>LT598448.1:604781-999261 GCA_900074755.1 Lachancea nothofagi CBS 11611 | reverse complement strand
GAGAGAGAGAGAGAGGAAAAGCTTTTTGCTTCCTAAAAACCTGTTATTAAATAGACCGTGACTTATCACAGCATTCCGCAAACTCTTGCAATTGATTCTTAGTTCGACTTCCCTCTTACGATTACTATCTAAATGTGCTTACAGTTATTGCTAACCCGTATCATTTGCCTCAGTAAAAACACAAAGTCTCGTTTGGAATCTCCGCATGAACTCTCAGATGATTGCAATACTCTCCGTCTTCGCTGTCTTTCAGTTACGAAGTGATTAAGCTGTCTCTTCACACACGCATCATCAACTTTGAAAAAAGTCCATAATACTAAAGTTAAGCATATAATTGGCAGCATACAACGTACAATGGCTGGCAAATCGTCTAAAAAACAGGCACATGCCAATGTGCAGGTCTTGAAGCAGCTGTATACCATTTCAGGCTCCGTTTTGGGGCTCCTTCTACTAAGACTTTTGTTCTCATCCAAGAAACGATGGATTTGGATCATTCTATTCCATGCACCAGCCGCAGGGTGTGTATACATGCTTGAGAAAAACGGCAGACCCACATACGACTCTGCAGGGCATGTCGTTCGTGAGGGTATGGACTTGAACCAGAAAGGCCTTACAGAATGGATGTTTGATATCGTTTATTTGACATTATTTGCCGATTCTGGTGTCGTAGTCTTCAACACCATGAAATTCTGGTACATCATGCTGTTGGTGCCCGTGTATCTTGGCTACAAGATCAAAGGAATTGCTGGCCCCATGTTGGGAGGTATGAACAACGCCAAGGCACCCTCCGCGTCAAGCACAAATTCAACTTCTGCCGCTGCAAAATCCAAAAGACAAGCCAAACGTGAAAAGAACGCAGACAAGACGCGCTTCAAGTATAAATAATAGCCAGACTCGTAATCGATATTTTTCAAATTGCGAAAATTACACCTTATACAGAATCAACATACTTAAAAAATTAGTGAGCTCGAAACAGTGGGCAAGTATGAATGCTTGTGTGTCGTGCCTCCTACTTCGCGCCTCCCTTTCTCTCTCTAAACTTCGACCCGCTCTCCCTTAGCAGCAGCCGCTTGAAGTGTTCGACAGACTTTGACCCTTCAAGTTCACGTTGGCCTTGTCGTCTTTCTTGGCCGAGTCTTTGTGCTGCTGTGCCATGCTATCTTTAATCTGTTTAGCCATAGTCAAGAAAGCTTCCTCTACATTCGACGAGTCCAACGCAGACGTCTCCAAGAACGGAATCTGCAGCGAGTCTGCAAACTCCTTGGCCACATCGTACTCCACCATCCGTTTGTCCTGCAAATCACACTTGTTACCGACCATAAGTTTTAGAACCCCAGCGGTAGCGTAGCGATCGATTTCCTGGAGCCACATCTTCACATCGTTGAAAGAATCGTGGTCTGTCACGTCATACACAATGATAATACCGTGTGCGCCTCTGTAGTACGAAGAGGTGATCGTTCTGAACCGCTCCTGGCCAGCAGTATCCCAGATCTGCAGTTTCACGGTCTTACCGTCCAACTCAACGGTTTTGATTTTAAAGTCCACACCGATGGTCGAAATGTAATCGTTCGTGTACGTGTCATCTGAGAATCTCAGTAGCAAACACGATTTACCCACTCCGGAGTCTCCAATCAGCAATAGCTTGAACAAGTAGTCATATTCGCTGTTCATTATGTCTCTTGATATCGCTGCTAAGCTTGTATATGTTCCAGATATGTTCTTCTCAGGTTATTGACACTGATTGAGAGGGGGCAATTTCAGTAGTTTTCGAGTTCAGCAATGTAACCGTTTCGTAAACGATGATACGAACCATCACGAAGCGGAAGCGAGTTTGGAAGAGACAGATGTGAATGAGCAGAGTCGACCAAACTGTCTACAGCAATAACGGTAGACAATATAATATATTAGGGTGAGCTCCATCAGAAAATTTTGTATGCCTTTGTAGGAATCGCATGTTGGATTTTAAAACGCTTGATTTGACAAATCACAGAAGCAGGTACCCAGCTCTAAGGTTCACACCTATTTAGGATGTACAAGAACCGAATTGTGAAGTTATGTTGATCTGAACATCTGCTAAACTTGGGAGGAGGCGAAAGCCGTGAAGGTAATCATCATCAACGGTTTTGCTATAGTTCGCGATAAACTTGTAACGTACCCAGGAATTCATGTAATCGAACGCCATTGGGCAAACTAACGGCAAGCTTCTCTAAAGATAAAAGCTACTTTCAGCGCTGAAACTGGATCGGAAGACGTCAAAGTCGGTGAGTGTAACAACGACACCATAGTATGAAGTGATAAAGACCAAAAGTAACGTTAAGGCGACTCTTCAAGTCAGAGAAATGCTAACGTGGAAGCGTGTACACATGCTTTGTGACATGTGCTTGCAATAGATTAGTATTAGTTTATCTCTGCGCTGTGTGGAGTGTGTGTTGCAATGATATACTCATGGGGAAGACCTCACATTGGAGGGCAAGAGTCCGCGGTAAATTCGCTGTGGTGACACACGTCACTTCTTCACACTTCGCTTTCCGAACAATGAGCAGCCTGTTTGCAAAACTAGCAAAACTAGCCATTGGAATCGAAGAGTTGAGAAGTGAGCGATGATAGTGCCCAGTTCCATCATGACACAATGGTACAAAGTGATAAGAACAAAATAAGAGAAATTAATGCTATCTGGTAGTTTCAGACCGCGACCACAGAACTTAACAAGTGGTCTGGACTTTCCCGACTACCTTGAAATGCTCCTTCGATACAATCCCAGTCCGATTGTACCCCGATTTTTCTTGTCAACTCAATGGCGTGCTCATATCTCAGAAATGTATACCTACCGTTGGTATATTGTGACATTGATTTAGTACTAAAAAGCTTATGAGGATACTCACAGCCCATATCGACCAATGAGCATACTTAAATCAATTATTAAAGAACTAAACAAGAACGCTAGCAAGGTTTACCTCGCTGAAGCAGACTCGCCCCAATATTAAGTAAACTCCAGTAACTCATGCAGGTTACTAAAATTGCCACAGAACTACGATACTTTCTCTCTCTCCACACAGCTACGAGAATCCTTGGAACGTCTCATCTTTCACTTAACGTATCACACGCGTAACCACTCAGTGCCATCAAATCTTCGAATTTAAAACCAATAAAACCGGCTTTTCTCATTTCAAATGTAGACGCCAACGGTGAGTACATTGAAACCTTTGGTACACTGTGCAATCACATCCCATTCACCATTCTTGGTTCCAAGACTAATGCTTGTCGACTGTGTCGTCGTCTCTTCTGCTCGTATATGGTTACCCTCTCTTCTGCTCTTATACGGGCAAAATGTAAACACAAAATTCCTACAGAAGCCAGTAAAGGTCTTCTAGATATAATCAACAGTCGAGATCTAAGTGAACAGAAGCGCGAACCAAGGCTTTTTGGATCGATCAACGGGTCTTCGAACGAAACTATGAGAGAAATTGTATGTGTGAACACTTGTGATAGAAGACACGGGAGAAAGCTAGCTTTCTGGAAGGTGTTTTAGCTATATTTTCGGCGCGGTGTTTCGCGTTTCAAATGGCCACTTTTACTAACGTGTGTGTGTGTTCTTCAGATCCACATTTCGACAGGCCAGTGCGGTAATCAGATCGGTGCGGCATTCTGGGAGACGATTTGCGGCGAGCACGGGCTGGACTTCAACGGAAACTATCATGGCCACGACGACATCCAGAAGGCGCGTTTGAATGTGTATTTCAACGAAGCGTCGTCCGGCAAATGGGTGCCTCGTTCCGTGAACGTCGATCTCGAGCCCGGTACCATTGATGCCGTCCGAAACTCGCGAATTGGTAACCTTTTCAGACCTGACAACCATATATTCGGCCAATCGTCCGCTGGTAATGTGTGGGCCAAGGGTCATTACACCGAAGGTGCAGAGCTTGTAGACTCCGTTATGGACGTGGTCCGTCGCGAAGCCGAAGGCTGTGACTCGATCCAGGGGTTCCAGATCACACACTCGCTGGGTGGTGGTACCGGCTCCGGTATGGGTACTTTGTTGATCTCCAAGATTCGTGAAGAGTTTCCCGATCGCATGATGGCTACTTTTTCCGTTGTACCCTCCCCTAAGACTTCCGACACCGTTGTGGAGCCTTACAATGCCACTTTATCAGTGCACCAGCTTGTGGAACATTCCGATGAAACTTTCTGTATCGATAACGAAGCCCTCTACGACATTTGTCAAAGAACTTTGAAACTCAGTCAACCTTCTTACAGCGATTTAAACCACCTGGTATCGTCTGTGATGTCGGGTGTTACCACTTCGCTACGTTACCCAGGTCAGTTGAACTCAGACTTGAGAAAATTAGCCGTCAACTTGGTTCCATTCCCACGTTTGCATTTCTTCATGGTCGGTTACGCACCTTTAACCTCTATTGGGTCACAATCCTTTAGATCATTGACTGTTCCAGAGCTTACACAACAAATGTTCGACGCCAAGAATATGATGGCTGCTTCAGACCCTAGAAACGGTAGATACTTGACCGTTGCGGCTTTCTTCAGAGGTAAGGTATCCGTCAAAGAAGTCGAAGACGAAATGCACAAGGTTCAAACCCGTAACTCCTCGTACTTTGTGGAATGGATTCCAAATAATGTGCAAACTGCAGTCTGTTCAGTAGCACCCCAGGGTCTAGACATGGCTGCCACTTTTATCGGAAATTCGACATCTATTCAAGAACTGTTCAAGAGAGTCGGTGATCAATTCGCTGCCATGTTCAGAAGAAAAGCCTTTTTGCATTGGTACACTAGCGAAGGTATGGAAGAAATTGAATTCTCTGAAGCCGAATCTAACATGAACGATTTGGTCAGCGAATACCAACAGTACCAGGAAGCTACTGTTGAGGATGACGAAGAGCTTGAATACGCCGACGAGCAACCTTTACCGGAAAACTTTGAGTGATTGGAGTCACAACGTCAATAAATTTTATACCCCGGAGGTACCGACCTACCAAATTCAGCTTTCCTCATTCTTCTTGCTCCGACACATCGCTTCGTTGTGTCTCACGCTGCAAAAACATATGCTGCTAGTATCCCTACACTACTATACCTATAATCTGCCAGGCTAGCTGCATCTACAGTACCTTTTTTAATGTATTTTTTGAAATTTCGAGGTGTTCTATGCAACATCACAACGAAGAGAAATATGAAGTCCACATATGAATACCAATACAAGGCCAAAACTACGTATCAAGTGTATATACGAGAAATCTTGAAATTTTGCAGACTGAGCATCTATGCTTTGATTTCGTTAATGAGAAAAATCGTATACATAATTCCTTTAGGAGTATTTATGATAGAAAAACTACTATCCGGAATGTTTGCTATCTTGAAGATTCTGTAGATTAAGAGGTCCAGTGCTTCGACAAAAACTGTCGCTCATGTTATTTTCTTGTTCTTGTTCCCATATTACGATTCTTTTAAAAAAATTTTGAAAAATGCAGATTTCATATTAGGTGCGATGAGCTTAACAATTCTCGCAAGCAAGATAAATAGCGAACGATTTTATTCAGTTCAGTAGCTCTTCGCAAAATGTTGCGCTACTCAAGATCGTGTTGCCGATTTCGTGGACTCAAAAAGCTTGGCGGCCAGCTGAGGCCACTTTCACAGACCGCTCTTTTAGGAAAACCATCTGTGAACACTAGCAGCATAAGAAGCGAGTCCGCAAATGGGGACATAGGCTTTCTGAAATCGTCTGCAGTATCTATAACACCTACATTTGGACCATTTGATAATGCCCACGCCGCGGTTCAAGCTGGGCAATCGAGAGACATCATGAACCTTTGGTCATTACTTGAGGCCTGTCTGCATTCCGGCTACATGGACCGGGCATTTTCCATTCTCAAGTCGCTTTATGGACTCAGGTCACATCGAGCCTCGTTTATTGACGACTACAACAAGTATCTAATGAAATTCGCGGAGAATTTGACCGACATGAAGATTATCGACCGAAAGCTATTTCAAGACTTGCAGAATGTATTTCCGGAAGCCGAATATAACGACAAGACCTTAGCAATTTTGATCCATTATGCGCTCAAACTTTCGCCGTCAAGAGATGCATCTATGGAGCATTGCCGAACCTATTTGAAGATGGCCCTGGGCGGTTACAGGGGAATACTGAGCAACATCGATGTGCTATCTGTGCAAAACTATAGATCGTTAGTGCATGATTTCAAACTCATAGAAGTGCATGATTTACCAGCTGAGATTCACAGTCTTATGGAGGTCAACGGTGTGTCGCATGAAAACGCCGAGTCAACAGAGCCCGCGGTGAATGGGGGTAATATATCAGTAAAGGCGAAGAATGAGGAACAAGGAATGACACTAGATAAGGAAATTAAGCCCTTAGTTAAAGACGCCTCGGAGCTCCTGGCAGTAGATACCATCGGTATGAAAGTTGTACGACATACCTTGTTGGGACTTTCTTTGACAGATCAGCAGAGAGAACAAATAAACTCGTTCAATTTTGACACCGCTTCCAATCTGCTAAACTTTGAAAAAGACAAGGAGAACATTGATTTCTTTGAAATCTTTAGTCAATTAAAAACCGATGAAGAGAAAGAAGCTTTTACGAAAGCTTTAGATGAATTCAACCAAGATCGGCAACATCAGCTGGAAAACAGGGCTACGGACGCTGCAAAAGAGCGTTGGAGACATGATTTTGAAGAGGCTAAAGCAAGAGGAGATTTGTCGATTCAAAAGAAGCTAAACATCAAGCTATGGGAGTGGTTCAATAAGATGCTACCTCTCGTCAAAGAAGAAGTCAAACGCTGTGCTGAGCTCGCGAATAAAAGTTCCCAAGACCCTTCCCTATCGCCTCAGGAAAAGAAACAAAACAAGGCAAGACAGGACTACGGACCATACCTAACATTAGTTGATCCCGAAAAAATGTGCGTTATTACAATTCTGGAATTACTAAAATTGAACTCCACCGGTGGTGTGATCGAAGGAATGAGAACTGCTAGGGCCGTGATTTCTGTCGGCAAAGCCATTGAAATGGAATTTCGGGCAGAGCTTTTACTAAAAAACGAATCGCATGTGTTTAAAGACGTTAACAAAAAGTCTCATGAGTTTAAAGTTCTTGTGCAGCGCGCGAGAAATACTTTTAGGTCCATGAAAATCGAAGAGTCTAAGATTCTTTGGCCACAGGAAGCTCGTGCTAAGATTGGCTCGATATTAATCTCCATGCTCATCCACGTCGCAAGAGTTAGAGTTGAAGGTGTTGATCCTCTTACCAAGGAAAAGATTCAAGGCGAAGCCCCGGCATTTTCTCATGGCTATCAGTACCATAATGGCTCAAAGCTGGGCGTTCTTAAAATCCATAGATCCCTCGTACACCAACTAAATGGCGAGCGTTTAGTTGCAGCGGTGCAGCCTCAACTTCTTCCCATGCTTGTCAAACCTAGACCTTGGAAGAGTTGGAACTCTGGAGGTTATTATTACACACAATCAACGCTGATAAGGTCAAAGGACTCCCCTGAGCAGGTGGCATACCTCAAAGCGGTCTCCGAGGCTGGTGCTATTGATAACGTTTACGGTGGCTTGAATGTTCTGGGAGAAACTCCTTGGACGGTGAATAGGAAAATGTTCAACATTATGTCTCATGTTTGGAATTCAGGAGAGCCTTTCTTGGATATTCCAGGCAATCAAAATAAGCTTGTTTTAACACCGCAACCACCCAGAGATGCGGACCCAACTGTTCACAGACAATGGAGGTTGAAAAATAAGGCTCTTGCGAATGAATTTTCCAGTAACAGATCGGCCCGCTGTGACGCTAATTATAAACTTGAGATAGCGAGAGCTTTTCTTGGCGAAAAATTCTATTTTCCACATAACTTAGACTTCAGAGGGCGTGCTTATCCCCTATCGCCTCATTTCAATCATTTGGGCAATGATATGAGTAGGGGGTTGATGATTTTCTGGAATGGGAAACGGCTTGGCCCGACCGGTCTAAAATGGTTGAAAGTTCATCTTTCAAACCTTTTCGGTTTCGATAAGGCATCTCTTGAAGAGCGTATAGCTTTTACCGAAAGCCATGTGAATGATGTCATGGATTCAGCGGAGTCTCCCTTAAATGGCAAGGGCTGGTGGAAAGAGGCTGAGAAACCATGGCAAGCTTTGGCTACATGTATCGAGTTACGTGAAGCTCTGAAAATGGAAAATCCAGAGGATTTCATTTCTCATGTCCCAGTTCATCAGGATGGCACTTGTAATGGTCTGCAACATTATGCCGCTCTTGGTGGTGATGTTGAAGGTGCCACGCAAGTTAACCTCATGCCCAGTGACAGGCCTCAAGATGTATACTCGCATGTCGCCAAGCTTGTGGTCGCAAGATTGGAAAAGGTCGCGGCTAAAGGCGATGAAACAGCTGCTATTCTAAAGGACAAGATCAAAAGAAAGGTTGTAAAGCAAACTGTCATGACCAACGTCTATGGTGTAACCTATATTGGCGCTACTCATCAAATTGAAAAGCAGCTATCCAATGTCTTTGATGACCACAAACTTTCATACGAGCTATCAAAGTATTTGACGAAACACGTATTTGCATCCGTCAGAGAACTGTTTGAAGGTGCTCATTTGATACAAGACTGGCTAGGAGAGTGTGCAAAAAGAATCTCTAAGTCTATTAGACTCGATATCGACGAAAAATCCTTCAAAAACGGTAACAAGCCTGACTTTATGTCGTCAGTCATTTGGACCACTCCCCTTGGTCTTCCAATTGTCCAGCCTTATCGTGAGAACGGCAAGAAACAGGTCGCGACCAATCTTCAAACAGTTTTTATTAGTGATCCCTTTGCCGTCAACCCAATCAACGCCAGGAGACAAAAAGCCGGCTTCCCACCTAACTTCATTCACTCTCTAGATGCATCCCACATGTTGTTGTCAGCGTTGAAATGTGGAGAACACGGATTAGACTTTGCGGCGGTTCACGACTCTTATTGGACTCATGCTAGTGACATCGATACAATGAACGTCCTTCTGAGAGAGCAATTCATCAAATTACATGAAGTGGACTTAATCGAGCAATTGAAAAACGAATTCGACGAACGTTACAAGAACTATTTACAAATTTTGAAGATCGACAAAAAGGCTAACGTAGCTGTCAAAGTAGTGGAGCTAAGAAAGGAGCTGTCTCAGAAGCTCGGTCGGCAGTTTACTCTTGCTGACGAAATATACTTGGAAAAGAAACGCAGACAGTTGATGGAGTCTGAAGATCCCGCTGAAAGGGCACAAGGAGAAGCTATGACAACAACCGTATCAATAATCGGTGAAGTTGATGATATTGCGCCCTTGGAGAAATCAAGCGATTCGAGTTGCATAATGGTTCTGGCACCGTTAACATTACCTCCAATACCACCAAAGGGAGATTTTGATGTCAAAGAATTGGAGAATAGCAAATACTTTTTCTCTTGATTATCTCGAGGGAAAACTGCATAAGAACTCATGTATGAGTTCAGACCTGAAAACATTCTTGTAAATAGACAATTACCAACCTTTCACTTCTTATATATCGTTTTTGATTTAAATTATTATGCATTTTCGATTATTCAATAAGTTTGACTTTTCGACTTAAATAATCTTACCTTGCTTCTCCAAGTTCTCTATTAAAGGTCCCAATGGGTACATGTCTTTCCTGTCCACCAGGTTGTATTCCTTAGCAAAGCTGATAAAGTGAGCAAATAGAGAGTTCCAATGGGCCTCGAGTGATAAATGTATAATCTTATCAAAATGATGATGGTACATGTGGGCGAAAATTCTGAACATTTGAATTAATATTCTCTGGATGTCCTGAACGAAGTTAGGAGGAAATGCATACCCATTCTGTGTGGGAAATAGTACCTGGTCTGATACTTTGTTGTTTATCCACGTCAGCGCGAGGTCGATATACTGACCCGCAGGAAGTGAGACTTGTCTATTGTTGGCGTCAAGCCACATGTAGTCGGTGTGAGGCCCTGCGTTCATGGTTGGATACGCATCTGCAGTGACATACTCGGCAACGATTCCATAAAATTGATTCAGATTTGTGTAGAATTCGAAAATGTTGAGAGCAACCCATTCTCCAAGATCGACATATTTCGGGAGCTGAACTATTGTCTTGAAAGAGCCCTTCACCAGAGCTGTTCTTACGAAGGGTTCACTCAGAAATAGAGCTTGCTGTGTCTCCGGCCTCTCTGGTATTACAGCAGCAGCATTGCTTGGCTGAAAAGCAGGGGCCTGTTGGCCATCGTTGCCATTTCCACCACCATGATTGTTATTATTATGCGAAGTAGCCGAGTGTCTGGCGGGCGAATGCCTGCCAGGCGATTGCATTTGCATTTGCCTCAGCGACAGTTTAGAGTTGCTGCTATGTGAGTTGGAATATACGGAGTTCACAGGTGTATTAGAATTACCCACATGCTGGCTCTTGTTCTTTTTACTGCTTCTGCCAAATCCTCTAATTCGTGTGTTGGAAGTTAGTATGCTTGAAATAGCTTTTTTGAGGTAAATCTGTTATGAAAACATACTTGAACGTGTTGAAAAATGACATTAGTAGTGATAAGCTACAAAGTGGTTTATACCTGCTATATGAAGGCTATTCAACTTATCCGTCCATTCTATAATTCACAGTATTATGATTTAGAATACGCCATTTTTAAAATCCAATTGATCAAATACGTGTCATGGTTCACGAGGGTATTCGTCAAATCCTTTCATGAATCACTAAGAGTCCAGTACTGTTCCATCAAAATAACATCAATCATCAGTATCGGAGCAGTTGATTTGGTTACAATGTGTGACATTTTCATTTCTTTCTGTAGAGTCTGTAGAAAAATCTCATGTTTTCCACTTTCAATGGATAATCAATTTCGTCTTTGCTGCGATACCATAGCGAATCGTGTTCTTGAACCAAGTCCCAGGCACCTGTAGACTCTTGTCCTCTCTTCCCCAGAAGTAACGTGTCGATAAGGTACTGGATCGGGAACTTCTTGGTACCCACGGTGATGTGCGAGTAACTGCCAGCGCTTTCGACTATAAGTAAGTGACACCCCGACGCACAGTCCTTGTTGAGTCTTTGAAAGAATCTGATGCTGCTTGCCTTCTCTGCCATAAAAAGTTCATTGGTGGTGAATAGCAAAGTGATCAGGTTCAAGGACGGCAGATTTAGGTCCTCCGGGGCCATCTTCAGGACATCCTTATTAATTGACTGAATGTCCAAGTCTGCGGCGTGGTCAAATAGCCACGTCTCTTGCAGTTTTTCAGTAAGTCTCTGCACCTCTGTGGTCCAGTCGGCAATGTCCACAAGCTTGACCCGAAGAGTTTTATTCTGAAGTTCCGTTTTGTTGGTAGAATACTTGGCGTTGAAGTCGATAGAGGGCGCAAAGATACTCGCAATGCTAACAAGTTCGCCGCCGGCACCGCCTCCAATGCAGAGAATCTCGCTATTTGTGTTGCTCTGAACGATATCTCTGACCGCGTCCAAATGACAAAATAACGACGTGTACGCAATTGCTCTCGAGGGAGACCATCTGCAGCAGTATGCGGTTCTCTTTTCAGTCGAGTCAAACGCTGCAGCGTAGTTTCGGTTGTACAACTCCGTTTTCACACTTTGTATCGCATCGCTCAAAGTCTGACGGTCATCACGGTATAGTTCCTGATCAAACGTAACTTTAAACAGATCTATTACGTTCTGCGGTGACAAGCTGGACTCGTGATGGGCTGGAAGTGTCTTTATCGTGTCTTTGCTCATCGTTATGTACTTTCAACAGCTCATCGCATCGCTTGGAAAATCTGCTGCTGGTGATTTTAGCGCTGAAATTTGAGCAAATGTGCTCTCCAAAGCCGTAAAGGTGTGAGGGTGTTATATTGATGATATGTAGATAATGAGGAGGCATGAGTGCCCTGAATTCTTAGATTCCACACGTTTCGCGCACAAATAGTTCCTTTTACTATACATTACTGATACACGATGATAAAACCATTGAAAAACTCATCGAAACCTGGGATCGTGGATAAGCGGTCTGAATCAAACCGGCCAACCACATCCAATGCTGCGGAATCGATGATGTTGGGGCCTTTGGAGCCGCCCAAAGCCCTCCACATATTATTATAACATGCAAAATGAACACATCAAATTAAAACGGAGAAAAAACGGAGAGATAGAGTATTTAGTTGGGGGACGTCAATGCATTTACTCTTCGTCTTCCTCGTCCTCTGGAGTGACTTGGTAGAAGGCCAATTTGTACTCGTTGGTCTTGGTAGAGATGAATCTGATCCAGTCTCTCAATTGGTTCTTCTTCAAGTACTTCTTGGTCAAGTACTTCAAGTACTTACCGGAGAACTTGGTGGTGGAAACGACAGTGACAACAGAGTCGTTTTGTTCAACGGAGACGAGGTTACCCAAGTTACCCAAGTGACCGTCGACCTTGATGTGGTCGATCAAGTACTTGGCGTAAGAAGCTGGGTCGAAAACACCGTTCTCGGTTGGGGAAGAAACGTCGACGGTGAAGGTCTTGGTGATCTTTTGCTTTCTGGAGGTCTGCGAGCGAGACGGTTAGTACTTGGATGCCAAAACCTGCGAGTTACCATGTGCCTACTGCTATTAACAATTACAGTCGTGGAGAATCCGCTCCCGTGTAAATAATTAACAAACAGAATAGCCTGACGGAGCTATAAAAATACAGCTGTCCATCCTTCCCGAATTTGCCCACTTGTAAAGGTTTTTGCAGAGATACACTACTTCGTAACTGGAGAGTCCTACGGATTTCGCCAAATTTCACATACAACTGGAGCCATTATTGAATAGTACTTGATGCTTGACGTATATGTATGAAATTCAAGAGCTGTCAAACTGGCAAACTATCTAATGAATATCTCATCTCTAGTCTTCCAGCTTTCTCACAGAGTTGAAAAATTTCGGTCGTGTGCGTGGGTAGTGTGAGTTGCGTGATTATATATTATTCTAAAACTGAAAATTTTTTAACTTCCAAGAACTTTTTACACTTTTGAAAAGTTCTCACCAGTTTACAGGAAGAAAGTGTACAGGTGTTTGAAACAGTCACATTACGATGGTTCGTGAAACGCAGGGACCACTTCTTTGCATAGTAAAAGTCTTGGCACACGGAACATAACTCGAAATGGGACGAGATTCGTGTAGTTGGGGCTTGAGTTGTGTGAAGTAGGGAAGTCTTGGTAGGAAATATGAGACTGATGTGAGTTCGGATGATCTCAGGTGTTTTCTGTTTCATGGCGTGAATATTCAGAGAAAGGGTTTCGGCCCTCAGCTGTGTGTCAATCTTTTCCTTTTGATTTTCGCTTTTGGGCAGTAACAGTAGTAGCGGTTCGTATATCGCCGCCTCGGGTTCACTGGCTGCCAGCGTACGTGTCCGGCGAAGAAAAGGTCAGCAATAAGTGTCTCAGCTTCGGCATCTTTTTCGACGCTTGCTTGGTCGTTTCGCACTTCACATACATCGATATGCGGTCTTCAAAGAAACCCGAAACTCGTGTATACAGCGCTCTTTCGCTGCCTTAAGTCTTTCACATAAAGGCTAGCGGCAGACTTAAACACGTCCCAGAGAAAGAAAAACTCCGGAATGTATCGACATATGATGCAATGAGCTCAGCTCTCAATGTATTTAGTCACTGAATTTGATTCTAGAGACTTGGGTGACCCGCCTCACTGACGCTAGATCATCTTTATCCGAAACGCACATCGTTATTATGTGGCCTTGGGAGTGATCTGCTCCGTAATACATTTGTACCTTATTTATTACAGCGCCTTCCAGCATCCGGGAGAGAATGGAAGTGCTCTGTTGTTGACTATTGCGAAGACGATGATTCTACGATAGCACTTGTAACTGTTCGATGTCCTCTTCACCTGATAACTACTTTTGTCAGTAAACAAACCGTTGATTTTAGTCACTATGTGGGTTTCTGGAAATCAAGAACAACTGGTTCTTCCTGAAAAGCCAAAGCAATTCTTTTGCTTTCTCCATTGTAACTCATCAGTACTGACTATCTAGCTATGTCCTAGAAAATCCACTCGTTTAGGCTGAAGGCCATGCCACAACAACAATTGTATGTAACACACCCACGGTAGGTCTCAAATAGACCATATGCAAAGTATTAAGTCCTCGTCGATCTAATTGAAAACAACCTTTGAATCTCTCACAAGGTCCAAGCTCATAAATACGAGCCAAGAGATGAAATTTTCGCGTATCTAATTAGAACTTCTTCTGTCATTCTAGCAACAGTAAGGTTCAAGTTTATGAGAACGAACAAGGCTACGTGTTAACCTTCTTCAAATCAGCAAAATCCCTCCCCCCTCCCTCTCTACGGCTCAGCTACATAATCATGAAACTTGTATCGAAAGCATAGCCTCTACGTTGACCCACTGTCAGTTTCTTGATCGCGTCTTGGTGAAAACACCATTATTTACTGATATTCAATTCATAAATGTCTATCGCAATTATAGCCTATTGCAATTGCTGGAATTTCGAGTTTGACTTTGTTAAAGGAGGGGTCTATAGATGTAGTGATGGTGCAGTCCTCTATGACCGCGACTTAAGGACCGTGCTCAATCACTTCTCTCGCGTATAAACAAGTGCGATGAATTAGGCCTATACTCGATTCACCATATGTCCAAATGGATGGGAAGGCGTTGATTTTTATAAGCTCAGAGGGTTTCGATTTACCTAGTTCTAAAGGCGTGGGAAACTTTCCGATTATCAAAATTGAAACAATTCAAATAATGTTTTCTAATTTAAAGTAGAGTACACATCGAAGTTGCATGGATATAACACTTTGAATCGGCTTTTCCCGACTGAAAAATATGGGAGATGAGTCGGATAATGACTTTGAAACGGGATTGAGAGAACTTAATATCACCAAACGAGTTCGTAGAGATGAGATCAGTGCAGACAAGGCTCCCGAGTTGGATGTTGCGCTAATGATTGGCAAGCCTGGCAAACCCAAGGAATCCAGGAACATAGAGGCCAATACTAAAGGGGAGCAATCAAAAGATGAAGGGTTGCCTCCAAAACCCGATAAGGGATTGCAGAGCCCTGTAGAAATTGGAGAAATCTCCTCAAACTCACGCAACATCGAACTTCACGATGACCCGGGCTCAAGCTCGGATTCAGACTCATCCCATGAGTGGAGCGCTGTTCCAGCAATTGCCTCCTACGACATTTACAGCAAGAGCGGTGAATTGGCACTCGCGGCTCAGAATGAACCACCCAGTCGCGGTCCTTTAGGTGGCTCTGCAGGTGCCTCGTCCGATCGAATCAACATTCAAAAGCGAGTTTCCACGTTTGGATACACAAAGATTGCAGACGAAGAACAAGCCCAAAGATCGCATGCCACAAACCAGAGGACTGACTTTCTTTTCAACCACAAGGCTCTGAATGAATCGGTGCGATCTCTCGACGGGGCAGGACCCTCTACAGAATCGTTCGACGAATATGAGGATGCAGCAGAACCTGGCTCAGAGCTGAGTCCGGGGGCCCAACTTTCCTTCACCAAAACGTTATTAAGTGATCGAGAAAAGCTGGCCTATGTTGGATCCATTTCGGTTTTAGCCAATGAACTATGTACCCACTTAGCGTTGACCTGTCTCTGCACAAATGTGACTGGACGTAAGAAGCTGGCGCAAAAGCTTCAGCAATTACAGAAGGATATGGGCTTATGGAAGAGCTCTCTTTTGTCGAAGCTTTATGAACACTTAGAGATATCGCCTGAGGAAGTCGGCATGATAGAGAACCTTACCAGCCATGGTGTAGAACTCAAAGACTTGTGTAAGTGTTTGAAAGTTGCTCAGGTCGTGGAAAACCCTTGGGAAAAAAAGGATATTGGCGATACAAATCCAGAACTTCAAGAATCGGACGTGAAGAACCCACCTCCAACAAACATAGTACACCCGAAGGATCTGCAAACACAATCGGAGCTCAAAATAGATGTGGCATGGACGATTGTCTGTGATTTGTTTCTCTTGTTGCTTTCGGATAATCGATACGATGCACGGTCCCGGACGTTATTTATTAAGTTCGCCGAAGTCCTAAATATCTCACAAACTGAGATTTGTGAATTTGAGAGACGAATTATTGATGCACTAGATATGGAACAATCCACAGAAGAACAGGTGTGGAATGAAACTGAGCATATGAAGGCTCGTAGGAAGAAAAACAAAAGGCGAAAATTGTACTATGTGGGTCTGGCTACTATCGGGGGTTCTCTAGTTCTTGGTTTAAGCGGCGGTTTGTTAGCCCCCGTCATTGGCGCTGGTATCGCAGCCGGACTTTCGACCGCTGGCATAACTGGTGCAACAGGATTTCTAACGGGAGTTGGTGGAACAGCATTTGTCGCCGCTACAAGTACAGCGATTGGAGCCAAGATTGGTACAGAGGCCATGTCTAAAAGAATGGGAAGCGTTAGAACTTTTGAATTTAGTCCCTTGCATAATAACAGAAGGGTGAATCTAATAATAAGTGTATCAGGTTGGATGACTGGTAACGAGGATGATGTTCGACTACCATTCTCTACCGTGGATCCAGTAGAAGGAGATCTTTACTCACTGCATTGGGAGCCTGAAATGCTTAAATCTACCGGCCAGACTATCAACATTTTGGCCAGTGAGATATTTGCGACAACTGTCCAACAAATTCTGGGTGCTACTATACTGACAGCTTTCATGTCCGCAGTGCAAATGCCCATGATGCTTTCAAAATTGGGCTACTTAATTGATAACCCGTGGAATGTTTCCCTAGATAGAGCTCGGGCAGCTGGTCTAATATTGGCAGACACTCTCATATCTCAAAATTTGGGCCAGCGCCCAATTACCTTAATGGGATTTTCATTGGGTGCCAGAGTAATCTATTCGTGTTTGGTGGAGCTATGTAAGCGTAAAGCTGCTGGAATTGTCGAAAACGTCTACATTTTTGGATCACCGATAGTCTATAATCGCGAAGAGCTGGTCATGGTTCGGTCTGTTGTGAGTGGGAGGTTTGTCAGTGGCTACTCAGATAAGGATTGGGTCTTGTGCTACCTGTTTAGAGCCACAGGCGGTGGTTTCAAAAGTGTGATAGGTATCTCTGAAATTAATGGAATAGAAGGAATCGAGAATCTCAATTGCACGGAGCTTGTTGAAGGGCACATGGCCTACCGTAAAAACATGCCCAAACTACTGAAAAAATTAGGCATCTCTGTTCTCAGCGAAGAGTTTGTTGATATTGAAGAAGCTGCCGACCCCGAGCAAGTGCATCGGCAGAGACGGTTAGAGCATGATATGGATAAAGTCCAAAAAAAAATGATTTCTAAAAAGAAGCGCAACAGCTGGGTACCGCACTGGATGAAACCGAAAAAGGCCAAATGGCAAGAAATGTATGAAGAATCAGCTTTGACACACGAGAGCGAGGCTCAAGATGTAAGCTTGGATAAAGATTTCGGAGTTGACGAAGACAAGACAGAGAAAACAGATGAAGCCATAACTAATACGAGTGCATTAATGAAAGAACTCAATAAGTTGAAGAAGGAAGCTGCTGTCAAAAACGAAAAGGAGGCTCGGACCAGTGGTGAAGTTTCTAAAAGTCAAGACAACGTCACCTCTGAAGCCACCGATGATACATCAGGTCAGCCAACTGCGATGACTAGAAGTTTTCCACTTCTCGACGCTGGGATGGTAGTTCTTCCTGAAGATGAAGTGAGTTACAACAAACGGAGCCACGGACCCGTGAATTTTGCCTTTTCAGACGACTTCTGAACCCCGTAATACGTATCTACTACTTCCGTTGATTGTGTCTATAAGCAAGGAATATATACCCGACTAAAAAATTACAGGAACACCTCGGCGTTTAGCTCCACGTAAGAGGCAGCGTATGGTAAATCAAAATTTTTCATAACTTCTGGATGCAAAACACCCAAAGAGCCAATCTTCTTGGCGTCTTCACCTTCCTTTGATCTGAACATAACCTTGGCTCCTCTTCCGGGGAAATAGGTTTGTAAAGATTCGTCTTGCTCAATCCAGTATCCTCTGGTAGTAGAGGCCTTGCCAAAATCTGCTACCCACTGGGTTCTGAAAGTTTGCATTATTTTACCCAATAGGCCTTGAATTATTTCGAACCCGGAGTTTTTGCCGACGTATACTGCTCCCCAGTGACGTTCATTGTACGCCTTGCGCTCCAACTTGTCATTCTTAAAAACTACGTCACCAGCTTCAAAGACTTTGATGGGTAACGTGTGCTTCCTATTTTCTCTTACTGTTTTTAAGATACCTGGAAGCAAAGTAGTTCTTACCACTTGGTATTCGGAAGTCTTTGGATTTGCTAGCTTAACTGATTGAGTACCGTCATCTTCAACTCTCAAAAATTTATAGTTTTCATCGTGAGAACACAAGGTTAAAGGCAAGACTTCTAACCAAGATGCTTGAGCGGAAGCGGATCTGAAAATATCAGAAACTTTGTTGATTGGCAAAGCAGAAGCAACAAAGTTTGCATTGGAAAGCTTCTCGCCCTTTGGTAACTTGTTGTATCCGTATCCAATAGCAGCATCTTCCATAATATCACAAGGATGTAGAATGTCAGGTCTGGTGATGGGAATTTCGACCTTGAGGTAGTCCTTCTTCTCTGAAGGCGCGGCGCTTAATGACATTTTTTTCAAATTGGCACAGATTTCCTGGGGGCTAAGTTCTAAGCCCAGACAAGAGTTGATGTATGGAGTAGAGACCTCCATCGTCTTAGGCGTAAAATTGGGAGTCATGCGAGACTGGTCGTTGTGTGGGGAAACAATCTCAAGAGGCTCCACAGTAAAAGGCTCAGCACAGTAACGAGAGAACATAGCAACAATTTGGTTGATGACGATCTCCACTTTAGTTTTATCAGTAGCAGTGCATTCTATGAAGACGTTTTTAGTGTTGATTGAAATTTTTGAGTGCTCAGAGTTGATCAAAGGTGGCAAGGAGCAAACGGTACCTTCGCTATCGAAGACGACGGGGTACACAGGTGAGTTTTCAATGATGTGAACGAATCTACCTAGGTTGTTTTTCTGATCTGGTTGCTTGTATAACTCGACCAATTCAGCACCGTTGTATTCTTTAGTCTGGTTCAATGGTACAAACTTGAAGTCCTTTGGAGCAACGGCCTTGTAATAGAATGGGCCTTTGATGGTATCAGCGTCATGCGTACCCATGGCGACCAAACTTCTGTTTCTGCATAAGTTGGAGTGCAACTTGTCCTGGAGATCGATGAATGACTGGTAAGACTTCTCAGTGAAAGTGATGCCTCTGAGTATGGCGCCTGCTGCGTAAGGTCTAATTTGCTCCGTAGAAGGCTCGATGTATAATTTCGTGCTTGGTTTTGAGAGTTTGTACTCTGGGGTTTCCTTTTTGCCCAAAAATTCGTTCAATGACTGAGCAATACCCTCTGTGCATAGCAAGTCATAACGATTGGCACCAACTTCGATTTTCAGCTCTGGTTCAACATTCAGTTTCAAAGCTTCCTCGGTGGTGTCTTCATCTAATTCCACACCAAATTCGAAGCAAAGTTCGTCGAACTCGTCGTTCGAGTACTGTTTGCCAAGTAACTCGTAGAAATGTTGTTTAGGGACTGAGATGGTAGGCATTATGGCACAGTTTACACTCTTTCTAGCTTCCGGATTAAAGATTGATGATTATTTGATTCTCATGTCATTATTGGAAAAATTTTGACCTTCGTCTTGTGTGACGATTCATTAAGTCTTGAAGAACACTCAACGTTTATACCAAACGAATTCGGTGATACTCCTCTTTAATTGAGTCTTGTATAGGTGGTGTATGATTAAGTTTACAGCATGTTTTCGTCGACCACCATTTTTATTTAGTTAGGGTGGAGAAGCTACCTTCCTTCAGGTACCTTCTGCAAATAACAAACGTGCATCAATTCTTTTCGCTTTCAAAGCATGGCAGTAGTAATTGTAAGTTATCATAAATTACTACGATTGTGTATCCTCTTGCTATTATGCTAAACTATATCAATGTCGTCCGATATGGGGGCCAAATAAAACAGATTGCTCAATCTAGCGCATCGCCAGTATTTGCTTGAGCGAAGGGTACGTCCGGGTCGGCATCGCTAATCATCGTTTCGTCAGCATCTTGGCTTTTCTTCAATGTGTACTTGAGCAGCAATGAACGTAACTGTTGTACGCTAACAGGACGTTCCAGAACGTCGTCGAAAACACATGCCTGTTGGGCCTCTTGGAAAAAAGCAGTGACAGCCACGATTGGGGTTGTACTGTTGGAGCTGTTAGTGTTGCGGAGTAGCTTCACAATGTCAATGGCACCGAGTTTTGGAAGCTTGAGTGCAGTGAAAATTAAATCAAATTTAACGTCGCTGGTAGCTCTCCGCACCATTTCGTCCCCCATTGAGACGCTGATTACTGAGCAGCCAAGGGTTTCTAGATCTTTCGTTAGCTTGAAGCGATGTATGGGGATTGGCTCACAAACCAAAATGTCAAGATTATAGACAATATCGCTTATTCCAGAAGAGCTCTTGCGTTCACTGCGCCGGCGCCCACGAGTGCTTGCAGCCCGTGACAAGGCACGGAGCTCGTCGGACTCGTCTGTGAAAACATCTCCTAGACTTGAACGCTTTGATGAGGTGCGCGATTGAAGTCTGGCTCTGGAACATGTATTTTGCGGGGACAGCGACGATTTGAAGCGAGAAGCAGGCGATGGAGAACCAGTTTCATCGTAAAACGATGACGGGGAGTTCAGAGCATTTTCAACCATGCTGCCAGCACTCCGTCGATTTATAACAGCCATCTCATTGCTATCCCGTCTACTGGGCGAGTGGTGTTTAGCCGAGCTTGGCGACGCGGAGGTTCTCGTCGGCATGCCTGAGACTCCCGCAGATGTGTTTACGCTGCTACTCTTGGTGTATCTATGTTTGTTTGAAACATCAGATGAGGAACTTGAACCACTAGAAGCACGGTGGTGGTGGTGAAATCCTTGCTCGACCAAGTGCTCATTTTTGAGTCGATTAATGGCATCTTTATTAGCTCTGTCAAGAGCCGGCAAATTTCTAAAATTAAAAGAACCAAACTCAGTTTGAACCTCATTTAGTTTGCTCACTCTTCTTTCCCTCAGGTGTGGTGGGATGGCCATTGGTATATGTTTGGCCGTGGGAGAATTGTTATTGCTATGATCATCCTGCGAGCCAGATTCCAAAACAGATCCTACTGTAAGTTTTTGTACTGGAGTGGTTGACTGGCTGCTTCGCTCACTACTAGTTCTCTTCGGTGCTCTGTCCAAGTCACTGGTCAACAGTTCCGCAACTTTTGATTGCTCTGTGTCTGACTCACTGAAGTCTTCTAGCTGAGCACCACGTAAGTCAAAGTAATCCGTACTTTCGGGGTGTGCTACTTCAGGCACAAATGATCCTGTCTCTGCATATAATTGCTCCCAATCAACATCCTTGAAGTAAGGATGTTCGAATATTTCGTGTGCGCCATTTGCACCTAGTCGCTTACTTGGATCTACGACAAGAAGCCTCGAAATTAGGTCTTTCGCTTCATTGGATACAAACTCTCTTTCGGCTTCTTCGTCCGGAAATTTTGGCCAATCAATCATACCGGCAAGGATATTGCTAAACACTTCCTCAACTGTTCGAGCGTGGAATGGGGGGTAGCCGAAGGAAAACTCAAACAACATGCATCCTACTGACCACCAATCGCAAGCATCAGTCTCTCCAGTGCCTTCAATCGTTTCGGGAGCCAAATAATCTGGTGTTCCAAAAAATCTTTTAGCATGTTTCGAATCCTCAGGATTGAATAAAGCGTAATCTGGCGTCGGGCTGTTGTTTTCCCAGTTCTCTGAGATATTGGAGCTTGCTCGCTTGTGTAAAGACATTGGAGGGGGAGATCCACCCCCTGGAAAATCTGCAATGGAGAACGACAACTGAGACCCTGATCTATGCAGTACCGGTACTTCAAGAGCAGACTGTGAACTTGAGTTAGAGTTAGAGCGCTCAGTTTTGAATATTACGCCGTCTAAAGCATGACTCAATGTTGGGGAGTCCGATCTTAATTTCCATTTAAAAGCCCGGTCAACGTTTAAATTATCCTCTGAAGTAGCACTATCTTTGCGGCTGGCGTTTTGGCTCTCCTTTTGATCGGCCAGTGTATGTCTAGTGACCAATCCCATTCTGGACAAGCCAAAATCGGTCAACTTGAGATGACCACGGCTGTCGATTAGTAGGTTATCGGGCTTTAAATCATGATGAATTATACCGCTTTGATGCATCTCAGCGACACCATAAATTACTTCCGTAATATACTGTTTAGTCCACTGTTCTGGTAAATTTCCCATCATTTTGATTAAAGTTGCTAAATCACCACCGCTCAAATACTCCATAACGAGGAATAAGTTGCCTCTATTCTGAAACGTCGCAAAAAGTTGGGCAACGTATGGCTTATTGCTTTGAACCATCATTATAGCCCGTTCCGATTTCACATTTGTAACTTGATTTTTGACAATCATATCAGACTTTTTAAGAACCTTAATAGCGAAATACTCCCCCGTTATTCTTCTTTTTGCCAAATATACGCTACCATACGCCCCTTTACTGATCGGTTTGATGATATCATAGTCTCTTATGCTTGGCGTGCTAGCTTTCGCTTGGTTGGTGGCCAAGAGGAGTGGGGATAAAGGTTGTTTAGGAACAGCGACAGATTGAACTTCTGGCGTCAAATAATCTGATGATCCAGCGTAAGGTGATGTTATTGGGGACCTGTCAAAACTTCCGTGATTTCCGGGCCTAAAAATCGCGTTCTTCTGCAATGATGACAACGGAGTGTTGACCCCCCCTGAAGATGGGAGAGAATCTCTTCTGGGTGTGAAGTCATGATTGCCACTCGTTCTTGGATGGCCACTTGAATCAGGTAATATAAGCTTAGGTGTCCCGCCAACCGATTCATAAATCTTAGGTTGTTCGACATTTAATTTTTCATGCACGAAGTTTGATTCAGGGTGAGGCTGTTTTGGTGTGATAGACTGCGAGCATGATCTTGAGTTGTTCCGACTATCGAACTCTTCCATCGCGTCGTGATTTGAAGGACTCTGTATCTTTCGGGGAATTTCATCTGTGCCAACATACGCATCTGCGAATAATCCACTTGGTGCTTTCTGAGGCCGAGGTGATGCGATCTTACCTCCCGGCATGGTTGGCTCGCTCTCTTCACTTAGAGTTGAATTTGCTGGGGATCTTGCTGATATTCGACTTATGCCACCACTATGCATTGTATTCAGCTTATTACGTTCCAGCTTTTCCCTGATAAGTTGCAAAACGTAATTATCAATCTCGTTCTTGATCTTCAACGAGTATTTCATAGCATTGTCAAGTCTAAAAAGAAATTCAACCTTACGAGATGCTAAAGCCAATGTATTAGTCTTCAAAAGATCGAGCGCAGGGTTAGTTACCTCGGATTGGTGCTTCCACGTAATGATATTTTCAATATTCTTTTGTGTGCCAGGCGAAAACTCATATAGGACCTGTGCGGCATCACTGTGCTGCATGGCTGCTCCAGGAATTTCCTTCAGTTCACTAGTATTCGTATTGATTGCATCGTCGCACAGCTCTATAAGAGAGGCCAAAGTTTTAAAAGGAAAGCGCAACGTTTGGAAGATTGAATTAGAATTTTTACGGCCGTTCGACGACTTCTTAAAGATACTGAAAGCAGAGGTATCGTCTGAAACTAATGCGCCACAGGGGCTATTTGGCAGTGCTGTTTCGCTAGCTTTCGGCAGCGGTAAACCATTGTATTGAGTTATGCGACCATCATTGGCCTCGATAGACATAAACATCTCCTCGATGTACATTCGAAGCTCCACTAGCTTGTCGTGATGAAGCTGCACTACACTTTCAATTTTGTGTTCAACGATACATGATTCCGAGTGAGTCTCTAACCACCAGGCCGGCACAGGCGATTCGCAAACTCGGCAGAGCTCGTTTTTGGGAGTGGGCAAATCCAGTTCATCAGTTACCATTGAGTCCTCTATTTCGCTGAGATATTGTGAGAAGATTGTAGCGCCAAATCCCAGTCTTTTTACTAGATCCTGGGGTAAATCAGTTATATTTCCCATCTCACAAAAAGGCTTAACGATCCACATAGAGTGAGTAGGTAAATTGTTTATTCCAGCTGCTATAATTATGCCCTGAGCGTCAAGCTCAATTAGCTCGGGCTTGACAGTAGTAGCCGTTCCGTTATCAGAGCCAGCACTGGAGCTGGTTTGAGTTTTGCTATTGCCGGTGCTACCGGATTCAACCAAAAACCGAACTTTGTAGCTACAGTCCTCGCGGATCATCAAGTCAATAGCTCTTTGAAAAACTGACCGGTCCTGGTCGCTCCCTACCAGAATATCTGAAATCGACTGTCCCACTATGGCTTCAACGCTGGTCCCCACAATATGTTCCCAAATAGAGCTTAAATACCTTATTCTGCCATCCATGTTGAGCTCCAACAAGATACTAGCACTTGTATCAGTAGCTACCTTGAGATATTCATCATACGATAATGTAGATCCTGAAGGAGACGCTGGAGATAATATTTGAGACTGGGCAGAATCTGGACTGTTACTTCCCGAGTTAGGCGACGTTCGTGAATAATCCTCAATTGAAAGAGAACTGACGTTCATCTTATGCAGTTCAGAGCGTTTTGAAGGTAGTTTTGATCAATCCGATTCTTTGTACTTCGTAAAGTGTGAAAGCTGCAATAAGTAGTAGACAGGCCACAATTCTGTCTCGAAACGAAGAACTACTCTTCAAATATGTGTCGATGCCCTTAGTACGCTCCCAACACACTCCGGAACAATACAAGGACCGCCTTATTGCTTCAATGAATTGAGTAATGTAGATTTGCCAGAATTATAACTTCTGTTTTGAAAATGAAAGGGTTGAGTAAAGAAAGAGAGAACACAATGTAGACAAAGAAGTGCTGTTGGAGTGTGCGCTAAAACTGGCATGTACTAGCTACCTAATTGTAGCTGGCTTCTTTGTTTCCTTTTGCCGGTCTCGTTTTGATAGAATTATAGAATGATGGCTACGTTAAGGACGTGGGAGTATTCGCGAGGATTTTAATTATTGCTACTTCATGCGCCTACTTGCGAAACAACATGTGTGGCATGAATAAGTTCTACACTGTGGTATTGAAACACTCGATTGTACTTCAGGGTCTTTGATTATATTTGATATCACGCTTGTAGGAATTTTTGAGGGCGAAGCTTGAACTTAAGAACTTGACCTTCTTATTCAATAACTACTTCAAATGCGAGGATATATAAGCAGAGCAAGCTCATTTGGTTTGAAATCTAGAATTAGGCCCCGCAACCAGCTTCTGCAAACTGTAACATCCAGATTTGTGAATACCGAAGCTTCAACTAAGCGAAGAAACCCATATTTGACAAGTCGACCAATCGACAGAGTTAAGTCCGTTATGAGCACTGGAAACTCTAAAGAAGCGACCGTAGAGTCCAAAGATATCAGCAAACCTATTGTGTGGGTTGATTGCGAGATGACAGGGCTGGATCACACAAAGGACAACATTATAGAGATATGTTGCATCATTACCGATGGTGATCTGAATATCGTGGACGAGGAAGGTTACGAGAGTGTGGTTCACTGCGATAAAGAGATCTTGGAAGGCATGGATGAGTGGTGTGTTGACCATCACGGATCTAGTGGCTTGACGCAAAAAGTGTTAGAATCCAGCAAGACTACGCAGCAAGTGGAAGACGAGCTTTTGGCATATGTGCAGAAGTATATTCCTACAGAACGCAAGGGCGTGCTAGCAGGTAACACGGTTCACATGGATCGTCTATTCATGTTGCGCGAGTTCCCCAAAGTTGTGAAGCATCTATTCTACCGAATCATTGACGTTAGCACCATTATGGAGGTTTCATTTCGGCACAACTCAGAGCTGGCGTCTGTTTTCCCCCGCAAGAAAGGAGCGCACACCGCTAGAGCGGACATTCTTGAGAGCATAGCGCAGCTCAAGTGGTACAGAGAGCACTATTTGAAGAGCACTGACGAGACAAAAGAATTTGTGACTAAACGCAGGGCGGAAATGGAGAAGGACAACGGCGATAACGGTGGCCAGGACAACGGCGACTCGGGGGTTAGTGGTGTATTCAATGCCGTGAAGGAGTCTGCCCTACAAGCAGCAAGCTCGCTGAAAGCGGCCGCCAGCGAGGCTGCTTCGGCACTCAGGAACGATGAGAAAGAGGGCTCGTCGGCCAAGAAGCAAAGAGTGGAATAGTAAAGGTATGAAGAAGGACTCGGCGTAAAAACGTCACAGTGCAAGAAGGACGCAGTGCAATACATTTTCTGTCGCAAGGCTATTTCCGAGCGTGCTTTGCCAGTCTAATTCCCTTCCTTCCTACGTCAACAACCCGCAGCCAGGGTTGTTCACACCCAATTTACCTGACCCGTCTCGATCGAAATGCCTCGCATTTCTATCAAGCTTCTCTGCCGCGTTACGCATGACACCAATTCATCTACATAGAACCTAAACTTCCTAAAACAAATATAACGCATCAACGCCTACCAACAAGCCCCCGCTTCTACTTCACACCCGAAAAACTACGCCATACTTACTCGCGATTTTCGTGGTTCGCTAACACGATGGTATTCTGAACAATTTATAGAAGTGTCAAAAAAAAATTTCTTGAAAAGACTATATAAAGAGATCAATTTTCGAAACCCGGAGTTTCCAATTTATTAAATACACCAGTGGATCATCAAAATCACAGCTAACGCTAAAAAATTGCCTAAATCGGGTGGAAACGATACAGCAAAAAGCAGAAAGCATCTACAATCGCCATTCATGATCAACAATAGCGTTTCAGGACCGGGTTTGAGTGTCAACGACATACCCGTGGACTTCAAGTCGACTTTGCCACCGCGCAAAAGAGCGAAAACAAAGGAGGAGAAGGAACAGAGACGTATCGAGCGGATTCTGCGCAACAGACGTGCTGCCCATCAGAGCCGCGAAAAGAAGCGGCTGCATTTGCAGCATCTGGAGCGCAAAGCCGCGCTTTTGGAACAGATTTTGAGCTCCAAGAGCGTGGCTCAGCTCGTGCACAGCGACCGGAATCTGAGCACGATATACGACGAGTACCAATCGCTGGCGTTGGCCGCGGCAGACGTGGACGAAATGCCGGTTTCAGAGGCCCACGGGAGTCCCGAAAGCGCCACAGGTGGCCATCGGACCCCGGAGTCGCTGCCGGAACGCTCTGCGTCGCTGTCGGCCTCGTTTCCGGCGCTGGCGTCGAACCAGCTCAAGCTGACGCCGCAATCCAACTCTTCTGCCTCATCTCCTGCGCCGTCCCTGGCGCCAGATGTCTGTTTGAAACAAGAGATGGAGCCCCACCTTGTTGTGGCGGATCCTCTCGCCGATTCTTTCGAGGAGTCTTCAGCTCCTGCGGAAGTCACGTTCGACTCCAGCAGTATCCTGATGTCTCCCAACGGAGTCATCTCTACTGAAAATGATGCTGGTTTCGAACTATGCAATGACCTAGATGTGTCCAATTGGAACCTTCTACTAACTAATGACCATGACGAATACCCCCCACATTCCTACGACGAAGACGAGTACCCTGTCCTCGACAAGACTGATAATTCCTGGGGCCTTGACTCATTGCGTAATCCAGCCGTGATTAAGTTACTAATGAGAGCCTAGTTCAGAGAAGACGAAACACTAAAAAGATAACATTTTTTTTTGCAAAGAAGGAAAAGCTCCCCTCCCCTCCCTCATATTGACCACTCCGACGGGACCTCTTAATTGAGAGTCTCCTGTCGTGCTAGGATAGGACACCCTCCCATGCCTACATTAAGCTATCGTTTCCACCCGATTTACACGCAGCTCCTTCTTTAGCACAGCTCTTCGTTCTTTCTCTTACTATGCTGCTTGAACTGCCAGAAGCGCAGTCAGGTTCTACCTTGGAATTAGATGATTTCATTTCCATTCACTAGAATGGAAGGGTGTTTTTTTTTACATACACTCGTTCGGATTGGAATGGTGATCTCAATTTTCCTGGTTCAAACTTGTCTTGACATTTGAAACTCGCCCAATTTGCGGTTCCGTAACAACATGTGGCGCGCCCCTCCGCTGGGCTGCGACTGGTTGAGAACGTACGATGGATCCGCTACATTGGTAAGATTTCGCTTGACATCACAACTTTCAACCTCTACAGTTGAATCTCTCATTATTTTTATCACTTTCGTCGTTGGGTTTATAGTCGTTATTGGAAAAACGCGTTCGGACGTTTTGCGACTCTTGTACATTAGTTCTGTCTGTTGGGACATACAACATATATATGTATATATATATATATATCTTTAAAATTTTTGGGTCTTCATGGAGCAGCGCGTCTAGCTTTTATTAAACACGAACTTTTGATCATAAAATCGCACAACATCGGCACTGGCTCTTGTTAACAAACATGTCTGAAAGCAGCATACCGTTCCCTGATATTGATCCATACCAAGTGCTACAAGTACAACAATCGGTGTCGGAGACCGAGCTCAGAAAATGTTACCGAAAGCTGATGCTTCGTTATCATCCTGATAAGACCAAAGACTGGACTCCAGAGGCCAAAGAGAAGTTCCACAAGATTCAATTCGCGTTTGAGATCCTTGAGAAGTTCAGAGATGTCTACGACAAGACTGGCTCCGTGGAAGCCTGCTTCAACGGCACAGATCTCGAGAATTGGAAGGACCTATTCGACACGGATGTGGTGATTGACAAAGACACCATTGAACAAGATAAAGTGAAATACAGGGGAAGTTCTGACGAAACTCAAGACATTTGCGACTCGTGGCGCTCCAACGAACAGGAAAAGCCCAAGAAGCGGTACGTGCCTGACGAAGACCAATTCGCCCTGCTATTCCAAGAAATCCCCCACGTCGAAGCCAACGAAGAGGATGAAGGCTATATCTACGACAGAGTGTCCAAGATGCTGAAGGACGGCCTCATTCAAGACAACAACGGTAGTTTCGCGCGCTGGACGCAAAATCGCGCCAAATATCTAAAAGGTCTCCAGAACCGGCTCGCCAAAGAAGCGAAACTCGCGGCCAGCATGCTTTCCGACATGAAATCTAAGTCTCAACCCGTCGACGACGAGGACCAGCTTCGTCAGCTCATCCAGAAGAAGAACAAGACCTCGTTCGACTCTCTTATTTCCAAGTTGGAGTCTCAAGCTGTTGCAAAAGGCCAGCGCAAGGGCAAGAAGAACAAGAGAGCCCATGCCGAAATTGACGACGAAGAGTTCGCTAAGCTGAGGGCCAAAGTCACCAAAAGGCGTGGCTAGTGTGTCCTGGTTGGTGCCCGTGACCGAAATACGCTCGTTACCCTCTCGGTAATACCGTTCGTGGATTATTTGGTTCGTCGCTGACAGGTTTTGCTTGTTTGACCGGCGAACTCCGAACCGTGGGTAATGTTTCTCCTGTGAGGTCAGCAAAGCACACAAGCAGGCAGCATATATGTAAAAGCTTTTAAAGGAAGCAATACAGCCGGACTTTTGCCAGCATTCTTTCAGTTTGACAGCTCGAGCATCGCAGTGAGATTGAAAAGTTAAAAAAATGTCAAGCAATATTCTACTGATTCCCGGCCCGATTGTAATCAGCGAAAATGTTCAGGCAGCGTTGGGCACGCCTTCGTTGTCGCACACTGGACCTGAGTTCGCGGCGATTTTCTGCAGTACTTTGCAGAAAACCCGTAAGTTGTTCAAAGCCGGGGAAACTGCTCAACCGGTGTTGCTAGCCGGCAGCGGTACTTTGGGGTGGGATGTCGCGGCATCCAACCTTATAATTCCTGGCGAAAGAGTGCTTGTTTTAAGCACTGGGTATTTCTCGGACTCGTTTGCAGAGTGTTTCCAGACCTACGGTGCGAAGGTCGACAAGCTGACCGCTCCATTGGGCGGCCAAGTCCCGGTAAGCGACGTACGGGAGGCTTTGGCCAATGGACACTACAAGATGATCAGCATCACCCACGTCGATACCTCCACTGCGGTGTTGAACGATGTCAGGTCCATTTGCAGAGTCGTCAAGGAAGTGTCGCCTGAGACCTTGATAACCGTCGACTGTGTTTGCTCGGTCGGGTGCGAGAAACTGGAGTTTGATGCCTGGGGCATCGATTACGCTTTAACAGCCTCTCAAAAGGCAATTGGGTGTGCACCTGGTCTCAGCATCTCCATGCTCAGTGAAAGAGCCGTGGGCGTGGCTCTGAACAGAGAGGCACAATCTTCGTTTTTTGCCAGTTTGAAGAGGTGGATCCCAATCATGCAGAGCTACGAAAAGGGCTCGGCTGCTTACTTTGCTACTCCAGCCGTTCAACTGATTAACGCCCTGGACGTGGCCATTGGAGAGGTCTTGAAACCAGGTTTGGACGCACGCATCGCTAAGCATCGTGACATTAGCAATTGGTTCAAGAGCAAGGTTACTGAGGAATTGGGTCTGAAGTTGGTGAGTGCCAACGAGCGCGTCTCTGCTCACGGCTTAACTGCCATTTACGTAAAGAACCCACCAGAAGTTATCTCCGCGCTGAAAAAGAGTGGTATAGTAATAGCTGGTGGTATCCATAAGGACATCAAGGGCGAATACATTCGTGTTGGCCATATGGGTGAGTCTGCTTGTAACGATTCGCTGCAACACATTCAAAAGTGTTACGACGCTTTGAAATCGCTCAACTTGTGAGTTGACCAGGAGAAGCATGAGCGTACCAAATGGGTGGTTTTAGCATGTTATAGTTCCACCATCATGTGTAGCAATGTAGTAAATGAGACGATGATCTTGAATGTTTCTGGCTGGAGTGTAATGGTGGAGAGTCGAATTAGCGCCAGCAATGAAATCGGTTGGTAGAGGTGTGAGAAGTTTCGGCTTTGGTGATCGTGCTTCAAATGCGAATTCGAAATTTTTTTGCAAGAGCTATGGGAGCTAGCAGTGATGGGGGGTAGATTAGCTGATGATAAGCCATTAATAGAGGTCGTTCAAACCCTATAAGCATGGGAGTTGCTTTATAACAAATCAAAGCACGTTCAACAGATATTTACAAATACAGAGGCCAAAGTTCCAGCAAACCTAAAAATGAAATGGGTATTGGTTTCGTTGCAAATGAATATGACACCAAGTTTGTAAGCTGCAAGAGATCGGTTCGCGCTTTTAGCCAACATTCATGTTGTTAAAATACGATTGTAGTGTTCGTTGGAGCTGGATCAGTGCTATGTCGTAATAATTGTAATTTTGCCATACCACCAGATGCGTAGAACCTCAACTGTGGAATACGAGTCTCTTACCACGAGCTGGTGCTACTTCAGAGGATAACTAGCGAGAATTCAGGAGCTAGTGCTACTCCAGATTATACCCACACCTGCAGTCGGTATCTTGTCATTTTGTACTTTCATGGCACGTATCACGTGACTAGGCGTCTTATACTCCTGGACTACCGGCCTCCAACCAGTGTTCCAGGTTCGATGCTCTTGGCCATTTCGACAGATCCTGTCACGTTCTACAGTCTACTACCGCAACATCTCAAATCAACCCTCTCTTGCAGAAGCGTTTTCATGGCCTCTCCCCCATCGCATCCTATCGGCCACCTCTCTTTTTCCAGTTAGCTATCCTCCATCATCAATCACTTATCGTCTTGCCCGTCGCTAACTGCGTCCATCACATGGGTCCAAAGCCACAACTACATCAAACACCGAAGGTGCGAATACCGAGTCAGGCCACCTCACTCGCGAGTCACACACACACGGACGCCCAATCTACAAACTGCAACTATACACATTGCACAGAAAAAACCACCACCACCAACACCACCAAACGCGCGGCCAGTATTCAGCCAAGAGAATAATACGTGGAGAGAAATACGATTAACTAGGACTGCCAATAAACAGAGAAAAAAAATTTGGGAGCGACGGTATCCCGCAAAAGCCGAACTCACGGCGCTGTTACTCCTACTTCGTGAAACTGTGGTTGATTATCACATTGTCAGGTGAAATTCACAAGTAATAAAACTTGTAATTTGTAGATCGTAGTCTTTATTATCAGAAAATATTCATTAATTATGAGATATTGAAAAATTTTGAGTGAAAAATTAACAATTGGCAGCGTGAAAAAAAAGGATGTGTATATATATAAAGCCACTTCGATGCTGTAAGGAAGAAGAAACCTCTTTGTCTTGAACTTACGCTGTGTAACTCTGTGCTAACAGTTTCTAGCTCTATACATAGTATTCCCCCATACCACGCACCGCTAAAATGCCTTACGCCTTATCGGAATCCCACAAACAGCTCGTGTCCACGCACTTGAGCGAATCGGACCCTGAGGTCGAACAGATCATCAAGGCTGAGATTGAGAGACAAAAGCACTCGATCGTGTTGATCGCGTCCGAGAACTTCACCTCGACCGCTGTTTTCGACGCCTTAGGAACGCCCATGTGCAACAAGTACTCGGAAGGGTACCCAGGCGCCCGTTACTACGGTGGTAATGAGCAGATCGACAAGATGGAGCTACTGTGCCAGGCCAGAGCCCTAAATGCGTTCGGCCAATCTCCAGAGAAGTGGGGCGTTAACGTCCAGACCTTGTCGGGTTCGCCAGCCAACTTGCAAGTCTACCAGGCCCTCATGAAGCCTCATGAGAGATTGATGGGTTTGTTTTTACCAGACGGTGGCCATTTGTCTCACGGCTACCAAACCGAAACCAGAAAGATTTCCGCGGTTTCCACATACTTTGAGTCCTTCCCATACAGAGTCGACCCAAAGACCGGTATCATCGACTATGACACTTTGGAGCAAAACGCCATCTTGTACAGACCAAAGATCCTTGTGGCCGGTACCTCTGCCTACTGCCGTCTCATCGACTACAAGAGAATGAGAGAAATCGCCGACAAGGTCGGTGCCTACTTGATGGTTGACATGGCCCACATCTCCGGTTTGGTCGCCGCCGGTGTCATTCCATCGCCTTTCGAATACGCTGATATCGTCACAACCACCACTCACAAGTCCTTGAGAGGTCCTCGTGGTGCCATGATCTTCTTCAGAAGAGGCCTAAGATCCGTCAACCAAAAGACCGGTAAGGAAGTGTTGTACGACTTGGAGAACCCAATCAACTTCTCTGTCTTCCCAGGCCACCAAGGTGGTCCTCACAACCACACCATCTCTGCTTTGGCCACCGCTTTGAAGCAAGCTGCCACCCCAGAGTTCAAGGAATACCAAGAACAAGTCTTGAAGAACGCCAAGATTCTAGAAGAAGAATTCAAAAAATTGGGCTACAGACTGGTTTCTGATGGTACTGATTCTCACATGGTTCTAGTCTCTTTGAGAGAAAAGGGTGTTGATGGTGCCCGTGTTGAGTACTTGTGTGAAAAGATCAACATCGCTTTGAACAAGAACTCGATTCCAGGTGACAAATCCGCATTGGTTCCAGGTGGTGTACGTATCGGTGCTCCAGCCATGACCACTAGAGGTTTGGGTGAACAAGACTTCGTCAAGATTGTCAGCTACATCGACAAGGCCGTTCAATTTGCTTTCAACGTTCAACAATCTTTGCCAAAGGAAGCCAACAGACTAAAGGACTTCAAGGCCAAGGTCAACGAACTTTCTGGCGAGCTAGAGCCTCTCAAGAAGGAAATCTACTTGTGGGCCGGTGAATACCCATTGCCTGTGTAATTCTAGAGTTGTCGCTCGCTAAGGAACATCACGTCTTTTTTCTCACAGCCAACATACGACACCTTGATCTAGATTGATTCTAGTCAAATCTGCATTTTCAACAAATAACGGACTCTTAGGGATATTTTAAAATACAAACTTGTATAATTCACATACCAATAAATTCAACATTGTGTTCTTCTATGAACTATCCCTAAAACATCTCAATATGATTCTTTCAATTGGATCAGATGCTACTCAAAGTTGATTTCGATGAACTTATACATGTGTCATGCAGTCTTACGGCTTGACATCCTTTGGCATTTTCTTAACGCCGTGATTGCCAAAATGAATTTTCATCATTTACTAGCATGCTTGACCTTGAGCTTTTCGCAATTTGACATACGAAGGCACAGCGGCAGCCTTGAAAAATTCTTCAGCGGAAAACTTCTGCTTGACATGATCAGTACGCGCTGCACCGGTTCGCCTGACATTGCTCGTAAAGCTGTGAAAAGTAGTATTATTTTCAACTTTAAAATGAGAACACACCACTCTCGAACTTCTAATTCCGCAGGTAGTTCCTGTATCACGTTAAAGTTCAACGTCTAACCAGAGCATATGCGTCAATATGCACTCCTCTTCCTGATTCGGATACCCGTGAGTGCCTTTTCCCTTCTCAAAATCCTAAACGAGAGCAGCAAGACCGGGTTTAATTCGAGATCCGCGAACTACGACCCGATCCCAGTGCCTTCGGTCTGCAGATTCAGCTTTTCGAGCAAAGCGTTAATCGAAGTGCCACTTTTGTGTGCTGCTTGTGCATGGTGCGTTACGGGTTTCATAAGCAAATGACCCCCATGCGTGAATATGTAGTCGTCTAAAGCATAGCAGCTTGGATCCTGGAAAAGAAGATAGTAATACTTCAAATGCTTCGAAAACCAATCTGCAGGTAAGGCATCCAGTCGTTCTTTTGTGAACACGTTGCTAAGAGATGATATTTGACCAACGCCCTTCGCTCTGGGTTCATTAATCACTTGCATGGTATGCTCCCATAATTCTACGCCCAGGTCCCGCCAACACTCATTGCCCGTGATTCGGTAGAGGTAGAATACAGATTCGATTACCTCGGATGACAAATTAAATCCCGGATTCGCTCCATCAAAATATTCCGGCAATTCTGATCCGGTGAACCAGTAGTCTGATTCGTGTATGGGATCGAAAATCATCTCTTCTGCGAGGTAGTAGACTTTGGAAGGTTTCTCGGGAGGTGCATGCTTATCTGTGCTATAGTCGTTTATCTTAACGCCAATCATAGAGTCCTGTCTCGACGGTTTGGGTTTCCGGTCGACTATCTCTGCAGGGTCGAAGTCGCAAGCAGGTTCTGAACACTTGTATGCATGTACACTCTCGGGCATTACGCCCAGGAGTTTGTAGACCTGCGCACATCCTCTTGTTATGGACTCGGCGGTATCCATAAATTCTTGGTTGTCCGAGATTTTCCCCAGCAACGCAAAAGTTGATCCCAAAGCACAGCTAGAATGGTGCATGGTATAATCGGGATTTATCTTGACAATTTGCTCATTCTTGAGGATATCGTAGTACGACTCGGTGGATATCGAATTGACAAACGCCAACTTCTGCCTCTCCTTATTTGGTAGTGCAGGGCTAAATATCATTAGCCGGCGTATTCTATCGAAACTGTTGACCAAGAACTTGGTAAACTTCTGCTCGTCTGTCGTGTCAACACCAGGAAGAAACTGGTAGAATTTGACCATGTTGTTGTAGAATGGTAAGCTCTGGTGGGCAGTGAAAGTGGTCTTCATGTCCGGTGCTGGTCTGAATTGCCCCGTCTGGAGACACTGAACGTACTTGCCATCCATGATACTTTTCATAACGTTACCCTTAGCATGTTCTCCGGACTCGACTCTCTCCTTAGGTAGCAAATGACAGCCCGTCGCGTCAATAGTGGAAGGAAATAGGTAGTCGATATCAAACTGACCGACTGAGTCGAAAGCGGTGTTGTATATGTGCTCAACGGCTTCTGCATATTTGTCATCTTTGGTTAATTGTGTAAGCCTCATAAACTCCAGTGAGAGAGATCCCATTTGGCCAATGTTAGAGTCCTTAAAGGGAAATCTGTTATTCAACTTGGAATTCCACGGAAACTGCAAAATGGGAATTCTGTTAGGGGTGTCAAAGGCGCGTAACAGGAAATCTCCCAGCTCAGTGGCTTTTGTAAGCAGCAGTTTTTCTTCGTGGTTGGATAACTCATATGCAGAAATTAGGGCGCCCAGCGACCGTTCTACGCTTTGCGGAATATCAACTAAGGCTTCTGTGGATTTTGTAAAATCCATTTGTGAGATGTATGTCAACACCCTAGCAATATCCTCTGTTTGATTCAGCATGTATAGCATGTCCAGGGACTCTAGCATTGTCGTTGCTCTTGAAAGACCATTGGAGGCAGGATTTTTGGATAAAGGCTTCAGCTCATCGCTTCCCAATGCGAGTCGTGAATATGCTCGCCAAGACACCAGGAACTGCTCTTTTACGGTTTCTGCCATATTTTGCGCCATTGATGAGGACTGTGGGCTGAAACTAGGCGCTTGGAGCTGTGGGAGCGATTGCGCCGGCTTATTGAGCGCCAGCGGCCTTTTAAAAGACGTAGCATACCGGGAAGGGTAGCGGGGCTTGTAAGGTCCTGTATCTGACTGTCCGTCCAACTCAAGCTCCGAATATATAGATAGCGTGTCTTCTTGCTTGTGGATCAACGGAAAGAACCTGTTTTTGTCCACCAAGACTTTGGGATCCAGCAATTGTTCATCCACGTCTTGCGAGACGGCGAGTGGTAGGGGCGTCGCAGCATTTGGCGAATTTGCTGTATCTGTAACAGCTAAGTTCGGTACCAGCGGCAGCTGTTTGTTAATTTGCGGCAGTGACTCTGTCTCTGCATATGAGTTGAGAGTGTTGAGCTCATTTTGAAATGTGTAATAGAGAAGCAGAGTTACAGTTCCACATAACAAGAAGACAGAACGAACTCGTCGAAAGAAGGAAATGAATGCCTTCATGCCCCGAGGATATATTCAGACAAGAGACCTACAAAGGAAACTTATTGTTGGATCTATAATATGATTATTGGAATAGTCAAATCTTAGAAATTGGTTATACTGTGGGGAAGAAACTCGAGCGATGAGCAGAAAAGTACCAGTTACTTCGTGTATAATTACTCTGCATGGTTTGAAGAACAAAATAGCACGATAGAGAGAGAGAAAGAAGTCTCTCCAGCCCTCGAGGTGGACCGCTTTCTAGCGCCAAATTTCAGATGCGTTTTGTGATACTTTGCCGGTTTTTTGAGTTTGGAAATGCTAAAATATGTGGACCATGACCAAGAATAGAAAAGTATCAGTGCATGAGGCTAAGGTGCTAGGCACGCTAGAGGTGCATTGATCGTGCAAAATGTAGTGGGTAGTTTGAAAGCCGTTTGGATCGGTATTGTTGACTATTCGCAATGAGTTAAACTGAGTCGTGTGGAAATGGGCCCGTTATGCATGCGTAAGACGCTGCTGTGTCTACACAATTGAGCCTTCGTTAGCACTCTTTGACCAGATTTGGAGATAGCAAACAAGTAGTCGTAAAATAACATGGGGTCTTTTGTTTGTCTTTCGGGATGTGTTGATTGGATTCAGCACCTACCATACTGAAAGTTAAAGCTAACGACAACATCATTAATCAACACGACTTTACACATAGTAACATAACACAAAGTAACACAAAATACCCAGGCACTGTCGAAAAAGCGAGAATCAAGCGTCTCAAAAACTTGACATCAACAAATGAACATTGTATCTTTGGGCGTACCTGGCTAGACTCGAAAACACTTTCACTCAACTAGGAACCGCGTTATGAAAAAAGCGTCTTGATGAAGACTCAAGCATGAATCATTCCTCTAGTGATTTCTTAGACTGTGAAGATACGATGGCTTCTGTCCGGTCTCGATTTCATTCAATGAACGTCAGGTCAGTGAAGGCTGTTTTTCAAAGAATATTCGCGCGGCGCTCGTTGCCAATTGTTTCAGAGATAACCAACGTGTGGATCCTGGTATTATTATTGATGGAGTGGCTCACGAACATTCAATTTTATTCTTTCCAGATAATTAATTGACTGTGTCTACAATTTCATCCTCAAACAAAACCATCTAACCCTTGAATGAAATCAGAAAACAAATACAAAGGTACGTTCGTTAACAGGATTGAAGCACTATGTTCTTGAGGGCATTAGTCATGACATTTCGGGCTGAATCAACGTCACTTTGAGCTGCTCTCGATGCGTATTCATTGTTTTACTGCAAATTTGAAATGATTTTAATCTACGAAAGAGATGATTTCACTAAACCGTTACGTGAAAGAGATTCCAAGGGCGTGAGGACAGCGACGCTATTCTGTACCTGCAGCTACAGAGAAATCTTTGGTTGAATTGAAGCTGGCTCACGATGGTTGCTCGAACTTGTTTGAGCGGCTAATGTTCAATCCCTATTCTTAGTGATTCATCAACACCGCAAGAACTACTGCCTCTTAAAAATGGTCTTTTCTCCGCATTGTGATGCTCGCCTTGCAGCGGAAGCTAAGCCTATGGGATACACTACTTTCGAGGCTTATGGACTTGACGTACTTGGATATTTCCGCCTCCTCAGAACCGGAAGATGTGAAGACGATACCTTGAAAACCTCAAACAAGCGCCATCACGTTCTCCGCTTCTCAAGAAGAAGCTAACCCGCCGCGCGATCTTTTTAGCCCTGTTTCTTTCCGGGACTCTACGGTTGAACTCCGAATATACCACAGAGAATTCTAAAGTTCACTTACGACATCATGAAGCAACGCAGTCATTCCTGCCCGTGTTCATTGCCGCTCGATGCCAGCTAATATGTTCAGGCCGATCCTTGCGGTATCCACAAGCGTTGAGGAAGCTTTTTCTTTGACAGCAAGTCTGCCCACTTCCGGGGCGTCCGACGCGAAAAAAACATCAAATACGTGGTTAGCTGCATTATAATTCCGATTATTTCGTGCGCAAAGCAGGTGTTGTCCAGTACAGCGTAAAATGCCCCACTGAAACCACCGTGTTCAGCTAATAGTTGGAATCGTACCGTTCTTTTCCCATACAAGACGGCAGCCTAATCAGGTGCCTTGGCGACTGCTCAAACAATAGCGTACATATCGACGTCAATGAAAGCAGCACAACCGCAGAGACTACGGTGTTGTCGGCAGTGATATATCGCTGGACTGATTACGTTTTGCTTACAGTGAGTGCTTTGCTCTACTTACCCCATGCGAGAGATAACACTGTACAGTCTAAGGCTACTGTGACAAACGGCAACATTTTTACGTGATCATTTTCTCAAGATGGTAATTGCCTTTCCAATACGGGACGTCTGCTGTTGACAGAGCTCGCGGCCGACATGTTACGGTAAACATCGTAAACATGCGGTGTGAACTTTGACGTTTTCTATGGCCTATGAGTGCTGTTTGTCTATGGTTCAAGCCCGTACGTTCTTTTTTCTCGCTTTGCAAATGGTTGGCCAGCGGGTGCGACGCTGAGTTGGCTAATCGTGCATACACCGGTTACTTCTTCGGCTGAAGTTGAGTTGATAGGAAGTGGGATACAAGTTTGTGTTTATGTGAGAGATATACAATGAAAAGAAGCACGGGGAATGAGGTATGAAGAAAGGTTGGGAAACAGTGAAAGAATTTCGGGACCCTGTGGGAAGACTGTGTGCCAAGTACGACAAGACCGCTACAGAGCCCCAGCACTCATCAAAGGCCCAACAGGCGACAAGGATAAAAGTTACAAACTCAGCTTTCAGTGTGGGACGCGGCGCACTTGAGAAACTCGCGAAATTCTAGCTCGAAGAAACATCATTCACGTGATTCGGGTTCCTAGTATACGTTCACACACACGTAGACATTTGTATTCCAGTGCCCTGTAGCCCATGAACCATGCGCTAATGCGGAGGCCTGCGCGTACAATCTGGCGCAATGAACAAGACGTCCTCTTGGTGTCTCTGCTCACAGAGCATCGATCATTACTGCGAACTGCTTCGCAGCATTCAGGACGAGCCCGCAAGCAGTTTTGGGACCTGATAGCCCATGAGCTCACAGTGCGATACCACATTGTACGCAACGCGCGCCAGTGCAAGGACCGGTTTCGGCTCCTCCACACGCGAGGAATACGGAACATGCACAATGGGGTAGGCCCCCAGACTGGCGTTGATGCACTGTGCCTAGAGCTCAACCGAATGTTCTACTTGGACCCACGAAACAACATCGCGCTTACCGAAAGCCGACCGGAGACTGAACAAGACGACAACTATAGTGCCCATGACGAAGATGAGCCTAACGACAACGAGACCCACGAAACCAACGCTTCCAATGACGAGGCCGCCATAAATGAGCCGCCGATGAGTGCCCGCCCCAGCTACCCGGGAGACTGCTCCATAGACACCGAACGCCTCGTCACTCAAGAACTAATTAGAGATGACCCGAACAAACTTCACGCACAACATACTGGCGAGCGAACGCTTCCCATGTTACCGCCAGCATCGGCGGCTCCTGGATCGCTGGTTCCTTTCGCACCAGACTACTCAGACCCACAAATACAGCTCTTGATGGAACAAGTGCTAACGCTAGACCGCCAGGTTGCCGATCTGTATGCTCGCATGGACGATTTAGCTCGCAACATGGAGCATAGATTTGCAGAGCGGCCCGTCGAGAGTGATCTAGATAACGAATCACGCTCAAGTCGCGTGACGAGAAACTCGTCGACCACTTCTACCGCAGGAGTTGCGGAGCCAGCATCTTCTACAGCAGCAGCTGCTGCGCCTGCCACTATAACTCCAGCTGCAATAATACCAGATATGCCTTCGCTGCGGCCGTCATCTACGATCCAAGAGCCTCCATCGCTTGCAGCCTCGAGGCCCGCTGCTTCCTTACAGATGGCTACCCCTGGAGCGCCTATTCAACAGCACCCCCAACTCCAGCCGCTGCCTTCAGCATTCCGTCCTGCGTTTCCTCCGCCTGTAGCCCATATGACCAATCCACGCAATTCCAGACCCCCGCCGTCGCGATCTCAGCCCTCAGCCGGGTCCCGACCTCATAGCAGGTCCCGGAATTCACGCTGAAGCTAGCGAAACACTACCGCTGAAGAACACGCCTTCTATGCATCGAAAAATAGACACGCCCATTAAGTCGTCGCCATGAATACGAAACTTTCACAGATTTTACTACTTTGGGGCCAATCACAGGTCGAGCCCACACAAGTCGGCTTACTTCTTCTTTTTTCAGTCTTTCGCCACGAAAACTGCTTCGTTTCTTGTTCCTTCTCGAAGCCAACGAACCCTTCGCCTAAATTCCTGGAAGCTACTACCCGCACACTGCTCACGTTTATCCGACCCTAGCCACCCGCCTACTCTCACAATGCTCGAGAATTCTCTCAGTTTTCCCACCTTTCGTCACCACGAGTACTGTTTGAACCATCTAAATTTACCGTTGCGTGTAACCTGCACCATATCGGTGACATACAGACGTGCCTTCTGTGATGTTCGCGTCGTAATCTGCGCTCGAGTCGAAAAAATGCAGTCACGATGCACGCGCGCTTCGCTGCACGACTGAATAGGCACGGCTTCGATAACTGTAGGAATTTAAAGATACAGAGCAACTGTACGTCGATTGTTAGGCGTTCGTGTCAGGTTCGATGCTTTTTGCAGCTGGGTTCGGAGCGTATGACAGCGACTGGAGCAAGGTTGAACGACGTTTCGGAAAGAGAATATATATTGACAGAGAAAAAGTCCGTGAGAGTCGGCCCCAAAATCCAGCGTCTAAGGGCCCATCCTTCAACACCAAAAGTTCTCAGCCAATAACTCTTATTTTACAAGACATGTCCAGCGGCACCGGAATCATGACTCTGCCAGCCATGGCCTGCAGCGCTGAACACCATCACTTAGAAGACCGTCCTGCCGGCTCCACTACCGTATCGCTACCAACGACGGCATCGGTCTCTGCAAAGCTTGAGGCGCACTCGCCGCCCAAGATCAAGCCCGAAGCAAGCGCAACACCAGTAGCTTTGACACCAGCATCATCCTCTACCCCATCAGGCTCGATTTCCTGTCGCAGAGCGAGAAATTTTTGGTCTGTGCACGAGGACACTGTGTTGGTATCTATCATTATCGACAACACAACGTTCCTGAGAGGGCCAGCTAACACTAGACCGCGCAGTCGATTCTGGCTCCATATCAGCTTCGAACTGAAAGTCAGACATGGTCTGAGTCGTAACAAGCGCCAATGTCGTGATCGCTTCAACCTTCTGTTTTGGAAGGCTGTCCGAGACCACAGATCTAATCGCAAGGACCTAAAGAAACTAGATTCTCTGCTGGCACAGTGCTTAACGCTACTATACATTGACAAAAACAATGTTATCATGCTTAAGGAAAACAGAACGTCGCATGGCCTAGTGGGGGGCACGGCTACGAATTCAGCAACCTCACCTCTGGCGCAAATTGCCAACGAAGAAACAGGCCTGCATAGCCCAGCGCGCTCTGAGTTGAGTCCCACAATGTCATCCTACAGTTCCACGAGCGAGAGCCACGATTCAAACTACGAAACGCTCGCGGAGATGGCTTCCGCACTTAAACAACAGGTTAACACATTGACTCAACGAGTCGAGGATCTATGCGGTGTCATAGCAATGGAGAGGTCGAGGATCGACTTCCTAGTATCCTCGAGATCCACAAGGCTTGATACTCCAACTACGATATATCAACAGCCGATGAGACTTTCGCAGGACCCAATATTCCTTAATGACAGCACAAATTCGTTACAGTGCGGGATCAGTAACGGCTACGTTACAACATCTCAATATATGGCAGGTCCCTCTTTTTCAGACAACAACAATAACACCTGTTGATCTGTCTACAGGCCAAAATCATAGGCCAAAATCATAGGCCAAAATCACTCACTCCGCGCATAATCGATACTACAACTAGCATTTAGTCGAGTTTTTTAATCCTCGCATATACTTAATAACTAACTACCTATTCTTCAAATTATAACGACCCGGTGCACATCGCGAGCCTCAGACGTTCACCGACTTCGACTACAAAGGAGCTTGATTCGTATCAATTCCATCAAACATTACCGCGCGCCAGAATACGACTTTAGAGTACGATTCTATACCACATTCAAGAGCCTCGCCAGCAGGATTTCTCAACTGCCAGGTTTGCGTATCACTATCGGCAATAAATCGTCGCATAGCTTAAATCCACGAAAGATCAGGAGAGTTATTCCAAAAAATTAACAACCTCCAACGGGGGCAGCCGCTAATGGAAAGCTTTCTCTGAGAACGAGCCAACGCCTCGGAGTTAGTTGAACAAAAAGCCACATTTCTCCGAGCGTGCGGTCCTTTTCATCAACATTCCCCTCACCTGCATTACAATTAAAAAAGCACGCCATGCAGAATGAAAAGTCATCTGCAATCGAACGCTTAGTTCTCAAATGAGCGCGTGCCGGATACATGCCAACTAAAAACAGCTTGTCCCAAGGTATGACAAGACATGAACATGATTTGAATCTGGCTGAAGGGTAGCTATTCCCTGTATGGGCGCGGAATAATCCCAGTTTTAGTAGCTGTGGCAGCGACACAATTAACACCGAGGCTTAAATTGTGCGGCAAGAAGAATCTGCATCAGCATGCACACTGGGAGTTTTGTAGTGTCAGACTTTGGAATCCCAGATCCAGATGCCGTCTTTCCGGCAGAGAACCCTCATGACAGGGAAGAAAAAAGTGATCTGCATCCGGTAGCTGAGCTATACGACTCGTCCCATTTCAACTCGTTCGAATACTGTGCGGGTCAGCTTAGCATCCACCGGTCTGGCCGTGAGGCTTGGCGTTCGCTGGAATTAGTCCGGCGGATGATAGATCCGTGGATCAACCATCGCTGAACTCCAAAGTTCGTCTCCCAGAGATGCGTTTCTCAAGAGCATGTGGCACATGACCACTAGTCAGGCACGGCAACAACTGGTGCCTCTAATGCCTGCCTCAAAACGTCCCGATGCCTTCCTCACTGGGCAGATTCTCGTGGGGATGGCCGTTGCCAGCCACAAGTCCGTTCTGCATTCTCGACGCCTGTTTTCGAAACCTAGACTGCTCCTGAATTCTCCATCTCGCTCGGCGATCTCGCAACGACCACATGCGGACGGTTCAAAACCCAGAAATGTAACCGATCAGCCGTGCTTCATCTATGGCGCTCGCTCCCAAGGAGCAATCAACCAGAAAAGGAACAGAAATGTGCATATATCTAGTTGGTAGACGACAGGCTTCACTGAGCTTCACTGAGCTTCACTGTGCTGCACTTAGCAGCGCTTCGGTCCACCATGAAGTCGACACAGCGGCATCCTCGACCCGAACCTCTAGCTGCCTCTCCAGTCACTTTCGTTCCCAGGGACTAGAAACTTTTTTTTCACTATCTTTTCTTGCATCTGATGAGTTCAGCGAAAGGCCACGCACCATGACCGAACGTTCGTCTGCATTTACAGCTGGCACAATGTAGGCTTACTTGGAAGGTCTGCGGTTGTTCACGGTTGTTCACGGTCTCTCTGGTTTCCTTGCAGCAGCGTTGTGAGGAAGTTTTTCCGCGAACCAGGCTTTTTGGCGCCAGAAAATGATATCGGCCACGCTGCTGAACAAGCTTCATGTGCGAGAAAGGTGGAAATCTCCGGCATTTGAATTCGTGCCTACGCTTCGCAGCCCGCGAATGGTGGTTTTCGCACCCCTCTGCTATCTCTGGGCTTACAGTGGATACTGCATAGAGATAATCGACAGTGTGATCTTGCATAAGACGCTCAGCTGAAGACTTGACAGTAAATGGCTCAAAAGTGACGTTGGGAATGTTGGCAGTGCGCGACGAGCCGCTATGGAGAGGCGATCGAACCTTTGAGGGTGAGAGGATCTCATTTTCAAACACGGCGAGCGTCAGAGATTGTAGGGCTGGAGTGGTGCGGGTGCCTTGTGAAACCCATGGTGCAGTTTTCTCTGCAGGAACGCCAACCCACTTGTCCATCGTAGTTGTTGCATTCTCATTATATCTGCTGGATCGATCGCGCTCGGCGAAGAGTTCGGCCATGCCATGCCAAAAATATCGTAGATGTTCCCAAAAAGCTTGCTGAAAATTCCGGCACAAGGCGAGGAGCCGGCGGGTGGAATGTAGGGACTCCAGGAAACGACGCTTCACTCGCGGGCCCCCCTCAGCGCCAGTGCCAACAGGTCTTCCTTTCTCATCGCTAGACACCACCCGTCGCTAGTGACGTGGGCCTGAATATCAAATTGATCAAAAATCTTCTCTTGTTTGTTTTCCAGCAGTGGGATCTCAACAACTCGGGCCCGAAAGCTCTAGACCTAAAACCTCACCAACCGTAGCATATAGCATTAGCCAAACAAGACCTCTGTCTCCCGGGTCCACCAAAGTTCCCCTACAGCTTTCGCAGCCCGCTTTTCTCGCGGCCGCTGGCTGGCCTAACTAACACTTGCTCAATTCGCAAGGATTACCATATCTTAGCTCAATACCGGCCGCAAAACAATGGTCATGGCTAGCTGCTAATCATCAACGCACCCGCTCGTGCTTGCGCGTGCGTGAACGTGCGTGAACGTACACAACTGCGACCTTGGCATCACGCAATGGTCTTTGAATTTGCTAATTAACAATCGATAAAAAATTCTTCAGCAGTGTTGCAGAAAAGTTCTTCCGGTGCACTTTTTTGCAGCTTTCGCGTCGAGTCTGAGGAAGTCCAGATAGCCGTGCCCTCATCTGCAATGCGACGTGCAAGCAGGCAACCGAGATACAGTTCTGCTTGCAGAGTGCAGAGGTGATATATCGGTGTATTGGAATATATGCATCATCTAAAAAAAGTTTGAGTGGGTGTCTTGCGTAGCAGCAGCAAAAGCGCACCTCATGGCATTATTGGATCGCATGCCGTGCAAATTTGAGGTCGGCTTTGCCAGTTGTTCTTTGCGTCTTGCGTCTCGCCTGCCTGCGTAGAGAAATGTTCTCGCGTAGCATGTAGAGCGTGGATTTGCTTCTCACATTTGCCGGCCTTGCGGCTGGCTTCACCCAGCTCCAGGACAATCGTCCATGATCGACAGCCCCGCTAATCTGGCGCGATGAAGTTCCCTTTATACATGCACATATATATAATATGTGTTTATGTATATATATGGATCTACAGACCATTCGAAGGGTGGGCATCGAAATCGAAATTCGAGATTGATCCACACACAACTCTTCTCACAACGGACTACACAAGCACCGAAGCTTCTATGCACGCAACCGTCCCGCCCAACATCGATTCCTCGGCGTATGATTTTCAGGGCCTCTCTGAGGGAAACTATCTGCCCAACGCAACAGCATACCAGCATTTTCGCAACTCCAGCGAGCCGCTTGAGCGCCAGCACAGCAAGCCGGTATACTCCAGACAGCGTGCGCAATGGACCGACAAGGAGGACATGTGCCTGTTGCAGGCGGTCCTGGCCCAGTCGCACATCTTGGCTCGCGATATCAAGTGCAAGATCCGCAAGCTGTTCTGGCATCACGTATGCCAGGGTCTGACCGCGAGCTTCGCCATGTCCATGAACAGACGCCAGTGCCGAGACCGGTTCAAGCTTCTGTATCAGAGATCTGCATCTCGAACTCGTTTTGAGTCGTATCTGCCACCTACCACGGAGGTCGAAAAACTGTGTGACGAGTGCACTCGCACGTTCAGGTTCAACGAGCACAGAGAGCTCATTTTAGCCACTGACTACCAGGAAACTACCCATACGCCCAGGTCCCAGCCTTCCGCTCCAGTTTCTGGCCCAGCCACTGAGTTGTCAACGGTGTCATCGAATTCCACTCTACAAAGCCCGTACTCCACATCCGATTATCAAGATAAAGAGTTTTCGAGCAGCGCTGTACCAACTAGCCGTTCAGTACCCGCGCCCGTTCCATACTGGAACGGCATGTCCCCTCAAGACGGCTCCTCTCACACATCTCCTCTCCAGAATACTTCTAATAAATTTGAGCTTCAGGTTCCTGTGCCAGCTGCACCATCCTCGTGGGATACGCAAAATATGTTGTCGAACATTGTCGCCATGCAACGGCAAGTCAATCAACTGTCTCAGCAGGTCGAAGCGCTCACAAATATAGTCTCTCTTAATGGCGCCCAGTCGCGACTATACCAACCAATATATACTGACAATTGAGACTGTCAGAAAATTTACGAAGTAACTTTGGGTGTTACTTCATGTGGGCGTTAGTCAGGGACAACGCATTAGTTTTGATGTTATTTAAATTCAATTTCATATTCTTAAGCATTTCGTTCTGTTTATCAAGAACACGACTCGTGTATCTTGCGTCCTGAGTGGTGCGTGCGTAATACGAAATGACTCTGTCGTCAATTAAGCTCTACTTGGCTATGTCGGCTAGGAAATGGTTGCTACTGGTATTCCAAGGAACTCGTTGTTTCTGGCTACAGTCTCTTACTGATATGAACAGTTGTCAATGCTTTACTTTGTGCAAATGATGAACTTCCTAATAAGTTGAGATGACATCTCAGGATCCATTTCCATCAAATCATACCATTGTGATTGACTTCGAATACTCACGCAGGAGCCGGGCCTGCTTCACTTCTTGATGCAGCAATGTGTCGCATCTTTGAGCTAGAACCCATGATTCAAACAGTTAGTTGTGCCATCCTAAGCTCACCCGACCGCATGAGTTAACCGCATCGCAGACAAAACGATGAACAATACCCAAGTGGGCGCCTGATCCAAAACATTACGTAGTGAAGTAAGGCCATTCTGCTGTCATTAACTTCACCAACAAGTCTTCCTACTTGAGGAGCGACTTGGGAACGCAAATTCGAAGTCAACGCTCTACGAACTTCTAAAGAAGCTCCTACAAACTGGAAAGACTAAACTGGTAAGTTTCTATGCCCGTAGAATGCCAGCGTGTGGATTGGAGTGAGTTCACGCCCCGTTTCTGAAGCACAAACAGTGCAGTCATAGACATCGAGTCGAATCTGAGTGCAAAAATTGTGAAATCGAATTAGAATTGTAAGGCTGTGAAAGGATTTCGCTGTTATACTAAACTTGTCCTCTGTAACTTGTTCAAGCTCTCGTGGCTATAATTTGAACCTTACAGAGCCCGGGTTCCTAGAAACTTAGCACAGAGACACTTAATTACCCTCTTGTATACTCAAGCACATACGCGCCCTCTGAGCTTCAGTAGAATTTGCCATATACTGCTCGAAGTGCTCCTGTTTGCCTGCCACGATGTTATTTTTCTGTCGTCAACAAAGAAAACCTTGAAAATGAACGCGCAGTGTAGGAAAGACTATCAGAATAATCCCAAGACTTCACGCGTTCTTGTGAACATCTGATTCGCTGCCAGACTTTCCTATCCAATGTCCTATTCCATTTAACATTTCTCGCTCAAATTGTGTATGCGTACAGCGTGATTATGGTTCTAATTTCAAGAACTCATCATTTCTACAGAGGAACGTCCCCTACTTTCACGTTCGAAGTTCAACCAGGATCATCCAGTAGAGCCACCTCAGTCTCTATCCACCTCGTGTTCTGCACTCTGTTTCATGCGCATTGCTATTTGAGTCTGGCTACATTGTTTTAGCATACAATTTTCCATGGTATCTGATCGATATTCCGTTCTTGTGAACGATCATGAATTCCTCGGAGAATCAGTGCTTGATGAGAAATCTGTGTTGTATTTCCGAGAAGACGAACGCTTGACTTTGAAATCTCAAAACATTTCGAGTGCGATGGTTCAGGACAGTTTGGACGGTCTTGTAGCCCTAGGCAAATCCAAAGATGGGTTTGTTAAACATGCTTTGAGACGGCCGGTATGGCTCAAAATCCTGAAGTCGAGGCTTTCAATCGACGCCAACAATGTTAGCGAATCTGAGAAGGGTCTATCGGAGTTCGTGACACATAAAGATGAACATCAGGTTTCGCTTGACGTCAAACGTTCTTTTGGAGACATAAAAGATGATGTCGCCAAATCGTTTTTGCGCCAAGCTCTAGAACAGACAATCACTAAAGTGCTCAGAAGATTTCCTCAGCTCAACTATTACCAGGGCTACCACGATGTTGTAGCAGTTTTCGTGCTTGTGTTCATGCACACCCACAAGGCCGATGAAGAAGCAGAACTGAGTGACTCCACCAGCGGAACCCCGTCCACCGACGGATCTGATTACCACGAGACTTTAAGTTCAAGTTCAATCTCAACTAAACTGGCCGATGATTCTGTCCTTTTCATAGATAGCGACCAGCTGTTTGAGTCCGTGATGATATTCACCTTGCTTTATTTAAGGGATTTCATGATGAGCTCGTTGGCCTTTACGATCGACCAATTAGTGCTCATTCCACTTATTGTGAAGGACAAGGATCCTCGCTTTTACAGGACTTTCCAACTGAATGAGATAGACCCATTCTTTGCGCTTTCATCGGTCTTGACTTTGTTCTCTCATGATTTGAGGCCCCAAAGCAACGAGTCGCTAAGCATCGTTTTTCAGATTTTTGATCTTGTCATATCGTCTAACTCAATGATGGTGCCGCTTACAGTCTACAGCAACTTACTACTTGCAAAGAAAGACGATCTTTTGACCAGGTTGAAAGACAATCTCGATAATTTTGAAAACGATACTGATTTGATCCACGGTGTCATACAACAAGAGATGATCGTCGGGTCTAGTGTGCAACTTTGGAACGAAGTTCTTGAGACCACTCGGATCGCTAATAGCAGCAGTTTTCCAAATGCGAAGAAAACGGTAAACAAGTATAGTGTGCTGTTGACTGCCTCACATGTACCCACGACCATTGATCAAGCGTTAAGCTGGTTAGCGAAGGAAACTCGATTGAACGAAATGAGATCCTCACTCGAATCAGTGAACAATAAGGCAAAAACCCCATCACCGGCTATATCGAGGTGGAGGCTGATAGCTCGTAGCGCCGGCCCTAATTTGATCAAAATGTCTCTATTTATAGGAGTTGCCGCAATTTTAATGAAATTATACTTACGATCTCTGGAAGGTCATCAAGTGTATCCTCAAATTGCGTTGAAGTCATATCTCGATCAATTGAAATCTTTGAAGTTCTCGGGACTGAACCAGTCACGTCGAATTTGGCTCGATCCACTTAAAAACTTACTCAAGAATATAGGCAGGCCCTCTCGTTCCTAACAGCTTTATGTACTTTTCATAATCATTTGAATTTTACGTGGTCTATTTAGTGAAGTAATTGACAGCATTAACAATATCAATCTAATAATACAACTTGACTTTTTTATTTTGTATAGAAGATGAACCAGAAAGCTCATTCCATGTCTATGTCGTAAATGAGCGTTGCATCAGTTGAAACGCCTTGCCATCCTCTATCTCCACTTGTGCTTATTAAGAAGCGGCAGGTGGGATCGACGTACAAGTTAGAAATCATGCCACCATGGTGGCCTGGTACAATTAAGAATGGTACTTTCGACGAACCATACTGAGAGACGTCGTATATTCTCACATTGTCATAGGAGGCACATAGCACATGCTTGTTATTGGGCATAGTGCGAACACATGATACAGGACCTGAAATGCCAGGAAACTTTAATGTTTTTGACGGAGTTTTGGCCATTTTTAAATCAAACTCCTCCACCACTGCATTTCTTCTCCCCACGTATATTCTATCTCCATCCGTTGACCAGCACGCCGACAAACACCAAGGAGGAACTTGTGGTCCACGAGTGAGGCCGATTGCAGGTTTTGTTGAGATTCGACGATCCCATACCTGAACTGCACCGTTGGTGCAAGATGTTAGAAATACGTTATCCTCAAGAACCGTTTTGAGTGTCTTTTTCGATATTTCATCCCTTCCAAAATCTTGAGTTTTGCCGTTTTCCGAAGATTGTGTGTCCTGTTCCTTCTCTTGCGCCCTTCGTTTCTCTTCCTCCTCTTCATCTCCGAATAAGGAGTCCAAGTCGTCATCATCCTTTTTCACCCTAGTTTCATCTTCTGGTTCATCTTCTGTACTCGCTGCGTGGATTTCGACTGTAGAGAATAAAGGACGAAATTCAAGTGAAGAGATTTGCGCAGTCGCGCCCTTAAATTCGTTGACGTATTTCCCTGTCTGCAAATCCCAGTCTATTATCTGTTTATCCCAACCACCGCTGATGAATCTGTCCTCATCATTACTGAGTTTCAGCTGATTTACGGTGTTGGTATGCTTTTGAAAATAATGTGCGATGTGGCCTTCCATGAATCGACAGCCTTGCATGGTGATGCCACCGTTTTTGAGCCCGCTCAATAAAAACAGGCATTCACTTTGAACTTCCATAGCGTGTACCGGGGATACCACGGGCTCGTATTCCTTTCCGGTTTTGGAAATTTTGATGTCGTTACGGGTCTGCGGGACCTCGTTCTCCCAGTAAGATAGTAATATTCCTGCATTCGATATAGACTCAACCAGCGAGTGTTTTTGTAAAATGGTAAGTGATAGTTTCCCCTCAATGGTGTTTAGAAAGTCGTATTTTCTCACAAATCCATCTTCACCTCCTAGGAACAGATATTTGAGTCCCATGGACATGGCTATGCTGTGTACATGGGTTTGGATAGGAATTGCCGCGGTCGGATATATCGAGTATAGATCTGCGAGCTTGGAAGAGTTGTGAAGTTGCGTGTAGTATTCGTGAATTTTATCGAATGCTGATGATGGTCCACGAGATCTTGGCGCTGGGCTTGATTCTTTCGAGAGAGCGTCGCTTCTGGGTCTTGACTTGCCCGTGTTATCATCGTCGTCGTCGTCGTCGTCATCGTCGTCGTCTTCTTCTGCATCGCTGTCTTCGGCGTTGCCATTTCTGCGCGATTCCTCTTCATTATTGTCCTCGTCACCATCATCGTTCTCGTCGTTTTCATCGTTTTCATCATCGTCTGCATCCATGTCCTCGTCTTCATCTTGGTTCTGATCCTGGCTTTGATCTGGATACTCTTCCTGGTCGTCCTGGTTATCTTGGTCCTCTGGGTCATCGTCTTGGTCTCGATCCTGTTCATCACCTCTGCCAGCTATATCTACCATTTCTTCGTCCAATTCCTCATCTTCATCTTCCTCTTCTTCAGCTACCTGGTTCTCATCCAATATATCGTCAACTCCATCCATTATGAAGATCAATTGAACCGCAACTTGGGACTGTGAGCGACTTAATTCAAGTGCGATGCCAGTGATGATGAACTGAATCGTTATTTGAGAGAGAGTAAGAGAGATGTGATGGTCATCACATACGGATATTCAAAGTAACGCTTCAACTCGATAGGATTTTAACAACTACGACACAGCAGATATGGGGCAGCTACAGCGTTTACATATTAGCCGAAATAGCGATCCTGTAGACGCAAAACTCAGATTATTTTTTGGAGCTGTTTCGACGCCGTTGTCAAAATAATGAGAACTTAACATGGCAGATACAGGCTTGATAATTACGACACAGACAGGGGGCCAAGCTTGCAAGACATGTACAAGAATGCCGGTGCTTCATAGCTCCACGGTCGAGTATGGAGTTGAGTTAACGGCGTGTGCAATGATATCGTATTCGAGATACTCAAATGCTGCATGTGTGTTCAGCTGTTCTCATGTGGGATCTTAGCTTGATATTATCCAGCAATCTAGCGTATCGGGATCTGCAAATGTAGCATACGAGGGCCTAATTTAAAGTCGAGCTGGCGTCCAAATGTGGTCTGACGCCCGAAACCGTTGGCGAAAGCACAGTTCGCGAAGTCGATTTATTTTCCAGGCAGACTATAGTCATACTCAACCCGACGGGACTCACACTCGATACAATCCACCAGCTCTTAAGACAGATTCCTTGTAAAACACAATATTTCGTACGAAATGACAACACAGGACATCGCCTCAGCACCCTGGACAACACACATAGCTGGCTAATCAAACAACTGCAAACTTATGGCGATTCCCACAAAGATCCTGGCCTAGCAGTCTCCCCGTTATCGCCTTTCGTCTTCTCACTGGACGAAATTTCCAATTATCCATACCAAAAAAATAAAAGTACGATCTCGAAGACCTTCGAAACCTTTTCCAATTCCCGAATCCGAAAAATCTAGAGATCCTGGTATCAAACAGTCACTGCATTCGCTGTCTAACTATCTGTAACCACTAAACCGTCTACTACTCCCACTCCACCATTTGCTATTCCCTGAATTTTCAATGTCGCTCGCTGCTGAAATCAAAGATCTCACGTACCAATTCCCCGAAACCGAACAGGCTTCTTTATGGAACATTGACCTCGCAGTTCCCTGGAACACGCGGACGCTTGTGGTTGGGTCGAACGGCGCAGGCAAGTCGACACTCCTGAAGCTGCTGAGCGGCAAAAACCTGTGCCTGACTGGCCACATAAGAGTTAATGGCCTCGACCCGTTCAGCCCATACTCAATGCACAAGAACGAGGCCGACGAGTGCCAGATCACCACGTATCTGGGCACGGAGTGGTGCCACATGAGCTTCATAAATCGGGACATCGGCGTCCAGGAGTTGCTCGACAGCATTGGGTTCAAACACCATCGCGAGCGCGGCGAAACGCTGATCGACATCCTCGACGTGAACGTCAATTGGCGCATGCACCGGCTGAGCGACGGCCAGAAGCGCCGTGTGCAGCTCACGATGGGCTTGCTGAAGCCCTGGCGTCTACTGTTGCTCGACGAGGTCACCGTCGACCTCGACGTGCTGGCCCGGAGTCGTTTGCTCGCCTTTCTCGCGCACGAGACCCAGGTCCGCCGTTGCAGCATCGTTTACGCAACCCACATTTTCGACGGGCTCGCCGAATGGCCCGACAAAGTCGTGCATCTGCGCCACGGTCGTATCGTTGAGCAATTGTCGTGTGCGAACGACATCAAATTCGATTCCCGAGCCGCTAAAAACGTGACGCTCGATGCCAACGATAACTCCGTCACCATCGGCTACGCCAAGTCGCTTCACCCACTCGCGCTGGCCTGGCTGACCCAAGACGAAAACAAGCAAGACACCCAATTCTGAGCTTGCTCTGTCCAGGCCTACTGCCCGCTACACTCATCCCAGTTTGAATCTAAAAATCTCTACACCGTCCTCCCGCCCCGCGCTATCCATCCACTACATGAAACCCCATTGTCAAATGGCTCCACTACTCGTTTCTGATATTGAGTCGTTTTTCAACACGCGCTATATGCGTTCAAGCATCGATTTTCGTTTAGTTACGTTTAAGCGATACCGGAAAAAAAAGTTGACAAACGAGCATCGAAAGTTGAAAAGATATAAAAATGTCAAAATACAAGTATACATTCAGCCTCCAAGACAGTTGTAACAGCCAAGACATCGTACTTTGGCCGCTGGAACGCTGAAGATCTGAAGGAGAAAAGCTAGAGTATATATTTGGTGTGCCAGAAACAAAGCAGGATGGATTTAGTACTGGAGTTTTTTGACTCTTACTGTCTGGACTATGTGTATTCTAGAACTTTGCCCGCGTCGCTGGCGTCGCACGTCCCAGCGCAGTGGCAGTCGATGCTGTCGATGAACCAGGGTAATTTGACGGGTGTGGTGGCGCCAAAAGCGGCGGGGATCTACGGATACGCACCTTACCTATTCAAGATGAGCGAGTACACTGGGGCGTCGCTGTTGCCCCGCTACAACGTGTTGCGTCAATTTCTGTCGCTCGTGTCGATCACGACGGTGTTCGGCTGGTTGCTGTATTTCAGCGTGGCGTCGTTCTCGTACATGTTTATCTTCGACAAGGCGATTTTCAACCATCCGCGCTATCTGAAGAACCAGATGTCGCTGGAGATCAAACAAGCCATGTCCGCCATCCCTGTGATGGTCGTGCTAACGGTGCCATGGTTTCTGCTCGAGCTGCAAGGACACTCGAAGCTGTACATGAACATCGACGTTGAAAACCACGGCGTGCGCCAGTTTTTCCTCGAGTACGTTTACTTCTTGATGTTCACTGACTGCGGCATCTATTTGTTGCACAGATGGCTCCACTGGCCTCGCGTTTACAAGGCGTTGCACAAGCCCCACCACAAGTGGCTTGTCACAACACCATACGCGTCGCACGCCTTCCACCCAGTTGACGGTTACTTCCAGTCGCTTCCTTACCACATCTACCCCATGCTTTTCCCGCTAAACAAAGTCTCGTACCTGATCCTGTTCACTTTTGTCAACTTCTGGACCGTGATGATCCACGACGGTGAGTACTTGGCCAACGACCCCGTGGTCAACGGTGCTGCCTGCCACACTGTACACCATCTGTACTTCAACTACAACTATGGTCAATTTACTACTTTGTGGGACAGACTTGGTGGCTCGTACCGTGAACCTGACAAAGAGTTGTTCAACAAATCATTGAAAAAGAGCAACAAGACCTGGGAAGAGCAGATCAAAAAGATGGAGGTCATTAAGAACCAAGTGGAAGGTAAAGATGATGACAGAGTTTACGGAACCGAGGAAAAGCTACTGAAGAAGGTCAACTGATCTAGAGTAAACCACGAAAACAGTCTCTACGATAACCGCATATACATATATATATAACATTTGCTACATGACTTAACGTTTGTAATTTTGATAAATCATGGTTACACATGCTCGCGCCGTCTTTGATGGTTGGCAGGTTGATACATGTTACTTTATAAGAGAGAATGAAATGTACGTCTTGTGTGATCCTTATGAACACCACAAATCCTAATCACGGTTGAACTTTAACATCTGCTCAAAGTCGAGCCTGTAAGCATCTCAAACATGACGAACGACCTTGGTGAGCTCATTGTGTCGACCAAGTTCTCTAGCATTTATCGAAATGGTACTACAGCTGTAAAAGTCACTCCTATTGCATCAGTGGTGAAACCACACGATCCGGTGTTGGAGCTCGCGCTACTACGTAGATTACAAGCTAACAGGAACCCGCATATAATAGAATTAATTGCATCTAGTGCTGAGCACGGAGTCATCACGTTAAAGTTTCCCTATTACAAACAGAATATGTACCAGTACCTGTTGACACACTTCCAAAAACGCCGCTGGAATCCCTACCTTCTGAGTGATCAAGCATTAAGCAAACCGCAGCGGACTAATATGCTGCCAATCGAGCAATGCGTGGGCTTTTTCAAACAAATCGCCGAAGCGCTTCGCCACATCCACTCACAGGGAATCATTCATCGAGACGTGAAGCTACAAAATGTTTTGGTCGATGAACGGCCTAGCGACGTCGGACGCGGAACCCCCACTTTAGTTCTTATAGACTTCGGGATTGCATACGAGGAAGCACTATCCAAAGAACCTAAAGATTCAAAAATAATAGATGTGTCAACATCCATTTACAAAGCTCCGGAGCTTTTGTTCAGCGTGAAAAATTACTCGTCAGCAGTAGACATTTGGGCCTTACTCGTTGTCGTTTCACATCTTTTCCAAACCAGTAGTACTAGCGACAAATATGTTCCCGCCTTTGTGGAAGACGGGTTTGAAGAGTTGGACCAGGGAAGCGATATCCGCTTGATTTCATCTATATTTCGACAACTCGGAATTCCAGCGTTGCAAGAATGGCCCGAGGTCCGCGATTTCGGTTCGCCTGCATTCGAAGGTATGTTTGGAACTTCTGGTGATGGTCGTTATATCGCTAATCGAACGGAACAAAACCAGCGGGAAACTTGCATACGGCTCTTCCCGCGAGTTGAAGAGGTGTCGGAGCCTTCAAAAACGCATCTAATTAACTGCTTGCTGCGAATGATGCCATTTGAGTCCTCCCAAAGGGTTTCAGCCCATCAGATTCTAGATATACTTCAAGACTGCGGTCCTGTAGCTAGCTAAAGCATTATACGTCCCGTCTTCGTACCTTAAATTTTCTTTCTAGTTCCAAGAACTTCACCAGGCCTTGCAATCTCTGCAATTCCTTGCTTTCTATTAAGTGCTGTCGCGTCATGTCTTCAACAGTTATGTCTTTGTTCCTGGAACGCCTGGTAGGCGATAAGTTCTCTTCTCGTTTCATTTTCTTGTTTTGTGAGCCGTTTCTCAAGCTGGGAGTTGACGGAGTCGTTGGAGACCGCTTGTACATAGCACTGTCAGTCATCAATGCTTGGTAGAACAGTTGTTCTTGTTGATGTTGTTTGTTAGGATTTGAACGCTTTGTGGGTTCTTGACTACAGGAAGTTCACATCAGACGTGGAAAGCGATTTATAGCCTTTTCAGTTAGATTAAATATTATGAGGTCTAGCAGTCAGTTAATAGAATTGCTCCATGTTGGTCAATGTAATGAGCACCTGAGATTGGGAGCTTCGACTTGCTTAGATTTAAGACCTTTTTCTCGAATTCCCAATGCCTGAATTCAACAATAATTATTCATGTCACAATCATGCTGTGACAGCACTTGTACATACTCATGTTACTGAAAATTGAGCTGCCGTTAACGAGAAAGAATCTTAACTGTAAAAGCGTATGTAGTTTTATGAAAAAGATAAATTGTTTGGATTCGGAGATGCTCAACCCGCTCCGTGTCCCGAACAACATGCAATTTTTAACATTGATGGCATTATATGCTGACGGCATACTTCTACTTACTATGCGTCGTCATCTTTCCATCCTAGAAAATCCAATTCTTTCAAAACTTTGTCCTCAGACTGGATCTTTAGAATTTGCGTGTCCTCTAGGGTTTCTCCCAACATTTGTTTTTGTTTAAGAGCCTCGATGGCTCTCAATTTCTTAAGTAGAGAACGAATCTTTTTCTCTTCAGGCGAAGCCTCTTTGTTGACTTTTGGTGTTTCGACTGCGTCTATAGTAGCACCTTCGCCAACGGTACTGGAGTCCGGAGAGTCTTCCTTTTTGTTGTTTTCTCTTTTCTTTTTGTTCTTGGCAGAAGCTTTCGACTCTTTGCCAGATACTCCCGGAATACCACTTGCCATTCCTGGAATGCCCTTCGCTGGTCTAATAGCAGCCCCAGGAACTGTAGGAGCACCACCGGCTCTTCTAGCGTGGGGTGGTCTGTACGCGCCCGCTGGTTTGCTGGCTGTTCCTGCGGAGGATCCGTTTTTCAGGCGTTTTGAAATATACTCAGTAGCAGAAGGGTGAATTTGAACGTCGATTTTGCCCAACTTAGGGTCAGTAAACGGCTCCTCATTCGAGCTCGCAACGCTATTGATGACATGACTTTCCTCTAGCTTGGGAGAAATTTGATGTCTCCAGTCGACTTTTAGTAGCTCTTTGTATTCCTTGACAAAACACAAAGTTCCAGTAACATGCCAAATTTTGAGTCCGTTATCAACTCTAAGTCTTGGGGATGTGGTGGCAGTCAAAATGAATTCACCACCTGGGGACCATTTGCATACGGAAGTGTTCGCTGCATCAAATTTAGTAACGCACTTGAATTTGTCGTGACGGTCCAACACTTCAACCGACCCTTGCAAATTACCGAACCCTGCTATCAAAATGTATCTGCCTGATGGCGAAAACAGCATGGTATTTTTGGGCTGCTCGGGCAGAGAATGCACAACGTTACCTCTTAAATCGAAGAACGTTATCGTAGCTGGCATATAACCGTAAATGACACCAAATTGTCTTGAAGTTGGAGACCAAGTGAAGTCGTGAATTGGTCCCTCTTTTGATAGTGGTACACGGACGGACTTTCCTCCTAAAGAGCCGTTGGCGCCTTGGAATGATAACAGGTAAAGAGTGTTTTCACCATAATAAGATTTGTTTGACGAATCGAAATCCGTGATAGCCATGCATAATACGGCATTACCTAGAGGGTTCCATTTGAGTTGACAGGAGTCGGCTTTGAAAAAAGTCTTGGACGCAATTTTTTTATCAGTGATACCCTCTGCGATGGAATAAATACTCAAAACCGCTGGTTTACCGGATTTTTCAGGTGAGAATGTGCAAATCGTAGGGAACTCAGATGGTGAAATTAAGAAGCTCGAAATATGCTGTTCGGGGATCAATTTGCTGAAAGGCTTGTCGAAGTTGAACGTTGTGTTATCTTTGGAATCTATTTTCACGATTCTAATTTCCTTGCCAAATTGTTTCAATGCGAAATTGTCGAGCTTACTGAACTGCAAAACCCAGCCGCTTTGGACTTTGGCCTGGTATGCATAACTGGGAGTCTCAGGAGGCGTTTCGAGATTCAGGTCCCAGATTTTGACGTTCTTGTGATCTGGTTCCGAGATCGATGGCCTTTCCCAAGTGCTCAAAAAATTGCCCGATGGCGAGAAATGTAGGTCATAAACATCCTTTAAACTCACTTTCAGTAGTAAATGCGAAAACTCAACGCCTGTGAAAACTTGGACCGCATCAGAAGTGGAGAGCGCCATGAACCTCCCGCACGGCGATAAAAGCGAAACCTGGATTCTTTCTGCTTCATCTCTCGTCAATTGATCGAAAGTAGGATATCCCTGGAACAGGTTTATTTCTGTTGATGTCTTAGCAAAGAACTGAGTTGACATGACCTTGGATATATGCTTCTCTGGTGTAGTGTCTACGAGATCTTTAACTTGTACACTTAGATCTTTTAACCTGGTTCTGCAAAACTTTTCACGCTGATCAAACTGTACGACCTGTGATTGAAGTTCGTTCTGAAAGAAAGTGTTCAACCTGGCGCGCGCATTAAAACATTGGAACTGACGGCTTCAATAGACATCATTGGATTCATCATGTCTTGACAAATTCCTTCAAATTAAATTTTCGAGGCTTCCGAGATCAAATTCTGAAGCAAGTCTAAAAACGACAGTTATTCTAATAAAAGAAAATAAAATCGTTCTTAGACGCTCTTCATTAGACTACGCTGTGTAGCGTTTCCGCGATGCTTGCCATATATACACATGCCCGTGTGCCAATCGGTATTCTATCATTTTATCGACTATGTGAGAACACTTACTATAGGGCGGTGGAAACTGATAACACAAGTGAGCAAAGTGTAGCGTAGTAGCTGGGATACCGATTGCACGAACTAGCCTGTGTAACGCTTTCTGTTAACACGTAGGCCTGGGTTCGATGTTTTTAGCATCGACATAACCGTACTTCACGATCCTCCTTCTCAGCATTACACGCCGGCAATTTTACATTACGTTACGGAACATCATTCACTCACCTCTAAGAGCTCCCTATGCGACCCTTCTCGAAACGAATTTGCCGCCTTCCAATACAACGCCTTCTATACAATGACTCACAAGCCACTAAAGTTGCCAACTTAGGAGCAATGACCGAATATCTGAGCTCTGAAGCCGTTCCCCATATGTTAAGCCGGACTATAAAAACTGAGAAATTAGACCCGCAAATAAAACTCAGACTCCTGCCCACGCAACATCCGTATTTACCATCGATACAAGGACCAACGAAATACAAGCACTCCATAACCGCTATCGGGCTGATCATTCGTAGCTTTGTGCTTCACGGAAACGCTATTCTGCACGTGACTGGGGTTGAGACCATAACTGGCGTCAGCAAAAGTCAACGTTACAATACTATTACAGGAAACGACAAAATTGTTATACATTGGCACAGCTGTGATGCCGACGGTTACTACCATGCAAACTCAGGAAACTCCACTTCGCAGGCGAATTTGTTGTTCTCCAACGCCAAAGATAACATAAATCTGAAAAGGGAGACAGACTCATTGCCTTATGGCGATTTGCTACAATATATTATGAACCCTAGTCTGGGTTTATCCCGGGATACTATTAATGAGCAAACGAAGTCACTGGATGACTACAGACAGCAAGAGGGAAATTCCCGCAGTATCCATGGATATTTTATTTTCGAACTCAACTGTGATAATACAAAGATACTGGTACACACCATTGACAACGTAGAAATGCTGGATAAACCCAAGAAACAAGAGACTGGGGCCCTGGCATGCTGAAAATGATATTATCTGTCACAAACCGGATATATTCGTGGAGAGATTTGTAAATTGTTAAAATAGTGACTTGGACATAACATAAAAACTAAATTTGGGTGGCGCGACTCAGCTAGACTCGTTGCTCGCAACTACAGCAGCGATCCACGGTTGGTACCATGGTGTCTCGAAAAATTTCAAAAATAAACCAATTAACTATATAAGAAGATAAACATCAATGCAAACAATTCCCACCTGTTCTTAACACCTGATTAAGAGTAGACTAATAAAGAGAATAACCGCTCCACGGCCGATCAAGAAGGCTTGTATGACTTTTAAAGTTTTGTAATGCTAGTGTTCCACGTTGGAATCTGATAAGTGAGGGGGCCACGCCGTTAATACGCCTCATTGGATTTCGGAAGTATCCTTTGACACATGGCATTCCAACTCAGCAGACAGCCTTTTTGCTGAATTCGAATATTTGTCGTGTAGACGCTCTAAACCTTGGCTCTTTTGGCCAAGTTTAGGGACAGAACTAGCTCCGTCGGAACCAGAACTGACGTCAGATGCACTGTCACAGTTCGTACTTCCTGACATGCTATTCCCAGAGGCGCAACTGTCCGACGAAGCGCCACCTACACTGATCTTGCTTGAATTCAGGCTTTCAGATGTAGAGCTGCCTCCCACAGACGAGTTTTTATTCTCACCGTACATAGAGGCCACTGCTCCTGGATCTGTTACCAGGCCAGTAAAATAGAAGTCTGAAAACATGTCATCCCTTCCAGAGTTGATACCACCCGTGGATCCTTTCGGCTTTTCAAGGCGCGAGTTTTTCTGAGCCGGTGAGAGCAGAGAACTCATACGGACCAAAAACGCCCTCATATTGCGAGCAATGGGATTGACTGTAAGCAAGCAGTTCAACACGTAAGTCGCAAACAAAATTAAAAACTGTTCGCGATTCAACGACGGTTGTCCTACCTGCGGAAGACACATCCATTCGGCTGGACCTTCAACACCCAAACTATCCTTCCGCAACCTGCGTGAGCTTTTCGATGTTATGCCGCGACCTGCGCGCAAAGGTTCGAAATAGTATTCGGCGATGAACTGGTGCCCATTGGACACGAAGTGCGCGAAGTTTGGGTTGTCCGGGTTCTTGGACAGACACGCGTTTTTAAAAGGACACGCGCCAAACATGGCAAACATCAGAGTGATGCCTAGCGACCAGTAGTCAGCCAAAAAGGTGTCATGAGGACTGGTGTATGCTTCAGGCGCAAGGTACTTCTCAGTACCAATGCGAACGTCTTTGGAGACTCTCGTTCGACAACTAAGCCCCCAGTCGGCGAGCTTGACATTGCCGTTGCCATCAAGCAGCACATTCTCAGGTTTGATGTCTCTGTGAGCTATACCGTGCGCGTGCGCGTAGTCTATAGCCGAACACAGCTGAGGCACCAGCCTGGAAAAATCGACTTGAACTCGGGACTCACTGCGGGTCTTCCAGCTACGGATCACATCGTAGAGATCGCCTCGAGCGGCGAACTCCATAACAAACACGTAACACGTTTCCCTCTCGTAGAAGTCCAGCAGCGCACATATGTTGGGATGGCCTTTGCCCAGACTGCTCAACACATCGTATTCGCCGGCGACCAGTCGAGCGATCTTGGATGCGGCGGCAGCGTCTGCAGGTTTTTCCACAATCTTCAACGCAACTTCTTGCTCAGACTCCGAGTCGTAAGCCCGGTAAACGGTACTGAACGACCCACTTTGTATTTTTGAGAGCCGGATATACATGAACACCAAAACAACAACAGTTATAACAAAAACAACTCAACCTTTTTATGAACCTTTCCAAAAGTCAGACAAACGTAAAAAAGCGACCCGACCAATTATATACCCCTTCCGCTATGCGATCTTAAATCCTAGCCGATTTTTTACAATCGAGATCCAAAATTAGTCTGTGCGTGGCCAGCGGATCATGCGGTGCTTTATGGCAGTTTTCGAGAGTGAAATGTATGACTGTGTTGCGAGCTTCGATCCTGTCAGTGCTCCAACGCAACAATATGTTGAGCTGCTTCGCTGCTTGACTGTTTCCTCTTAACTCTGTTTTGATAAACCCCGGAATCGATCTCTTCAATCTGATCCTCTTTTCTTTGTCGATGCGTAAAACTTTCTTGTTATTACACTTCTTTATCTGCACAACTTTCTCCCACGATCAAAGCATTTACACTTATCCCAGAAAAATCCACGATGCACGCTGGTACGGACCCTTTTTCACCGACCCACACAAGTCTTTTATACCATTTTCACTGTTTTTTGCAATAGCAGGTTTTCTCAGTCGATACTTTCCCTACCTACAGGCAAAGAAACCAAAGAAACCGTTTGAAAAGCTTCAGAAATCCACCGCGCTAGCGACACCCTTGCTCGGCCAGAATTTGTGGCGACGCCCAATTTTTTTTCGGTTAGCAATGCCACTACCCGTACTTCAGCGTGCACACCCTTCGATCTGCGAGATTGGGTGAAAAAATAAAAGGCTTGCCAGCAGGTGATGAAGATACGATCTGGTGAAGGGCTAGCGACAGTGGAAATTGTTGCATATTGCTAGCATTTCATGCCTGGAATACGTCTTGGTGGTGTTCGTTTTTGATGGGATTTGTGCAGAGATTGGAAAGAACTGAATGATAAAGCGTCGAACAGGCAGCAGCTGCAGATGCGTCAGCTAAACGAACAGGCCTTCGCCATAGAGCCCGAGAACGGACTGCACGAACCCAACAACGGATATGCCAAACAAGACAGGAACTGGTGCGAGACAGCGGGATGAGTGGCACGTGACGGGAGGGTGATGGGCTGGTATTTCGGCGGGGGGAACCTCGACAGGGGCAGGGTTGGTTTGCGATGGGGTGGCAGCGGAGTGCTCGCCCAAATCGACCACGGAATCGTCCAAAGAGGAGGCCGTCGCGTCTGTCGCGTCTTCCTTCACGACGGACGAGGCTTCGTCAGCGCGGCGCTCCAAGGCTTGGCCTCGGGGGCACTTGCTGCGACACTGGCGGGGCCTCCGGAACCGCATGGTCGCCGCCATGTACAGACCCGAAACCGGAGTCACCAGCATCCCGTACAACAGGTATGGATGGCGTAAATGGGCCGGGGCACCAAAAAAACTCAAACCAAAAAACACCGACGAGATCGTGGCCAGAGAAGCGGCAATCCGAGCCACGATCTTGGCAGGCCCCATGAGCTGCGATTTGATCACATCCATGGGCGTGAAGCGCGCCAAAACTGCGGCAGAGCACATGGCTCCACAATATATCCCTAAACTGGAAACGGCTATGGTCTTAGTGACCGCTAAACATACCGACATCTAAGGTAAGTACGTAACGTAAATAGAAGAGCTGGCAACAGTAGACTATAAATCGGTAGAGAAAAGCTTGCAATTGCGCTGTAGCTTTACTTACACTGGTAAACTAGTAACACGAAATTTTCGCTTGACGTGTGCGGTCGATTAAATTATTCTTATTCTTGAAAAAGTGTGGGTAATTATGTACGGGAAGGTCTGAAAAGGTCCCGTTAATGCTATAAGATCGGTCGAACAAACGATATGAACCAGGGTGGATGACTTGCTACATTGTGCGGTAGTTTCGGTTGTTATTGCGGCTTTGCAAAATTTATTCTGTTTGCCTTTAGCTCTTTTCAAGTAGCATCCCAAATTTTAGCCAACAGCGAAGATGAGAAGAAAGCTTAGAAACGGATAGACTTTCAAGTCCATGTGGTCTTGTTGAGCCAGCATTTCTTCAACTGGCAGGTTAGGAGTTAGCCTGGTTTAATTTTTATCGGGATTATCACTTCGTCAGTAGCTAATTTATCCAGCACTGTTAACAAGTACTGTCACACAGTCAATGCTCGCAGTCCTGGTAGTTCGTGCACAAGACGTTGATCATGCGGCTAGCAAAATCTGAGCGCTTGAAATGAATTAATTTGCCTTCCCCCGACTCATTGCTCACTCAGCATCTTTCGTGTTTACTCCTTGGATTCTTAAGCAGCTAATTATAGTCAGGAACGCTTCATCTTTCATCCTGTGGTAACATTATAGCTCGTCCAGCTTGTCCAGTACAACAAATTGTCATGCCGCAAGCAGAACCACACAGAAGCAAATGCTCACTACCTGGTGAACTTGAACAACTAACATTCTTTTATACGTCCACCACTAACACCGAGGGCCATACGTTGGTATTGATTTGAAAAGACACTTGTGGGGCAGAATTGAAAGATCCACCGCCGAATCCCTGAAAGCAAGGAGCATCAGTGATACCAGCATGCGAGCACTCATCTTGGAGGTAGCGAGTTAGCAAACCGAAGGCGACAAACCAAAGCGAGGTGCCGAGAATGATTAATTGTTCATATTTCTTCCATGTACTTCGTCAACAAAGCTCAGTTGTGTTCCTGTAAACATTGACGCTGGCAAGTGGTACGATTGAAGCCACATGCCATTCCCCTAATCCCACTTTGGGCAGGACTGGAACGTAAAGAGCCACCATTCTCCAATCTAGAGTCGAGAAATCAAAGGCAATTACTTGTAGTATCAAAAAGAAACCAGAACTCACAGCGAAATTAGCAAATGAAAATGGAACTTGCATCGATGATACGTCTAATCACCGTATCAACATCATGAAAACTAATTGCCCTTCTTAAGATGCCCCGAAAACTGGCGTATGCAATATGATCCGCAGCACCCATCATAGGTTGTGGCGCATTTGGCGGTCTTCAAAAATGACTGCTAAGCGTCGCTGTCGCATAAATTAGTTTACCTCTACACATGCCGTCCCAACGGACTGCGTAAGCTTGTATTGTACAGCATAACCTCAACCTTTCTGACACCCGCATATTTATTTTGGCTCAAGGCTACATGGGCGTGGGTCACTTCCGTGCCATTGTTTCGTCGAAATTTCCGATTGCTTTGCACAAAATCATGAGTGCGTGAAGGAGCATAGCTTGTTGGCAGCTGAAGGATTTCGATACTTGGCGTTAGAGTGAGAACGAAAATATGGCCGTAGTTTAGGGGCACAAACCACAGAGACCAGCAGGATAATTGCAAGTGGTAGCCGGCCAACCTATGTCTCAAATGCCCGCTTTTGCATTCAAAGTTCATCCACGTTTTCTAGAGCCCATGGTTTCATTACATATGAGTGGTAAATCTAAACTCTTTGAAATGCAACAAAATTATGAGCGCCTAGCCAAGACATTCTATTCCATTTAAGTAACATGAAAAGAACAACAAACGAAACAGCCCTCGGTCATTCTTGGGAATAAATGTTACCTGAACACTGATAATTTGTAAAAATCACCGGCTTGTGTAATTCAAACGCTCACGAAGGGAGTCTGTTTTGCGTCCGAACAAAGTCGGTTCTCATCAAATCTCTAAGCACTGTCCATAATTTCCAAAAGAAGCCGAAAAAACGCCTATTATTCGAAACTTGGGTAAACCCTTTATTATTTCTGGCGGACTTGTTCAAATTGCTAAAAAAAATTGTACCTTTATAACTAAATTCCTAACCCATCAACTTCTCTTACTTGAAAAATCAAGGTAGAAACATTGAAGATATGGCGGTTCAAAAGATCATTAGAAAGAAGTCTAAGGCCAAAGTCGATCCTTTGGCCAGACAGAAAGTGGTATGGACCATTGGCCACTGCTTGACGCTTGGCTTGGGAGTCATTTACGCACTATTTTATTTGTACCAGTGCTTGACATCGTATCGGTACCGTTCTTGGAAGACGTTATTTTTGATTGCAAAGCCGCCGCACAATAAACCCACAACTTGGTCAAGGTGGTTATGGCGTTTGATGCCGCAATTGACGTACCGGCTGTCACTCGTGGGGGTGTTGGCGTCGCACGCCGTGACAAGCTACCAAAACTGGAGCACTTTGAACCCCTCCTGGTACGACCTTCTAAGCAAAGAGAACTTCCAGAGCATTTTGATTGCTACGCTTTGGCTGTTCAGCAGAGCTTCGTTGTTCAAACTAGTTCCCTTTGTCCTGATAAGTTTTCTCCATTTGACGGTTAAGGATCATACGGAGAATGCGCAAGAAGTTGAGGAGGAAAAATCCAAAGATGTAAAGCCTGCAGACACGACAGCTACCATTTTGCACATCATCGCTTATTCGGAGCTTATTGTTGCTGTCGCATTGATTTTCGATACGTTGACTCTCCGGGACGGTACTGCCGGGTTCGTGTTGGTATTGTATATGTCTGTTTACTGGCTGAGATTGAATTTCTCACCCTATGCGCAAGAAACGTTGCTAAGACTTGTTCTCAAGGCAGACAAGAACGTTCCGCCAAAGTACGAGCCACAATGGAAAGAAGTTAAGCAGTTCTTGTACTTGAGAATGGGCGAAAGTTGGAAACGTCAAAATTCAGTTAAGACCAATTAAGTAGTAATAGCGGTTTAATATTTGGCTGGCACACAATACAGATGTAGAGCCGACGAAGCTGTAGTATAGTAAAGGCGCGAGATGGGTCTCGACCTGCACTGCGCTAGCTGCTGAAAGAGCTTTGAAACTAGTCGGGGTGCTTATGGGCGGAATAGTCTTACATACTACGGGTTTTTTTCGTCTTGCGTATCAGATATTTGAGCTTTGGTAAGTTGGGTATCTTCCTGTATTTTCAGAAGCAGAACTGATGTAAGGTTATCATCATGCTAAGACGAAAGTTAGACTTCCACGAGCCGCTACAGCGTCAAGAGCGCGTCAACACTAATAATTGATTAATTTTCTCTAAGGTCAGATGGTGATGCATGATATTTATCCTGGCACATATTCATAGAATCATCGCCGGATGTGAAAAAAAGACGTGGTTAGTCGTTCATCGCTCGAGAAAGATAATTATATCCATTATTGAACTGTTGATCCATGTGCTCATGGATGCACGGGCCATCGGGGTGTTGTGTACATTTGAAGATGCTCAGATACATTCTTACCCTTCTAATTTCCAGATCATAAACGAAGAATTCCTTAACAATTTAGTCCTGCATGTACTTCCTCAGACTTGTAATATTGTTTTCATAATCATGTAAGAAGAAGAGAGTGGAAAGAAAAGTATCCTTCCTCAAAATCATAACAACCGTCCATGGCCCTGTTGTTCTTTATTGGATTTATGTAGTTAAGAAGGGAAGATCATTAATGAGGTTGAAAAGTAAGTTCTCTTTATATATTGAGAATTTGAAAAATTTTGCAGTCCACTATTAGGGCTTGAATAACCAAATTTTAGTAGCTACCGGCTTCTACGCCATCACAGCTTCACGAGGCTCCGCCATATAATGCATTCAAGCTTCGGCTATTGTTCCGCCTCGATTTCTTTCTTTAAATAACGATATGAATGGGGGGGTTGAATTACAACAGATTATATGTAAGACTCTCTCTCTTTATGTAAAAAGGGGGGAGCGCAACACTTCCGTGCGCGTAGTACAGTTTTTCATTAGATGAACCTATTGAATTCTTTAGGCAGCAGTAGCTCTGGCGTAGATAGCTTGAGTGGAGTGCTTGGAGATAGGCTTGATGACACCGTCTTGCTCCAATTGTCTCAAGACAATTCTGGCCAAAGAACCACCGAGCTTTAATCTGTCGACTAGGACGGAGACGGAAACGTATCTGTAGGTTGGGACTTCCTTCATGATTCTGTCGTACTTCTCCTGGTCCAAGATGATAGCGTGCTGGGCCTTGTCCTTGTGAGACTTCTTGGACCACTTCTTCTTAGACTTCTTACCACCGGCCATGGCGGCAGCGGCTTTAGCGGCCTTAGACAATTGTTGTTTTGGAGGCATTTTACTGAAGGCGATGAGTTAGTAACACGTAGACTCGCGATTGGTGTGGGATTCGAATCACAGCTTGTAGCCAAGCATTTTTGAGTAGACTTGTGGACTTTCCGTCTTCTGTTTCTCTTCATCAGGGTGTTCTTGTGTATCCAGTTTCTCGGTTGCACGCTACACGGACGTTGGTTTCTAAGTCAAAATGCTGAAGTTTACCCCTTCTTCTCCTTGTTCTTCTTCTATTCCTTTCCAAAGGAGACCCACCATCTCAAATTCACGGCTCTGAAACGCTCGCTGTTCTCAAACTATCCCCACACATGTAATATTCATCCAGGACTATGGTTCACATACTCTAAATTCCGTTGCTGATTTACCTAAAACCAACAGTGTGTGGTATACACTGATCTTAGAAGTTTTGTCTTTATTCAAAGAGGATTGACGACGAAGCGTTGCACAGGCGAAAGCGGACGGTGGCCAGGCCAGGAAGCTAGGCTGAACTGAGCCTGGAACCGTGAACAGAGCTCTGTCTAGAAATGATACAGATGTGGGTCTAGCTGAGCCTAGCTGCGGCGGAGCTAGGCAGAGAGCTGGGCTCGGCAGTACGGATTGTCGCAAAAAAATCGGCTGCTTTTTTGAAAAAGTGCTACCCACGCAAAATATATATTTCTGTCAATTATTTTGTAGTTTTTTAGATTTTTAGATTTTTAGATTTTATGAAATTTCTTTGAAAAGGGGAATATGTGTGGGTTGAGCAGTCCCGAGTGGTGAAACCCGGGATGTTTGGGCTTGGGGTTGCAATCGCTGTGCTGAATCTTGTCAACGAGAAGCAAGGCTTTCAGGTTGTGTCGTGTATCATGGTAGCGAAATGATGTATTTTATTTCTTAGATACGTGGTTCCTACTATAGCAGTTTTATATAATGTGCTGGCCTTCTCACTGTCTGTCATGTAGCACAAGGTGTTTAGCTGACGACTTCAGCCACAGGGAAGCAATCGCAGAAACATGTATTGTAAACGGGGCGCCTGTTGTGGTTAGTATAGCCCAGTAGTTTCGAATTGCAGACTTGTTTCCGTAGGTACACATATCGTGACAGGATAGTACAAAGTGATACCTGAGAACTGAAATGAAAGATGGCCAGCCTCACGCGCAAGTACTTGTGACAGAGCCGAGGTTGATCATTTTGGCATCCTGCAGATTGGCCGCAGGATTTTACCTCTGTGAAACTTGGATCTAAGCTGTACTATCTATGCTGCGATCTCCGTCTTTCCCTGGGAAAACGCTTCGAGGGCTCAAGCCAACGATTGCCGCTGGTACAAGATAATTTGTGAGTGAGCGTTTTCGATAATGAAAAGTTTTAATTTACGATATGGCCATAGCGGCTCTCTCTTTTGTCACGTAGTTGCGCGTAGGCTCAAATGATGGCCTATTTCCCAAATTCAGCAGTCAGCGATGTATTTGTGAATACTATTAAGAGACTAACGCCAGTTTAAAACCTCGTAGTCGAGAGGTTATCACGGCAGCTGTATAAAGGCAAGCTATATCAGTCTAAATAGCAAAGTTGCTAGCAGATTGATCCCAAATTGAACCGCAGAGTTGCAAAGTTCTTGGCCAATTCAGTTTTGAGTTTCCACTTGCTACAAAACCCGTAGATTTTAATCCAAGTGTCGATGCGAACTTAATATTGAGATTGGTCTCCATCGGCCAGACTCAAGTCTTTGAGGCTGCTTATAATGTTGTCGAGGAGTTCTTGATAGTAGGTGAGCGCTAGCTGAATAAATCTCTATGCGATTTTCTGTGTGAGAATATAATCTCGATAAACGGCAACTCGGACGTCTAAATAGGCTGGATTTTGAACACTGAGTATTGGTGACGCCTGTCATTTTTCCCAGAGGCAGGCCACCAAAGTATTTCACTTATATATATACAAACTAACTGAAATCAAAGCCTCCCAATTTTACGTTTTTCGGTATTACTCACCTATCCCAAGTGATCCCGTTTCCATTCGAGGAATATAAAATAGCCTTGGGGATGGAAGCTCCGCTCGTAAAAACAGCTAGGACAACTGAAAGGGCTGATATTTTACTGCCTTCACACTTCAAAGAGTTCCCGTGATTTCTCGTCTAGTATAGTATTGCACCTTTCGACAAGCTATTCATCAATATCCGATATGGTGTAACGGCTATCACACTCCGCTTTCACCGGGGAGACCGGGGTTCGACTCCCCGTATCGGAGTTTTATTTTTTCAATTTTAAATTTTTTGCCAAAGTCGGATGTCGTGGATAGCGATTGAATATCAAAATCAAACTGTATTGACCAACTACTTGTAAATTGGCATGACATCTCTATCAGAGTTCTGAAGTCGTGAAACAAGGCTCCGTAGTTGCTTCTGGATATTGTATTAGGATCGGTCTAATTTACATTGCATTCATCGATTCTATTTTAGTATTTTTTTTCCCAGTTTGGTTACTACGAGACACTTATAGTACATTATGGCCAAACGCATCGCCGACACACAAATGACCCGTGAGGCGTTGGATGCTGCGGGATCTGACGGCGACGAAAGAGATGTGGTTGATTCCCAAGCGGGTCTCCATAGAGCGACAAGTGACGTTATGCGCAAGCGGAAGATTGCGCAGCCAAGAAAACGGAAACAACAGTTAGCCTTCGGTAATGGCAACGGCGTTGGCAGTCAAGAATCTTCCATGGCAAATGCATTTTCATTTGGAAATGCAACAGGCACAGCGGCCGCCTCTACTGCCACTACTAATAGTGCCTCTGCCGGCGCTTTCTCTGGTTTCAAGTCAGCTTCCTCAAAAAGCGCAAGCACTCCATCATCCGATAATAATGAAATCGCTGCCAAGCGGAATGCCCTTAACTTGCAATTTCAAACCAAGATTGCCGAGTTCGTCTCCAAGGATCCGTGTGCCGACCTCTCCAGCGTCTTCGATCAATACAAACGCTATTTCCTAGACATCTCAGGCACTGCGACAAGCCCCACTACTTCTGTCCCTCTTCCAACACCCATCTCGAAACCAGCTCCTAACTCTCAACCGGAGACTTCGGATTCGGAGCCCGAAGCCGAAGTCAAAGTTGAAGGTCCAACTTTTTCCTTAGCCCAAAAGCCAACCACCAATGATTCAGTTTTCAGTTTTGGCGCCAAGAAAAATCAGAAACCTGATCCCAGCGATTCCGAAAGTGATATTGAGATAAAGGGCCCTTCTTTCACATTTCAATCGACTTCTTCTACAGCCCCCACCAAAAGTGTGTTTCAGTTCAAGTCTGAGCCCAAAAGTAAAGAAACTTCCGATGTGCCAAAACCTGCGCCCGCTACCAATCCCGCGAGTGTAACTGCCAATACAGCTAGCCAAGAAAGTAGCACAGCTGAGACAGTGCCAAAGTTTAGCTTTGGTTCATCCGCATCTTCAGCGTCTACTTCAACGAAGCCTGTTTTCGGCTCGAATGCTGCTGCTCAAACAGTTCCGAAGCCCACTTTCGCGTTTGGGCAACCTTCCAACGATATAAGCACTCCGATGAGTGTTGAATCAAAAAAGCCGGCGGCATTTTCATTTGGATTTAATGCTGCTAAGACCAGCGATAATAATAGCCAATCTAAGCCAACTTTCTCGTTTGGTCAGTCCGCTAGTACTAATACTGCTAACGGTACTGCGAAACCAAGTTTCACTTTCGGCACTCCTGTTACTTCCAAACCAAATGATACCGAAGACGCTTCTGCGTCAGATGATCCCAGCAAATCCAAAGGTGAGGAATCTTCCAAGCCTAAACCCGTCACTTTTGGTTCTTCCTTCAGTACCGGCAAGAAAGACGAATCTAATCCGACTTCTTCATTTTCCTTTGGTCAAAAGCCAGATACTGGTCTTGAAGATGGGGAAAAGCCTAAGCCTTCTTTTACATTTGGAGCTCCTGGTACTGCTGCCGCACCAAGTTTCAGCTTTGGTAAGCCAGCTGAATCTAAGGAACCACCATCTGGCGGATTCAAATTCAATCTACCTTTCTCCTCCAACGCACCATCCAACGACTCGCAAAAAGCCAATGAGGCGCCACAAGCAGAGAAAGATACGGAGACAGAAGCGCACTCGGCGACTGAGGAGTCAAATGGCATCACCATGTCGAATGGCGAAGAAGGAGAAGAATTGCTGTTCTCTAAACGGGCTAAATTGATGGTAATAAATTCTGAAACTAAAGGTTATGAATCTCGCGGAGTGGGAGAGCTAAAAGTTTTACAGAGCAAAGACGACAAGACGAAAGTCCGGATTCTGTGCAGATCAGACGGAATGGGGCATGTTCTTCTTAATACAGGTTTAGTTAAAAGCTTTCAGTATGTGCCCGCAGATGCTGATAAGGAAAACTTTGTGAAATGCCCTGTGGTTAACAGCGAGGGAAAACTCGAAAACTATATCATCAGAGTCAAACAAAAAGCCGATGGTCGTCAACTGTGTAAGTCTATTAAAGAGGCCCAAGACAACATGTAATATAAAAAAGGCTCAGCACTTCATACCAACGAGAATGGTATCATACTACGGTTTCATTGTCAGGTGTCTATTACTTTGAACAGTGTATACTTGTCTATCTAACCCATGCATTTCTAAAAGCTCTCGCCTCTCATTCCTTCTTTGATCAGTTGAGTGAAGTATGGCAAAGCCCAGCTTAGTCTTCTAACTTCCCTTTCATGGCCCTTAGTACCTTCCGGTTCGGTAATGAAAGTTTGGTATTTGAATTTCTTGTTCAGGAAGACATTGAAGGCAGCAAATATTGTAGAGCTATTTTCAAATTTTAAGCTATGATTAACAATTCTTTCAAAAATAGAACCTTCATAGTGTAAAGCTTTTTTGCCTTGAACCTTCTTCCTCACCTCACTTTTCTTCGCAACAGAAAGTAAAAACTGAAATACGAGAATCTCGATGAAGAGACTGCCGTCACTGTTCAGACCGCCCATAAGAGGGACGTGTTTGAAGGCCTCTAATTTTAAAACTTCCTCTGCCAATAATGCGCCAAAAAATCTACCTTGGCAAGATACCTTCTTGAGTTTTTGGTCCTCATTCAGATCATCATCGCGATCTGAGGGTGCATCCTCGTCGTCCGAATCATCATTGTTCTCAAATTTTTTGATCATATCCCAAAACATGAACTGGAAAGCCTTTGCGACATGGTGATTTTGTTGACTTAACTTGACGGCCAATAATGCGTAGAATGGATTGTACGCACCGGAAGAACCTTCCATAGCCAAACAATGCAGTAGCACTCTAGGAATTTCCAAACTCTGTTTATTTTTTAAATTCAACTTTTCGACATTGGTGAATGCGTCCATGAAGTCTTGTGCAGACATAACACTGACAAAAATCGCTCTCCTCACTTCTGTGTTCATCCTTTGAGATCTGGCTATTTCGCTCCAATCGGGTATATCATCGAGGATATTGTCCTCCACTATGATATTGTTTGCGGAGCCCTTTTTGGAGTTCGTAATCAAACTTTTCTTATCTTCAAACGCAGAGTCCATGTTGCCCTTCCAAGAGGCACCCACTAGCCACCATTTACCCTTGGTTTCAATATTTTGAATGTCATCTAGAGTAACTTGTAGTGGTTCGATCGCAGTCGATGAAGCGCCGCTGGTAAAATGAGAAAGACTCTTTTTTACACTTGCATGACTGGCAGCCAAAAGCGACGGTTTCAATCTATTGTTTTTCAGATCCGTCATGACCTCAAGCAAGAATTTCATTCTAGGCGACTGCTTGACATTTCGAACGTTGCTGAGTAGCTCCGATATAATCTCTTTCAATGCCTTGGGATCGTCACCACGGATTAATTGACCGGAAATAGAGATAATTCTTAGCAACAGTTCGGTGGTGAATTCATTTGGAGTTTTTATCAGCATTTCAATCACGTCATATATCAAGCGGCACGAAACAAGTCCGAAATTGTAACAATATGAGAGAAGAGCGACTGAATTATTGCACTCTTTGGACATCACAACAGGAAGGTCTTCGCCATTTTCTTCTTTCGTCTCCGCAAATAATTTCTGATCTCTTTCAAAATTGTGAAGTAGCCTTTCTACCCATCTTTGTATGAATGATGCACCAACTTCTGCACCTCTGAGCTTCCATAGACTGAAAACCACAGCGGCGTAATTGATGATGAAACTATCTAGCAGCTTATCACGGTGGGACACGACTTCTAATATCTGATTTGCAAGTGCGTCATTTACGTGCTGTCTTGGGTAAGAATCGTAAATCTGTCCCAAAGCACTCACGATGACTGTAATGTTAGATTCGGAAAGTTTGTTGAGCGATGATTTAACTTTTTTCCGAAGCTCCATTACGCTTTCAGACTCATTGTCTTCAAGATTTTTCTTTCTCAAAGAAGGGGGTACGTAAGCAGCAGGTTCTGACGCAACCGGAGCCACATAAGGATTTTCTCTTTTGGTGCTCTTTTCTGCATCGGAGCTCTCGTCTTCTAATTCTCGTAGTTGTTCAAGTTCTTCTTCGTTGAGATCATTTTCATCAAATTCATCAAAATCTCCTTCTGAGAGTTCATCATCGGAAGAAAACGGTTTGTCTTCATTCTTGGCAGAGCGCGAGATCTCTTCTTCAGACTCACTATCCACATTTTGGTCGTTGTAGGACTCATCCTCTTCCACTGTTTCACTCTCTGAGCCTTCACTGCCGTATTTCTCAAAGAAGTCAAGACCTTCGAGTAATCCGCCGATGGCATCAAACTCGTCTGAGGCCTTCAGTTTCTTACTTTTGCCTTTAATACCAAGTTTTTTAGCGTAATAGTCGTAGTCCCATTTATCTTTTTGGGCCTGTGCCAGTTCAGAAGGAGTAAGTGTGGGAGGCGCTACGGTTTCTGAATCATATTCGCTGCCAGAGGTTTTCTTGCTCTTTTTGTTAGCATTCTTGAGGGCCGCTTTCGTTTCAGAGATCTTTTCATTCGCGACTTTGTTTTTCTCTTGCTTGGCTCGTTTGAGAGCTGCCATTGTCTCTTCGACGGTCATTTCCTCTTGCTCGTCGTCAGATTCGTCCGTAAGTTCTTCGTCCATATCGTCAGCGAATTCTTCGTCAGATTGATCCTCTGATAACTCGGATTCGTTCTGCGATGTTCTATCAAGACCGGAATTCTTTTTACTTTGGGCTTTGTTCTCCTTGACACGCTTGAGAGCTGCCATTGTCTCTTCGACGGTCATTTCCTCTTGCTCGTCGTCAGATTCGTCCGTAAGTTCTTCGTCCATATCGTCAGCGAATTCTTCGTCAGATTGATCCTCTGATAACTCGGATTCGTTCTGCGATGTTCTATCAAGACCGGAATTCTTTTTACTTTGGGCTTTGTTCTCCTTGACACGCTTGAGAGCTGCCATTGTCTCTTCGACGGTCATTTCCTCTTGCTCGTCGTCAGATTCGTCCGTAAGTTCTTCGTCCATATCGTCAGCGAATTCTTCGTCAGATTGATCCTCTGATAACTCGGATTCGTTCTGCGATGTTCTATCAAGACCGGAATTCTTTTTACTTTGGGCTTTGTTCTCCTTGACACGCTTGAGAGCTGCCATTGTCTCTTCGACGGTCATTTCCTCTTGCTCGTCGTCAGATTCGTCCGTAAGTTCTTCGTCCGTATCGTCACCGATATCTTCATCAGATTCTTCTTGAGAAGAATCTCCTTTTGTAGCCGCCGTTGTCGCAAGTGCAGCGCGCTGTTTGTTTGAATTGCTTTTCCCTTCCTTTGCCTTTCTGAGAGCTTCCATAGTCTCTTCAACGGTCATCTCTGCAAAATCATTATCTGAATCTTCGTCGGCCGTGTGATCACTTTGCCCATCCTCTGATTCATGTTCCATACTTTGGTCGTCGCTGTCGCCTTGTTCCAGCTCCTGTAGCTGCTGCCACTCTTCTTGGTCAAGATCTTCGCTTCCGAATTCTTCGAAATCTCCTTCTGAAAGCTCGTCGTCAGAGGAAAATGGCATTTTGTCTTCTACAGCCTGCGGACGTTTATCTTGTTTCTTGGGCTTATTGTTTGCTACTTTTGGAGCTTTCTTTGCCGCAATCTTCTCATTGTTTTCCGAGCTTCTAGCCTCGCTGTTTCCTTTGCTCTTGTGGCGTTTTTCCTGTCTCTGTTGCTTTCGCTTTTCCTTTCTACCCACTGGCGTTTTCCGTTTCCGTTTATTTGTGTTGGTGTCAAATCGCGCGTCATTGGCATAATCTTGATCTCTCAACTCATCTAAAAGTGTTCCTGGAATGCGAATAGCATGTCGTTCACCAACCATAGCGTCTATGGTATATCAAAAGCTCTCTTTAAAGTCTATGGATGGTTAAATGTAAGTTTGTTCATCTCATCGCATGGTTTTGAAAAATTGAAATTTCATTAATCAAGAAATTAATTCAGTTCCTAGCTCATCGCATAAAGTTCAACAAAATCTTGAGTGTCAAAAGAATGGCGCGCAGTATCGACCTCAAATTTTTAGCAGACTTGTCGGTGCTTGTGGGCACTGGCCTTTCTGTGTACTATTTAGTTTCGAGACTCTTGAGCGAGACAGATGGCGGTCCACTATTCGGTAAATCGAAAGAGTCCCGGCAAAAACAGTCGCAGACTTGGGACAGTCTAGTTGCAGTTAGGCCGCAATTACGGGATGTTCGACTAAGCACTTACGAGCGCACTGTTCTGGCATCTGTGGTTTTGCCACAGGATATTGACGTGACTTTTGCAGACGTCGGAGGTCTAGAGGACATGGTGGAGGAACTGACAGAATCCGTGATTTGTCCGTTAACTATGCCAGAACTTTACGCCTCGTCGTCGTCCTCAGGAGCAGGGCTCCTTTCAGCGCCACGAGGCGTCCTTCTGTATGGTCCACCGGGCTGTGGGAAAACCATGGTGGCTAAAGCTCTTGCTAAAGAAAGCGGAGCGACTTTTGTTTCTCTTCGCATGTCTTCGATCTTAGACAAATGGTATGGCGAGTCCAACAAGATTGTCGATGCGGTTTTCTCACTCGCCAACAAGATACAGCCGTGCATTGTTTTCATTGACGAGATCGACTCTTTCCTCCGCGAGCGGGCCTCGTCTGACCACGAAGTCACAGCTATGCTCAAAGCTGAGTTCATGACTCTATGGGACGGGCTGACCTCTAATGGGCGCATCCTCGTTTTGGGTGCTACTAACCGCATGACGGACATCGATTCTGCATTTTTGAGAAGGCTTCCTAAGCGTTTTGCAATTCCATTGCCCGGCCCGCAAGAAAGACGTCAAATCTTGACAATACTATTACAAGGCTCGGAGCTCGACTCTGAAAAATTTGATCTAGGCGCCATTGTCGCTGCTACGCGTAATATGTCAGGATCAGACCTCAAAGAATTGTGCAGGGATGCTGCTTTAAACGCCGCCAGAGAGTACATTCGTCAAAAACGGCAATTGGCTAAGACGAATACTGCACAAGAAGACGCCCCACAAGGTATAAGACCGTTGAGAACCTCGGATTTCTACAAAAACCTAAGGATCGAATCTCGCATACCGTTGGCTTCAGCAGGTCTGGATTAGAGTGATAAATTAAATAACCATACCTGGAAGATATTGCTTTACGCCACTCAAATAACTTTTAAAGTATGCGCTCGAGCAAGACACTCCAAGCAGACCCCTGGTCGCAATCATCTAAAGTCTGCGTGTCATGCTAGATGATAGCGAGAGTCATGTATTATGCCATTTTGTGAGAATGTAGTGTTATCGCACAGTTGCTAAGTTTGTAAACAACAGATACATCGTTTACAGAACTCTCAACAAAAGCTTTTCCATGATAATACGCTGATCACAGTGAGAGCTAGTGACGACAGTTATCTCAAAAGATTTCTTGATCTTGGCCTAAACAAGTATGAATACCACACAGGAAGACAAGAATGAGAATCACTAACTAGAAATGTCCAGCACTCATGAACGCTATGAAACTCAAAGCAATAACCCTCATTTATTTAAAGCATAGAATATGCGCAACTTGGTGATTCAAAATGTAAACATATTTCTTCCATGTCACCAAAAGAGCCTGGCAGTACGAAATCCATAAAGCAAAAGGAATCAGGTATCACTTTTGATGTTTGCTTGAGATGCATTGCTTAATCTCAACTTGTCATCGCTACCGTTGCATTATTGTGATGTGGCTAAATCAAAGCAACTGATAAATGATACGTTATTCTTCATGAGGCAAATAATCTACGTTCACCGTGAACAGACACCAGTGAGCTCTTTGCACCACACGTAATTTGAAGGAACACGTTCGTGCTAGTCTGAAAAAGATGAGCTGTCAGGACTGAAGATTTGAATTTAAAAAATGAATGGCAACTATTGTTTAAGTAATAACAATTACTTCGAGATATAGTAGGCTGACTTGAATTAGCACAATGAGAAACACGATTAATCCAAGATTTATGAGAGATCTCATACGTATACATGTAAGCTTAAATAGCTGAATGCGACTAACGCAATTGTTTCGATAAGTCTGGCTCATAAAAACTGCCAACTTAGCAAATTTACGAATGCATCATTTCGCACAAATTTTCCATAAAACTAATGCTGATCCATCCATTCCTTTCATATGAACACCAATTTTGATATTTGCCTTGCGATAGTTATAAGATTTATCATTGTCTCCGGAGTCTGAAAATCATGTACTTAGAATTGAGAAATAAAAACGAGCACCCCAAAAGCCAATGATCGAGCCTTCGAAGAGCAGCAACCAGCCCGCAGTTGGGATATCAGGTCGTAAAATAGTCTACGACGAAGATGGGAAACCGTATGGTCAATTTTCTTTGATGTAATATATGAAATGTCTATATCTACTAACAAGCATAGATGCCGATCGTGTAACACCTTGTTGGACTTTCAGCTGGCCACAGGAAAAGTTAGCAGTGCTTCGAGTTTGCCTACAACAAAGAAATCAGATTCTAACACAGCCTCATATGCCAAAGTTGATCCACCAGACGTAGAACAATTGGGGCGCTCAAGTTGGAACTTGTTACATTCTATAGCTGCTAGTTACCCAAAGATTCCTACTACGACGCAAAAGGGTGAGATGAAACAATTTATGACTATATTCTCCCACGTATACCCGTGTACGTGGTGCGCCAAAGATTTTGAAAAGTTCGTTCACGACAACGCCCCAAGGGTAGACTCTCGAGAGGAACTCAGCAAGTGGATGTGCGAAGCCCATAATGATGTTAACCGCAAGCTCGGGAAGCAGACTTTTGATTGTAACCTATGGGAAAAGCGGTGGAAAGATGGTTGGGATTGACACGGAATAATGCAAATGAGAATTTCGATATATCTTGTAAATAGTCATGCAGAAGTCTGTCATCTTTCTTTACATTAACGCCATCGCAGTATGTATTTATAAACCCTTAACCTTCGCTAAATTCGTACCTCATAGCGTCCTTTCGTGTTCTTATGATTGTGCTTATTTTCAAGAGTAGCTTGCAAGATTCAATGGTACGCTACTGCCCCTGCCGCTGGGATACAATTTCGTTTTACTTGAAAATGCTCGCGGTTTTGGCAACTGAGAATTGTTGGTCCATCTAAAACGGCTATCATCAATTAAAATCTTGGAATGATCTAGTTTGACCCCAGTGGTTGTTGAGCTTCCACTGATGGTGAAATTGGTAGACTCGAACTCTGGTTGATTCGTATGTGGATTTATAGCATGGCTAGAACGCCCCGAATCATTGCTGGAGAAAAGCCTTTGCTTGTGGTTGTTCGTAATTGTCCCCGAAGTATCCGGAGGTGGTGGGGGAGGTGGCAGCTTAGAGGTAGATTCCCCGGTATGAGAAGGTTGAGAGACAGCTAAAAGAGGAGGCGCTGTGGGTGGCGGTGGTGGTGCACCAAATGTTGGTGGTACAAATGCAGGAGGTGCTGATGGTGGGGGTGGGGGCGCACTCATAGTTGGTGGGACAGGAGGTGCGCTCATCCTAGGCAGCGATGGAACAGATGGAGCCATCGTAGCAGGGGGGCTAGAAACTCCAGCATTTGGGCCACTTGAGCTGCTCACTACATGCGAATCGTCTCGTTTACGTTCAATTTCGGCAAGGAATGGTAACCCACCTCCAAGAGAAGACGAGGATGCGGGGGTTCGCGCAGAAGCATTTTGTGCTGATGGTGCTGGTGGTGCTGGTGGTGCTGGTGGTGCTGGCGGTGCTGGTGGTGCTGGTGGTGCTGGCGGTGCTGGTGGTGCCGAACTTTGAGGGAACGGTGGTGCTGAGGTAGGCTTAGGCGCCGAAAGCGGTGGAAGTGGAGGTGCCCCAGGGGCAGCAGCTTGTGGCAAAGGTGGTACCGCTGATGAAGGAGCAGAATGTTTCGGTATGCTTGGAGCAGCGGACATGGGCACAGGAGGAGCCCCGCCCACTGGTAGCGGTGGTGCTGATATTTGTGGAGGCTTGGGCGCGTTACGGTTGAGCTTCGAGCTCATTTCATCAAGAAAAGACAAACCTGGCCCTGAGATGGAAGTCTTCGGAGCTTCGGGCGCTTTTGTTGCTTTTATGGGTTCAGAACCTGCAGCTTGTTCGACTTGAGTTGTGTAGTTGGGAGTTTCGCCAATAACAAAACGATCATCCCTCTTTCTCTGAATTTCGGAAAGAAATGGAAGACCTTGAGATACAGGAGGTGCAGATGGTATTTTCTTTGATGTCACTGCTGGAGCTGGTGGTGCTGGTGGTGCTGGTGGTGCTGGTGGTGCTGGAGGTGCTGGTGGTGCTGGAGGTGCTGGTGGTGCTGGTGATGCTAGTGGTGTTAGTGATGCTAGTGGAGCTGGTGGAGCTGGTGGAGCAGGTGGAGCAGGTGGAGCAGGTGGAGCAGGTGGAGCTGGTGGTGCTAGTGGAGCTGGTGGAGCTGATGAAGCTGATGAAGCTGATGGAGCAGATGGAACGGGTGGAGCAGATCGAACTGGTGGAGCTGATGGAACTGGTGGAGCTCTGTTATTAGGTATCGAAGGTGCTGCTGCTGCTGCTGCTGCTGGTGTGCCTGGAGCACTGACCGTGGGCAGCGGAGGTGCAGAGGTTGTCGAAACGGAAGAGACATTCACGTTCCTCCTAGTGGGTCTTGATACCGGTATATGGGGCCGCGTGTTTGGAACATTAGGAGCAGCAGCCGCTGGAGGTGCCGGGGGAACTATTGGCGGCCTTGAACCCGGGATTGGAGGCGCTGAGCCAGGAATCGGAGGAGGGGCATGATTTGCAGAAATCGGATGTTGAGGTACCTTGGGCACGCTGGCCGCCGGGGCTGGAGGTGCACTTGTCGCGCCACTTGTAGAACGTAATTTTGGAAACCCCCCAGCCAGAATGTCACCCAATTGAGGAGCTAGACCCGTTGGAACTGGCGGGGCTCCAAATGTGGCGGCTGACCCAGGTGCTGGGGGTCTCGCTCCAGCAGCGTCCATCGACGAACCTGCATCTCCGACAAGCCCGCCACCAACTTTTGGAGCGCTTCTGTCATTCGTCTCGGCTTTCTTTAGTCGGGAACCATTTCGAATAGCGCTCAATAAGGCGTCTCTTCCAGCCGGCGCTGCAGGCGCGGCGGGGGGCTTTTTACCGCCTAAAGCTGCGCCAGGCATCATTGGAGGTGGAGGAGGTGGTGGTCCGGCCATTTTGATCGCTCGACTATAGATATTGGTCCTGACAAGAACCCTAGTCCCGCCAACTTTTCCAAAGTTCACAGTTTCTGAAATTCCCCTAAGATCTCTTTCCACGGCTTAGTGTTTATTAAGATATAGTGTGTTGCAGTGTGCTGTAGCTTGAGAGTTGGAAGCTGTCGATTGTTGAAATCAATTGTATCGGCGAAGGCGACGGAAGTGGATTTTACGATCTGGAATTCCGTGCCATCTTCCACATTCTTTCTAAGCTGCGACGATCGCGTGTGATAAAGATGAAACCTTCAAAAGAGTCTAGAGGCTGATTTCGAATTTCGCATCAACCTTTGAACTTATGAGAATCAAAAATAGCGACTACCTGAACCACCATGCTGTGGGGAGAGCTTCTTCTCTTATATTATCGAGGAATGACAATAATTTTATTCGATCCGGTTAATTTTGCTAAAGTAGCTCTGAAAAGCTGGGTCACACTTGGCATTAACCTATTTGCAATGCGCTCCTTATCCATGATTCAAAAGAGAACCTACTATATGCCATATCTCTTCAATTATTGAGGTCCAGTAAAGGGGTTCAGAAAATTATCCCAGCTGCTCATAGCACTACCTGCGGATCCCCTAAGTAGTAGCTGCTTCATCAGGGCCCGAACAGCTCCCTCAGGGCCCGAACAGCTCCTAGCATATAAGATGAGTGGAATCCTAATATCGTCACTCTATACCAATGTGACACCATTTCTTATCACCTTGTACGCGTGTACTTCGTTGGCCAACTATTATGATGAACAGAAAGCCTCAGCTTTGTCCAGTCAGAGCCCTTCTAGATTATTGTCGTACCTTCAGAATATTCCCCTAACGCTGTGCGCCCTGTATCCCATTTTTATAAACGTTCTTAAGTTTTATCAGTAACGGCGGCTAATTTCTTGAAATTAATGAGCGTTCTCGCTAACAGCCCCAGTACGTTTTCAAATCAATCTAGCCATTGAGCAACACTGAAAAAATATTATTGTGTAGTTCACAATATCCAACCAATCTTAATTTCTAAGTTTTCGACTAATAGAGATTGCAGATGATCAGACGCATTTCACGCGTTCAATCACCGAAAATTAACGCACGCTCTGTATCAGCTATCGCAACCTGATAGAGCTAAATTATATCCATGTTACTGAGGCTGCCAAGCTGAGAAAACATACATTTGTTTTGTGCTCTTTCTGACGATTAGAAGCCCTAAGCTCAATAAAAGATGGCTGATAGCTTGAAATTTGGATTTTACCGTTTTCGTTTTCAGTGATGACGTCGCTTGTGATGTGTAACTTTTCGTGAAAACTATAAAAGACATGAAGAATTGGACTTCTTGACAATAAATTTACTCTTATTCTTCTTTTGATCTTCTCTTTTTTTAAAAAATTGAAACCGGGGCTCTCTTCCTTTGGGAGAGGGCCTCTATGTCCATCATCGAAGATCCGCAGTTCGAAAGTGGGCTGTGGATTCAAAGCGATGTGCAGAAAAAGGTAAAAATGTCACTTGGGTCAGCATTGCGGGGACGTTACCACATATGGGAACCGCTTGCACTGCGATACTGTTGAGTTTATTTTGTTTGGCTATCCTAAAGGCTCAGTGGCACATTTCTAATGAAAACGTAAACTTTTATTTTCTTGTTGCGATACCTGGTATAATAGACAGTTATTTCTGTAAATATTGTGCTATCTAGGTGGTGCAGTGTGGCTTATTAGCGCACTCTTATGCTTTCTGCAGCTTCTGCTGGAGTAAAGTTAATAATGCTGGCCCCCATTCAGGGCGACGCTTGTACTGACCAACGTTCTCCTGCATGCCGGCTACCGCGTCGTACATGTCCTGCAGCACGCCGTTCTTTGAGTAGTGCTCGTCTGTCAAAAATTGGTCTGCCATGTTCCAAAGGTAGGTCTTGATCGAGAAACACATAGCCTTGGACTGAGGGCCGAGCTTGATTAAACATTGTCGCTCGGATCGATAGAACAAATCTCGACCACCGCGCAAATCTTCCAGAGATTTTGCAGAGATCTGCTCGTCATCCGTGCCCTTGTTGTCGTCAGTCACGTACATTTGGGTGTGGGTTTGAAATGAGAAATTGAGTCGCATCACTAGCTTGCCCATCTTGTGCGTTTGAAAAAACCTATTCATTTGAGTTTGGAGTTTCTGTTTGTATTCAGGAACGGGCCCATGCACCAAAGTCAAAGGCTTCAAAAACCGTTCTCGTGGATTAAACCCAGCTGCAAATGCAAAACACCCCACCATCAGAATGTATTCTTCGTTGAATTGACCACTGGAATTAGGAAGCAACAGCAGCAAATCCTCTTCCACTAACCTGGCCAGAGAGAGAATCAATTCGTGCGACCTTTTCGTCTCTGTACATGACATCAAAGATCGGTACCCGATGTGGTCTCTCTTGGCGTCAGTCGACGCTACATTTGCGGGTATCACATCAGTGTCTCTACATGTGTAGTTCACGAATTCCAGATCGTTCTTCGAGAGCTCTAGATATTTGCGCGGATCTACAGGATGGAACTCCCCCATTATCTTGTTGTGTAGAACACCTGGTGATTCCTCCGAGGGCGACAACAAAAGCTCGAAGTATTGAGGGAACCGCTTCAGTAGAAACCCGAGTACATGGTCGTAAAGCTCGCAAAGTGCTCTTCGACAGTTTTCCACGTCCTGCTCTGTAATAAGGGTCTCTTGATTCAATGCACTGTCCCCGCTTTCAGCACTGTTTCCCGAAGCTTGGTTGATCATTGCTGGATCCAAGAAGTAAATTACATCATCGTAATTTTCCCGAATGATTTCCCATTTGGCCTCGATTCTCTGTTTGTATGTGTTTTCTAACACTAACCAATCGCTAATGGGAATTGCTTTCACGCCCATGTTGAGTTTGTACTCTCCGGCTTTGAAAGGCTTGTAGGGATACGGTTTGGTGTTATCCCAAGCATCAGAGCTCGCTTCCACTTCCTTATCCATGAGCGATATTGGTTTCCATTTATCACCACCTTTCGATGACTCTTTGTTTTTGACGTTCTGAACACTAGCCTGCGGTTTATCTATCGTTAACAGTTCTTTATACAATAAGTACGAAAAACAGCACATCAGAGGGAACGTTATATGCTTCCCGAGTATTGGACTTAAATCGACCATGCTAAGAGATTTTTCTTTTGTCAACCCAAGTTGTTGCCTTTCTAGACTCAAATTTCGAAGCCCCTAGTCTCCACGAATGTTAGTTGCATTTACTCCGGGTTGTTAGATATATATCAACGCACTGAATTTGTTCACCATTTCTTTATCAGGATAGGCGCGCGCTTCCGAATCATGTTGTTTGCATACATCCAATTTTTTTCCGCGGTAATGAAAGCATTTAGTGCCTTTCGACTCACAGAGATAAGGTCTTGTGACAGCAGAGAGGAGCACCAGAAGCATACCGGCTTGATCGAGCGCCTGAACAGTGGCTTGCCGAGACTGGGTGTAGCCAATTAAGATAGGGGCTAAAGCCCATGTAGGTAACGCTATCGTACCCTATCGAGAAGATGAGTCACGTGCTCGCCTGTCAGGTTCACATCATTTGTCCTTCTGAGAAACGATGGATATTAGGATCGGTAGGTTGATCTTTCGGTCTAAAAGCTCGTTTCTGCCTGGCACAACGTTTACAAACCGGTCGAGCGTGTTTTTCTGTTCTAAATTCTCAAGCTTCGCTCGAGACTTGACCAACTCTAGAGTAGTCACTGCTCTTTGGATGTGAGACCCGTAAGAGTAAACCACGACAGTCTTTTTCTGAGCTAGTTGTGCTATCATTTCGGTGGCGTAGTCACCGGTCTTCGTGTTCTTGGTAACGTACCGAATGAAGCAGGAATCAAAGTCTAAATCTGACATCGCGGCAGGAAGGATCTTATCGCGTATGAATCCAAGACATTCGGTAGTTTGCGAGGCTTTCAGCCCCGTGGACGCATTCCGGTACAGCACATCACTTGATTGAGTCTTGAGGACAGCGTTTGGGCCGCAGCTAACGTCTAGTTTGGACATTGAACTCTTATTTTTGATGTTTTTGAGCCACTACGCTGCGGTTGGCATTGATTTTGATTTTTAGGCGATGAGCTACGAGACACAGAAAAGTACACATCAAAAAAAAAGAGAAGACATAGGCTGGAATCAGATAAGGTGTTTGAAGAGTGCGGGGGAAATTTGCCGCATTGATGTAGTGCAGTGTTGAGAAGTACTACAATTTCTCACTACTAGTGACGTGCTCAGTAATGCTACAACCTTCAGAATCTCAGTGCTTTTACAGTAGTTTAACAGTTTCATTTTCCTCTGTCACTCTTTGACGCTAGCAATGTTCGTAGCTGCAAGGAGCCGGCTTGTTTTTGTGCTGAGAATGACCGACGCAAGATTCAGATATACATCCTTGTTTGTAGGACGCCAAGTGGAGGGTGGCTCTAATATAACACAATATAAGGGCCGCCTTTTCAAGTTCTAATCGAGTAGCTATTTAGATCACCATAACTATTGGCTGTCATTTTTGTTTGAGAGTTTATGATTGTTGTGTAGTGGTGACATTGTTTGAAAGACATACAAATGCAATATAAGTTTTGGACGAAAAACAGCACTTTGAGACAGCACCTAAAAACGGAGGTGTATGCTGATAATATCGGATATTCTAGTATGTACAGCTGTCAGTGCACAGCAAAGCTACAAACACCAGCGTTTGGGCTGCCTTTGGCGATTATCACCTCTCCTCAGAGCGTTTTGGTCATTCTGTACTATACTGTCATTGTAGGGGTGCGGATGAGTAAGGTGACATAACGATGGGGCCACACGAATTGCATCCTGCGGGTGCTTCCGAATGACAAAGCCATCGCTCGTGACGTTCGACAGAAGATTGAGTTGAAAGTGTCTCCTTCTCTATAGCTAGCCAACACATATTTGCAGCTATAGAAATACTGCACACTAAGTTTAGCCGTTTTTCGCGCTCACGATTGTTTAGCCACCCACCACCGCTCGTAATTCTTCAATAGCGATACAGTCTCGCTCGCAGCACTCGCCATCTCCACTCGTTCGTCCACTCGTTCGTCCACCCGTTTCTCTGTTCCTTACTGTGACTGCTACCCACAACCCACACATGCGATAGCTGAGGACAGTTTTTTTCGATGGTAAAAAAACCTCGAAAATATTGCCAAAATTACGATTTCCGCTTCGGGGAAATCTCCACGTTGGGAACATTACCGTTTATGGAAGTTGCACAAAATCAACGTCCAGAGTGATACAGACGCACATCACCCGCAACGGTATTTTTTTTCACTCTCGCAGTGTCCGAAGCTCCAGCAACGAACCAAGCACCTTCTCTTCCGTAAAACTCTTCAATTAAGATCAGAAAACATTCATAATCTTCGTCTTAAGTCTTTTCGAAGTTCTCAGCAACCTAGGAAACCTTTAAACAACCTATCAACTACAAGTCGAAATGGGAGGAGTCCGTGAAAAGAAAGCTGAATACTTTACCAAGCTCAGAGAGTACCTCGAGGAATACAAGTCTGTGTTCGTCGTTGGTGTCGACAATGTCTCTTCTCAGCAAATGCACGAGGTCAGAAAGACCTTGAGAGAACGCGCCGTCGTCCTCATGGGTAAGAACACCATGGTCAGACGTGCCATCAGAGGTTTCTTGGCCGACTTGCCAGACTACGAGAAGTTGTTGCCTTTCGTCAGAGGTAACGTTGGTTTCATTTTCACCAACGACTCGCTTTCCGACATCAAGGAAGTCATTGTCTCCAACAGAGTTGCTGCCCCAGCCAAGGCCGGTGGTGTCGCTCCAGAGGACATCTGGGTCAGAGCCGTCAACACCGGTATGGAACCAGGTAAAACCTCTTTCTTCCAAGCTCTTGGTGTCCCAACCAAGATTGCCAGAGGTACCATTGAGATTGTCTCCGATGTCAAGGTCGTTGAGGCCGGTAAGAAGGTCGGTGCTTCCGAAGCTTCTTTGTTGAACTTGTTGGAAATCTCTCCATTCACTTTCGGTTTGACCGTCGTGCAAGTCTACGACAACGGTCAGGTGTTCCCATCTACCATCTTGGACATCACTGACGAAGAGCTTGTTTCCCACTTCGTCTCTGCCGTCAGCACCATTGCTTGTGTCTCTTTGGCCATTGGTTACCCAACCTTGCCATCTGTCGGCCACTCTGTTGTCAACAACTACAAGAACTTGTTGGCCGTCGCCATTGCCTCTAACTACATCTACCCAGAGATTGAGGAATTGTCTGACAGAATTGAGAACCCTGACAAGTACGCTTCTGCTGCTCCTGTCGCCGCTGCCTCCACTTCTGACGCCCCAGCTGAAGAAGCTGCTGAGGAAGAAAACGAGGAGTCTGAAGACGACGACATGGGATTCGGTTTGTTTGATTAAACAATCAATAATTCGCTGCTAGTAAAGGGAGTACTCAGATGAGTGTCTGAAGACGCTCGATCTTTTGCATACCTCTCAGTTTTTATTTTTACATACGTCAATCGGATTAGTTCACATAAGATATTGAAAAAGTCTGCAATGACAATACGCTTGTCAACCCCATTACTTGACTGCACGTCAAGTTAACGTATAATGCTGGTATTTGTGTTGACAGCAGCAGACTGATTGATCTAGTTAACCTGTCAAATGACATCAAAAGTTGATCACTTCTTCCTTTGCTGGCATCAGTATAAAAAACGATGCGTCCCATGCACTCACTATTTGGATTCGCGCATGCCGAGAAAGTACCATTGGAGTAACATGCTGCGGGACCTGATCATTGACGTTCATGTCGATGTTTTCTAATTGTCTCATCACCACATGTCAGTTAATAAATGTAAACATTGTCTCTGACATTTGCTACAACAGCAAACAGAAAACTGACATTTGTACTCTCAAACTTCCATGCGTTGCTATGCCTTTTCCAAATACACAATACGCTAACCATACTAATGTTTTCTGAAATAAAGGAGTCCAAGATGGGGCATTTTAGCTCTCTTCGCCAGTCTAATTTCCCCAAGCACTCCTTTGTCAGATCTTCGTCTCACGAAAGTGAACGTACAAAGACAATAAGTACCAGACCTTCTTTGTGTTCTCAGAGCTTTGAATCGTCCGGGAACAATTGTTCACTTCCTTTCGAGGATCTTGATGATAATGCTACTGAAAATGATCAGACGCCGCCTGAAAATGACACTACTGATGTGGAAACCATTGGCGTCATATCCATAAGCGGTAGCGTCATTCATTACTCTCTAAACTCTTCCGCAGGAAATGGAAAATCACATAGCCAGCTTCAACAGATATTTACGCCAACTGTTGTCGGGGACAATGGAGAATTAACTTTAAAGCTATTAAACGTTTATCTATCCCTGTTTATCACAGACGCTAATTTTGCACAAAGTTCTGAGGGTTGCGAGACCGTCACTAAATGGTCTCATAAAAAATTGCCGCCTTACGCTTTGGTCAACGCGATCCCCGACGCAATTGGATCTCTAGTAGATGTGATTGGATTTGTGGACCAAACAATACAAACAATTTCCAGTTTTTTGTGCAACGCCAGTTTCCAAGATAAATGTCATCGAAAGGTTTGGGCCAACGAGGAGCTTGCTGGGTTCCAATCACAGATCGTTCGCGTTTTGAAGACATTAGTATTGGAATATGCTCCGCAGACCAACTCGTCCCCAGTTTGCCACCAGTTCAATAAGGCGTTAAATGCGCTCAGACGAATCACTTCTGACACCGGCTATTGGAAACAGACCAGACGAGCAACGGCATCCGAAGAGGTCGGTGATGATTGGATTTTGCAGAAACTACAGAACCTCGAGTGCGTGCCGCTTACAATCGTTGAATCTTTAAAGTTTGATATTATTATGCCAACAATGGCAACGCCCTACGCTAACAGTCGGAAGAGTGAAATTGAAATTCTGGAGACCTTCACTACGCTGTATGCAATTTTGTTGATGGAAATCAAGAAATTGTTCCAATCAGTGGTTTCCATTTCCCTAGTCACCGGTATTCTTCCAAACTTGGAATGTTCCCTGCTTGTTGGTTGCCTCGAAGGTTTTCTGCACAACTCCTTTGTGACCGGTTCTACTGAACTGTTAGTAGACCTCGACAAGCTGGTATTAATTTGGACGCAAGCTCACATTTCGTTTAGAAAACAGACCGAGAACTGGGCCATTCGGTTCATCGCTTTATGGAAACCAGACCGCTCGGAACAAGATTTGAACACCATGTTGGGAAGTACCGTTAACACAGATGAAGTAACCAGCCCCGAATTTGACGTTGTTAGGCTGTTTATCAATGAAGTAATAGACATTTGCGCCTTGAGCACTGACCGCGGAACTGACATCTTGGAAGCGATGACAATGAAGGACAAAGTGCCCACGAGCGGTTTGGGCTGGTTGACTATTTTCCAGGACAATGACCTAAATACAGGCCATCTACCCAGTGCGAACACTCGTGAGATTGAATCGTTTTCGGGCGGCGAAACAAACGGGTTCCAGCAACTTCAGGCGCTTTATGGTGCAGAATTTTCGTTGATCGAAGAGGAAACCACCGTAAATGTTCTTGGAGAATCTGGCCATTTCTGGTCTCGACTTCATTTACACCACGAGTCGCATCAGTTCCGTAATTGGGTTAGACGAGGTCTGCGCTCGACAGACGTCAATCAAAAACATAGTTTACTCGATAAGTGCCACAAAGCTAAGGTCAAGCTTAGAACTTTAGCAGACAAATTCTCCCACCGTAGTAAGAAAAAGGAAGCAAAGGTCCAACCAGTGGCTGAATTGCGGCAAAAAACAACGGTCGCCGTCATTAGCGGCCCACAAACGGACAGCGCAAGGCCTAACGAACCGAAAATTACGTTGCTGAACGAGTGCAGCAGTTCTTACCGCTTCGAGGAAGCATTTGACAGAACTACTTTCAGTGGCACTTTCCATGATCCGCCGCCACCACGTCGTTACGAAAATTTGAGACGCAGAAAGGACCGATTCATGTTTTTGTTTTTCGGCGAAGAGAAGTAAGTGAAACTCTGCTGTAAGTATCTTCGGCTTCTCATATTAATTGACCAGTTAGGTATCGCATATGTAAGCTATCTTGCTCATTTCTAAAGACTTTTTCCACCATCTTCTTTATTTCCAAAGACTTTTTCCACCACCTCGTCATCGGAGCATCCCAGATCCTTGTTGCGTTTGCCCTTTGGTCTCTAATTTGGCAAAAAGACGACTCTTTAACACCCCGGAGACGCCTAATCTTCAGTAAATGACATCCCCGCTGACTAAACAATGCTTGCTTCACAGCAGGACCATTCTTTTTACCTCTCACTTCCCCGTCCTTCAAAGTTCCCAACGGTAAGGGTCCACGATTGTCGTTCACGTACACAATGCCATCAACACCCTTCTCACCCGCAAAAAAAAAGGCGATCAAAAAAATTAAATAATGGGGCTCCCCTCTTCTTCCCATTATCTAAACTCGAAGCAAGAAGAATCTTGAGTCTTGACCATTGTGTTTAAACACGCCAATTGCATTTCTCCTTCGAAGAAATATAGAGAAGCTGACAAGCGTTACGAGAGAAGAGACCAGTGTACGTGAATCTGCAACAAGACAACTCATACTGAACTGATTGAATCTGAACTTTTACTCTAGAGCAGTTTTATGAAATCAGCACTTGACTGTGGGGTCCGTTTTGTTCGCAATAGTCGCATTCTCCACACGCCAGGCAAATATGGGCTGCCTGTGACGAGTAGCAAGAGGAATATCCAACCTCCCGTTTCCGGGAACAGCCGATGGTACTCTCATGGCCCGCTTTTCGGAAATCACAACAACACGTTTCGCACGACGACCAGACAGGGCGCGTACGGCAGCACCGAGGTTTTGAACGATGATCTCGTCTCGGACAAGATCCCTCGTGTCAAGCTGGCGTACGAGGTGGTCACAGAGCACAGCTCGACGTACTTCCCGAAGGCGCCGGTGATCATCCTGCACGGGCTCTTCGGCAACCGTGCCAACAATAGGACCATAGCGCGGCTGTTGAACGAGCGGCTCGAGCGCGACGTATATTTGCCGGACCTCAGAAACCACGGACTCTCGCCCCACATCGGACGCCATGATTACCCAGCCATGGCCGCGGACGTGGAACAGTTTATCCAGGACCAACATTTTGAGCACGATCCGATCATTGTAGGCCACTCTATGGGTGCCAAGGTCGCCATGAGCGTAGTGCTGCGCAAGCCAGAGCTGTGCTCCATGCTTGTGAGCATCGACAATGCGCCGGTCGCGACGATGCCAACCATGTCGTTCCCACGGTACGTGAAGAAATTACTCGAGATCATCGAGAATCCGGCCATCCGGAGCTTCGCAGACGCCGATAAGTCGCTGTGCGACATCGAGGCGTCCCCTGTGGTGCGGCAATTTTTGCTCACGATCCTACAAAGGGTCAAAGACGATAGCGGGGCCTCTCCGTCTGGGTACCGCTTCAAGTCTCGGATTCCGCTCGGGATATTGAACGATGCGATTGTGAAGGGAAACATCGCCAATTGGGAGTTCAACCCTTGGGTCCACCGGTTCACATCCCCAGCGCTTTTCATCCGCGGGACCAAGTCGCACTACGTGTCAGACGAGTGCTTGCACGACGTGAGCCGCTTCTTCCCACGCTTCGAGGTCCGCGATATCGACGCCACGCACTGGGTCAACACCGAAAAGCCCAAGGAGTGCAGCGACTTGATCGCAGACTTTGTCGAGCGGCACGAAGACCTGTGACAGGCCGTGCGATGACCCGTAGTCAGTGATATATATATTTTTAGAGCGATGACAAGAAAATCGATGGTTGTATTAGACGAACAGCACGCGAGGAAGCGACGAAGCGATGGCCACGTTTCCCGAGGGCCATAAACCATATCGAGGGGGGTCTCACCCTCGAGTAAGCCATCTAACGCTTTTTGCAACGCGCTGGCAAAAAACATCGTCATGTCGTACGAGCAACAATCTCACAACGCGTCCACCGCACTCAGCATTTCGCCGGTTCCCACACCCCTCTACGACCGTTTTCAGACCAATATATAGTCCTTCTACGCAGCGCATTGTCAAGAACGGGCGCATTCTCTTACACGTTGCGTGTTTTTTTTAAGGCCCTGTACCTCTACTGCCTATTTTTATCTGTCATTCTCGAACCGCGACATAGTGTGAAAAAAAAGGTTTCCCTTCGCGTATAAACAATCCCAATCAACAACCACTTTGCTTAATACGCTTGTCTTAAAGACTCACTACAGACCGACAGAGGTCCCGTATATATAGTCTTCGGAGTTCGAGTAGATACACCCTCTATCTTCGACAAACACTTGGCGCCTAACACGTTGAATTTTCGCGCTCAGTTTTTTAACCGCCCGGATCAAAAAACACGGATTTCCCAGCCATTTGGCTTTCAAGTATGTACTAATTTGCCAGTGGACTACTAACGTGCTACAGCGGGTGCTGCGGACACCAGTAAAGCAAGAGTGTGTACAGACTCAGCTATCTAATTGGGTTGAGTTGTTTTGAGCTGTGTTGTGTTGTGCTATATTGTGTGTGAGTGGCGTTTTCGGGCTGAAGAGCGGCTTTTCGAATCCCAGTCGAGACGAAAATTAACGAATTGAAAAAGGGCACGTGGATGACACGTGGAGATGTTCTTCTTTCCTCACGGATACATCGCGCATGTGGTCTTCAGACAGTACGCGAAACTTAGCGGGCAACGCTACGGGCTTGTTAGAACACGTCCGCATCCGGGTTCGCGGCTTGGCCTTTCCCAGAATGGTGAATAGGTAAGCTCCTGGCAAGTGCCGGGCGCTCAATCGCTGATTGAACCTCGGATTTTCTTGTTCTGCTGTCTCTTCTCCAGTGGTTTCTGCGCTTCGTCCGGCGATATGATCGTTTTGGGAACTTTAATGGGCAACTGTTGATCACTATCGACCCAATAAAAATTTTTTCGTGTTGCCGAGCGACGTCTCCTTCTTCGCTCGATTTTCTTTTTCAGGACTTCTAAATCAGTCGCCACCACCTATAGTTGCTGTTTCCGATCAAGTTTTTTTTAGCATTTTAGCGTTTTCGAGTTTCCGTTGGGACGGATTTTGTGATTTAAAAAGAAGACCGGTCGCATACACGTTTGAACCTCCAGATTTCAGATCCATCAGAATCAGTTTTGATCTGAGGAAAGACAGAGACAAACGGAAAACCACAACTTTTAGGACTCCATCTCTTCGCAAATCCGGCTCTATCGCTAGCTTCACGAGTTCTTGATCCTGAAACAAACAACAGACTAAAAATAAGTTTTTTCTGTCGGTTTTTGTCAGATCTTTCGCTTGGTTTGTTCCCGCAGTTGCAACTCAAACTCACACAATCAACTTGCACACTCTCAGTCTCGAAGGTTTTCCAATCCACTCGCTCAAGCACGATACCTCCCGTCACTATCGCAAGTTACTAACTTTCGCCGAAGACCCTATTGAAACTAGTGTTGTTCTCCCTCGGGATATACTTTAAGCATGTCCTACAACGACCAGAACAAATACTACGACCAGCAGGGCCAAACGGGCCAGCAGGAGTATGCTGCTGATTCGTACCAGAACTACGGGCAACCCGCCCCGTTCGACGAGTACGGACAGCCCATTAATCCTCAGGATCCTTATGACCCCGAGGCTGCTGCCCACTATGACCCCAACGCTGCTCACTACGACCCTAACACTGCCGAATACTATGCCCAACAGGGCTACGACCCGGAGTCTATGGACTACGCCAACGGCAACGCCAACGGAAACGCTTACTACGAGCAGCCCCGTGGTGCCGGTCAAGATCCCGAAAACTTTTCGGATTTTAGTTACGGACCTCCTGGCACTCCAGGCTATGACGGTTATGGTACTCCCAGCGCCGGACAATACACACCTTCTCAAATGAGCTATGCTGAACATAGATCCTCCGGCACTTCTACGCCAATTTACGGTGGTGAAGGTTTCGATTCGTCTGCCATTGCTATGGCCCTACCAAACGAGCCTTATCCAGCGTGGACCGCAGACAATCAGTCGCCAGTCGCCATCGAACAAATCGAAGACGCTTTCATCGATTTGGCCAACAGATTTGGTTTCCAAAGAGACTCCATGAGAAATATGTTCGATCATTTCATGGTGCTCTTGGACTCCAGAGCCTCTAGAATGTCACCTCAACAAGCTTTGCTATCGTTGCACGCTGATTACATCGGTGGCGATACCGCCAACTATAAGAAATGGTATTTCGCCGCCCAGCTGGATATGGACGATGACATCGGATTCCGTAACATGAGCTTGGGTAAACTTTCTAGAAAGGCTAGAAAGGCCAAGAAGAAGAATAAGAAGGCCTTGAAGGAGGCGGACACCGAGAACACAGAAGCCATGCTAGATCAACTTGAAGGCGACAGCTCTTTGGAGGCTGCAGACTTTAGGTGGAAGGCAAAGATGAACAAACTTGCTCCGCTTGAGATGGTTCGTCACATTGCCTTGTATCTGATGATTTGGGGTGAAGCCAACCAAGTTAGATTCACTCCCGAATGTCTATGTTTTCTTTACAAGTGCGCATCTGATTATTTGGACTCGCCTTTGTGCCAACAACGCACCGAACCCATGCCCGAAGGTGATTATCTTAACAGAGTTGTCACCCCTCTGTATTTGTTCGTAAGGTCTCAAGTTTACGAGGTTGTTGACGGTCGCTTTATGAAGCGCGAAAAGGATCACAACAAAGTTATTGGTTATGACGATGTCAACCAATTATTCTGGTACCCAGAAGGTATTGCCAAAATCGTTTTTGAAGATGGCACTAGACTCATTGATTTGCCTGCTGAAGAACGTTATTTAAGATTGGGAGAGATTATCTGGGATGATGTCTTTTTCAAGACTTACAAAGAGACCCGTACTTGGTTTCACATGATCACCAACTTCAACCGTATATGGATTATGCATGGGTCCATATACTGGATTTACATGGCTTATAACGCACCAACCCTCTACACCCAAAACTATCAACAATTAGTGGACAATAAGCCCTTAGCTGCCTACAGTTGGGCTTCTTGTGCATTGGCTGGTACCTTTGCGTGTTTCATTCAACTCGTCGCTACTATTGCAGAATTGTTTTTTGTTCCTAGAAAATGGGCTGGCGCTCAGCATTTATCTCGTCGTTTTTGGTTTTTGGTTTTGATCACTGCTGTGAACTTGGGTCCTATCATTTTCGTTTTTGCTTATGATCCAATGGATGTCAAATCAAAGGCTGCTCACGTCGTAGCGGCAGTAATGTTTTTTGTTGCATTGGCCACTATCTTTTTCTTCTCGATCATGCCATTAGGCGGTTTATTCACCTCCTATATGCAAAAGTCTACTAGACGCTACGTGGCTTCTCAAACATTTACTGCATCTTTCGCTCCATTGAAAGGCCTTGACATGTGGATGTCATATCTCCTGTGGGCGACCGTCTTTGCCGCCAAGTTTTCAGAATCTTACTTCTTTCTAATCAAATCTCTAAGAGATCCTATTAGGGTGTTGAGTACCACATCAATGAGATGTACTGGTGACTTTTGGTTTAAAGCTCAGCTTTGTTCTGTTCAGCCTAAGATTGTTTTGGGCTTGATGATCGCTACCGATTTTATTTTGTTTTTCTTGGATACTTACATGTGGTATGTCCTTTGTAACATGGTCTACTCGATTGGTAGATCTTTTTACTTGGGTATTTCCATTTTGACACCATGGAGAAACATTTTCACGAGACTTCCAAAGAGAATCTACTCGAAGATCTTGGCTACGACTGACATGGAGATCAAATACAAGCCTAAAGTTTTGATTTCCCAAGTCTGGAACGCCATCGTCATTTCAATGTACAGAGAACATCTGCTGGCCATCGATCACGTCCAAAAGCTTCTGTACCATCAAGTCCCATCTGAGATTGAGGGTAAAAGAACCTTGAGAGCACCAACCTTTTTCGTTTCGCAAGACGACAATAACTTCGATACGGAGTTCTTCCCAAGAGATTCTGAAGCTGAACGTCGTATCTCCTTTTTTGCTCAATCTCTGGCTACCCCAATCCCTGAACCTCTTCCTGTTGATAACATGCCTACTTTTACTGTCTTGACTCCACACTACTCTGAAAGAATTTTGCTATCTTTGAGGGAGATTATTCGTGAAGATGACCAATTCTCTAGAGTTACTCTGCTGGAATACTTGAAGCAATTGCACCCTGTTGAGTGGGACTGTTTCGTAAAGGACACTAAGATTTTATCAGAGGAAACTGCTGCTTACGAAGGTGCTGATGAGAATCTTGAAAAAGAAGGTGAGGCAGGCATGAAGGCCCAAATAGATGACTTACCATTTTACTGCATCGGTTTCAAGTCTGCTGCGCCAGAGTACACTTTGCGTACCAGAATCTGGGCCTCGCTAAGATCCCAAGCTTTATATCGTACTGTATCCGGGTTCATGAACTACGCTAGAGCTATTAAGCTTCTGTACAGAGTTGAAAACCCTGAGATTGTTCAAATGTTTGGAGGAAACGCTGAAGGTTTAGAGAGAGAATTGGAAAAGATGGCCAGAAGAAAATTCAAATTTTTGGTATCAATGCAGAGACTTGCGAAATTCAAGCCACATGAGCTAGAAAATGCTGAGTCTTTGCTCAGAGCCTACCCAGACTTGCAAATTGCCTACTTGGATGAAGAGCCCCCACTAAACGAGGGCGAAGAGCCAAGAATATATTCTGCCTTGATTGACGGTCACTGTGAACTTCTCTCTAATGGTCGTAGACGTCCTAAGTTTAGAGTACAGCTTTCGGGTAATCCAATTCTAGGTGATGGTAAATCTGATAATCAAAATCATGCTATGATTTTCTACAGAGGTGAATACTTGCAACTGATCGACGCTAACCAAGACAATTACTTGGAAGAGTGTTTGAAAATTAGATCAGTACTTGCGGAATTTGAAGAATTAAATGTCGAGCAGGTCAATCCATATGCTCCGGGTTTGAAGTACGAAGACCAGTCTACTAATCATCCTGTGGCTATCGTCGGTGCTAGAGAGTACATTTTCTCAGAGAACTCTGGTGTGTTAGGTGATGTTGCCGCTGGTAAAGAACAAACATTTGGTACACTATTTGCTCGTACTCTCGCCCAAATTGGTGGTAAGCTGCATTACGGTCACCCTGATTTTGTCAACGCTACGTACATGACAACTAGAGGTGGTGTCGCCAAGGCGCAAAAGGGTTTACACTTAAATGAAGATATCTACGCTGGTATGACCGCTCTTCTCCGTGGTGGACGTATCAAGCACTGTGAATACTATCAGTGTGGTAAAGGTAGAGATTTGGGTTTTGGTACTATTTTGAATTTCACCACCAAAATTGGTGCTGGTATGGGTGAACAAATGTTGTCTCGTGAATACTACTATTTGGGAACCCAATTGCCACTCGATCGTTTCCTTTCTTTTTACTATGCTCACCCTGGTTTCCATTTGAACAACTTGTTTATTCAATTGTCGGTCCAACTCTTCATGTTGACTATGATGAATTTGAGTGCTTTGGCTCACGAATCTATTCTTTGTCAATACGATAGAAACAAGCCTGTGACTGATATTTTATATCCAATCGGTTGTTACAATTTCGCTCCTGTGGTTGACTGGGTTAGACGTTACACATTGTCTATCTTCATTGTTTTCTTTATTTCTTTCATCCCCATCGTTGTTCAGGAATTGATCGAGCGCGGTATTTGGAAGGCTACTCAAAGATTTTTCAAGCACATCATATCGTTGTCTCCTATGTTTGAAGTGTTCGCCGGTCAGATTTATTCCTCATCTTTATTGAGTGACTTGACTGTTGGTGGTGCTCGCTATATCTCAACTGGTCGTGGCTTTGCTACCTCCCGTATCCCGTTCTCAATTCTATACTCAAGATTCGCTGGGTCTGCGATCTATATGGGAGCAAGATGTATGCTGCTTCTATTGGCGGGCTCTGTTGCCTACTGGCAGCCTGCGTTACTATGGTTCTGGGCTTCTTTGACCGCTCTTATGTTCTCACCATTTATCTTCAACCCACACCAGTTTTCGTGGCAAGACTTTTTCTTGGACTACCGTGATTATATCAGATGGTTATCCAGAGGTAACAATAAGTATCACAGAAACTCCTGGATTGGATATGTGAGAATGTCGAGATCTAGAGTAACTGGTTTCAAGCGTAAACTAACTGGTGACGAGTCCGAAAAATCTGCTGGCGATGCTGCTAAAGCCCATAAAACAAATATGATTTTGGCGGATGTTATTCCATGTGCCATTTATGCAGCTGGTTGTTTCGTTGCTTTTACTTTCGTCAATGCTCAAACTGGTGTAAAAGATGCCGAACTGGTCAACTCTACATTGCGTATTGTCATCTGTACGTTGGCGCCAATCGCCGTTGACATGGGTGTTCTGTTTTTCTGTGTGTGCCTCTCTTGCTGCTCTGGTCCACTCTTTGGAATGTGCTGCAAGAAGACGGGTTCCTCAATGGCAGGATTCGCTCATGGCGTGGCCGTCATCGTTCACATTGTCTTTTTCATCGTAATGTGGGTTTTGGAAAGTTTCAACTTCGCCAGAATGTTGATTGGTGTAGCAACATGCTTGTACATCCAAAGATTGATATTTAAGATCATTACTGTTTTCATGCTCACGCGTGAATTCAAGAATGACAACGCTAACACTGCCTTCTGGACTGGTAAATGGTACGGAACTGGATTTGGATACATGGCTTGGACACAACCAGCCAGAGAGTTTTTAGCCAAAACCGTGGAACTCTCTCATTTTGCTGGTGATTTCATCCTTGGTCACTTCATTTTGTTTTGCCAATTGCCGCTCATCTGTATTCCATCCATTGACAAGTTCCACTCCATCATGCTCTTCTGGTTGAAACCATCTCGTCAAATCCGCCCTCCTATCTATTCGTTAAAGCAGACACGTTTGCGTAAGCGGATGGTGAGAAAATACTGCTCTTTGTACTTTGTGGTTTTGGTTCTATTCGTGGGATGTATTGTCGGTCCAGCTGTTGCTGGCGCGTTAATCAAGACCGATTTTGGCAAGAGTCTAAACAGCAACATCAACCAAGACATGCTACAGAACCTTGTTCAACCAAGAAACCAAAGCAACAATGACACTGGTGCTTCACGTCAAGATAAGAGTCACTTGTACTACAGCACCCCTTCAATGTCAAGCTTTTCCACCAAGGCTTAAGTAGTAGGCATTCCTTTATTGTCGCATCAGAACGGTTTTTGATGCTACATTACTTTATGTACTTTATGTTAACTATCCGAACAGACTAGTTTTTAGACGTTTTATTCGAAGTATTATTACAAGAAGATTGAATGAGATCATTAAGCTCCGTTGGATAAGAGTTAGTGAATGCGCGCTTTTTGTTCTGTTCAAAATTGTCTAAATCCTCAGCTTTGTGTACACATCGTTTGTGCTTGTGTTATGATTTCGTCAAGTTCATTGTTTCTAGCTATATAAAAAGCGACGTCTGTGTTGTTTGAGAAAGCGTTTTCCTGGCACTTACTTACACATACATATTACAATACTAAGCACAGAGCACTTAAGCTTAGATAGCTTTCCTAGAACATAATGAATTTTGCCGTTATCTTGATTAACATATTTGTCACTTACTTTATGTTTGCTTCTGGCATCATCAAAGCAGAGGAGTTCAGATTGGGTTACACGGTGAAAGCTAGCGACTTGCCTCCAATCGAAGCAGTTGGCAGCAAATTCTTCAATACCGACACGGGGGAACAATTCTTCATTAAAGGGATTGCCTATCAACCCAGCTATTCTATGAGTGACCTGGAAAGTTTTAAGGTACTAAGCAGCGACACAAAATATATCGACCCTCTCGCCTCACCAAATATTTGTCTCCGGGATATTCCTCATCTCGCTAAGCTCGGTGTCAACACAATAAGAGTGTACGCGATTGATCCAGCCCAGTCGCATGACGTTTGTATGGAAGCACTCATGGAAAGTGGCATCTACGTTCTGCTCGACCTTTCTGAGCCTGACGCTTCCATCTCTAGAGATTCTCCAAGCTGGGACGTTAACGTGTATCAAAGGTACAAAGACGTGGTTGACGCAATGCACCAGTATTCAAATGTGCTTGGGTTTTTTGCAGGCAATGAAGTTACTAATGACATAACAAACACAGACGCTTCAACATTCGTGAAGGCATCTATACGAGATATTAAAGAACACATAAAAGAAAAAGATTATCGGATGATTCCTGTTGGCTATTCCACAAATGACGATGTGGAGACCCGAGAAAATCTCGCCGAATTTTTCAGCTGCGGGGATTCCGTCGCTGACTTTTATGGCATTAACATGTATGAGTGGTGTGGGTACTCATCTTTCCGTAGCAGCGGCTATGACAAAAGAACTCAAGAATTCAAAAACTATCCAGTCCCAGTTTTTCTCTCGGAATTTGGATGCAACTTAGTTCGACCTCGACCCTTCACAGAGGTCGAGGCGCTTTATAGTAAGCAAATGACTGGCGTTTGGTCTGGTGGGTTGGCCTACATGTATTTTGAAGAGGAAAACCAGTATGGAGTCGTTGAGATAGATCTGAACAATGAGGTTGTCCCACTGAAAGATTTCGAGTTCCTGAAAAATGAATTTGCTAGAGCCAAGCCACAAGGTATATCCAAATCTGATTATCTGCAAAGACGAGGATCGAACTCGAACAAACCACCGAAGCGAGAGTGTCCATCCATGTCTAATATGTGGAAAGCTAGCGGTAAAATGCCTGCTACTCCAAATAAATCGAAGTGCTCTTGCTTGACAGAGTCATTACCATGCCTGATCTCCCCTTTTAATGATCAATCGAAATACAAAGAATACTTTGATTACGTTTGCGGCCAAGTTAATTGTTCGGATATTGAGGCGGATGGTGAGCATGGGCGGTACGGAGAATTTTCTGATTGTACCGCAGATCAAAAGCTTGCCTTGCAAATAAGCAAGATGTACTTTAGCGATTCCAATCTAGAACAAAATTGTCCAGTTGATGACAGGCATGTTTATTTCAACCCTCATAGCAAACAGACGTCAGAAGACCAACAATGCGCTGCAATAATAAATTCTGTAGAGAAGATATCGAAGTTGCGAAAGAATGATGGCCGCCACTGGAATCGAAGCAACAACGAGAAGACATCAGCTGCTAGCCGCATGACAATAGCGACGGTTGTAATACCTGCGGTAGTTGGAATATGGATAGGTTGGATAGTTTAAAGTTAATATAGGATAAACAAAACACGAATTGATTGAAGAATATGCAGATGTGGTTTTGTAAGTTACGAAGGGAGGAAGGAGTAGGGGCTATGCAAAGCGTAGTCACTCAGGAGATTGATTGGCGTTAATGTCTATGTTCCGAGATTTCAGTTACTTGCGTTTCGTTTCGTTAAGTTCTGGGGCCCCAGTTGACACCTAGGAATCCCTTGGGTTTGACAATTGCTGCCTGAGGTTTGATGAAATAATAACGTTTCTGGCCTGGCACGTCCATGTACATAGATATGAGATCCGGGGTGTAACGTTTTTCGGATTCACGAGCCTCTACATGGATAAGGGCGAGCTTTTGTTTGGATTCCACGTGGAAACGCAGGTAATAGTGTTCTTTACCGTCTTTACCGATTCTCCTGGTGGACGCAATGGGTCTATTTCTAGTCCATTTATCGTCGGTTAAAAGCTCACCGTAAGCTTTTAGTCTCTCCTTGGATTTCTCGGTGTCTTTGCACTGCAAGAGTTCGCGTGCGGTTGTGTCTGATTCGACCATCGAGACAGCTCTGTTGAACATCCGAGTATCTCCGGATGGCGAGAACAGTTCTTGAAGGAGCAGGTATATCACTAGGCCTGCAAGACCAGATGCACCCACTACCAGGAACCCGGAGATGGTGAAAGAAGTGAAGGACTTGATTCGGGGCCACAATGGTGAAGTAGCGTTTTTCGCAGACTTCTTAGATTGACCGTTGTTGGTTTGGCCCGATGTGGCATGTCCAGCGTGAGTCGCAGTGTATCCACGGGCGTGGACTAACCTAGACGCTAATAATCGAGCACTAGAGGATTTAACGGAATTCAGTCCTGCTGGTGTAAAAGAGGGCCAAACGGCCTGCTTTGACAAAAAACGGGGCAGCATTGCAAGGCGTACGCAGCTAATGTAGGCACGAATTTTATATCGATTGGCTACAGACAGTGGTGCAATTACTCCAGCAATTACTTTTAGTGTATATCTGTATAGTTCATCTTAATGGCACGATATAGTTCACATCGCCTAGCCTAAATTTCAAATTTTGTGCTTATGTAATAAAAAGCGTATAATATACTATGGGAGCTCGTATATAGGTATCTACGGACTTCAAGCATCTACGTGAAGTGCTTACTCCATGCTCGATGCGAGGGTGATTCAGGTCTTCACCCGGTAGCTCAAACACCTCTGTTTTCGTAACTGTTTCATGTACTGCTGGTTGTTTTGTTGTAATTTCGAATTTTGAGTTTCCTCCATGGTTATTTCGACATACAAGTCAGAAGCTTTGTCTCCCTGGAGAACAGGCTATTTAAACCACTGTTTATTGTCCTCTGTTTCTATTTAATTTCTCATCAATCTACTCCGGCCTTTATAGCGTCTTGTGCCATAGTATACCAATGAATAAAGATTAAATAGGATCGAGCGATACTGAGCACCAGCTTTAGTATGCAATCACGTAAGAATTTGCCTAGTCTAAATCACATAAGAAAACATAAGAAACTGGGAGAATAGAAACGTTGTGCTATATATAAAACTTGAAGCATTAAGCAGGATCCACACCATTCTTCGCTCTTGAATAATATAGACGTTTAACTTAAAGTACCCTCAAGCAAGTTTCTTCGCCCCTTTAGTGCAATGGTTAGCATGCATTTTTCCGGTGGATGTGATCCGGGTTCGAATCCCGGAAGGGGCTCATTTAAACTTAATATCTATTGATCTCCATCGGTAGATATTATTCTTTTTTGGCTTTTGGTAAGTGGTCCTCTCTCATTTTTGCTCATCATATGCACGAACTAGGCTACGTTGTAGTAGAGATTGATTTGTTCCGTGTGTCGTTGTCGAAGTGAATTTTGAGGCCATGAAAAAAAAAACTGTTCGCTCGGTTCGATATTAAGAATATAGAAAATGAATGTGTAGTCGTAACTTTTCTTTAGGGACACACGCTCATCGTAGACAGCTGGGAATTTCACCTTTTCCATGTGTACTTTTTTCTTCTACAGCACGCTGACCTTTCTGAAATGAACTATATTTGACAATAACTATAAAAGATTGCTCGCTTTCAGCTGCATCGCAGAAGCGCAAAACCCAGAAAAGCTAACATCAAAATTGCGCATTCTTCGTAAATGCAATTAAATTGTTTGTTACAGACTTTTGTTTTGTTACTAAAATAACTCTCTCTTAACTATCCTCCATGTACTTGGTGAAATAATTCTGTCATGGCTTTTGCAGATGCAATACATTTTCTGGCAACGCATAAGTCATTTCCATTTGCCCTTGGCACCTTGGTGACTGTGAGACCAAACTTTTATGATACGCCTGTGCTGCTAAATGTCCACGTATTTACTACAGCCCTTTCTTATTAACGCCCTGGTATCAGCGGCGACAGCTTTGGCAGATATTTCATACTGCTATTTTTTTTCTATCTCTTCCAAATAGACAAATGAAGTGCACATAACATCCCTTTTCTGCGCCACTCCAGTGTCTTAAAGACCCTTTCAGGACCTGTAGAGTCATAAACACTTTCTCAACAATTGTCCTACTATACCCACATTTCGCTTCCCGAAACCCTGTATACCTCGTTGGTGCTCTTGTTGGTACAGTTATTTCAGGTGATACCAAGCCAGAGCACAAGTACTTTACACAAATGCCCGAAATCTCTCCGAAACGGGCTGGTACATCTTGTTTCCCTGGGGTCTGCCTGATCGCTCTTGGCCATATTCAATGTCGCATTCGTATAAAAATACACAGCGAAAACCGCGAGACTGCTCAAAATAATAAACCCAAACATATTTTTATCAAATTCAATAAATAAAAAAACAACTGAAAAATAAACGAGAATCGTTTTTTTGCGTGGGGTCCAGGAATATTATATGTCTAGACAGACCACTGCCAAACTCCAGGCTGGTCCTCCGTCTAGCCCTCAGCCTAGCCTTCCGCCTAGCTCCGTCCCATACCGCCCGTCTAGCGTTGGTCTCCCCTGCCTAGCTCGGCCTATGCTCTCTGCCTAGACTCCTGCCTAACTTCCAAGCAGCAGGCTTGGGCCTAGCTGGTGGAATCTACCTGACAGACCAACGGAATATCCAAAATATCAAAAGTTCCATCTATTGGAAGCCAGCGTTTCACAGGGCTCTTAAGATCGAAAGAAAGGCAATACCAAAATGGCTAAGCAATCTCTAGGTATGTGGTGGGAATAAGACAGGAATAAAGTGTGGAATTTCGCGAGCCAGCAGGCATAGGTTCGTTTTGGCATGACTGGGACCGACAGGGCGTCGAAATAATGAAAAATCGTTCAATTCATAGGACAAAGTTGACCGTCCAGCTTGGGGAATAAACCGTGTGCAGCTTGTAGATAGAGCTTCTCAGGGATAAAAGCTGATCGCAGTATCATGGAAATATTGATTCAAATTACGAGACCAAACTAAAATGGGCAGTAGTCTGTCTGCGTTCGTTCCATCAAGAACTACATCGCGCGTGTCGCCGCACGAACGCAGCCCGTGAAATTACACCCACTTTTATCACCACTGACTTTGTTACTAACATCTTTTTCTCAGACGTTTCCTCCGACAGAAGAAAGGCCAGAAAGGCTTACTTCTCCGCTCCTTCCTCCGAGCGTCGTGTGTTGATGTCCGCTCCTTTGTCCAAGGAATTGCGTGCTCAATACAACATCAAGGCTTTGCCAATCAGACACGATGACGAAGTCTTGGTCGTCAGAGGTTCCAAGAAGGGCCAGGAAGGTAAGATCTCCTCCGTTTACAGATTGAAATTCGCTGTCCAAGTTGACAAGTTGACCAAGGAGAAATCCAGCGGTGCTTCCATCCCAATCAACGTCCACCCATCTAAGATCGTCATCACCAAGTTGCACATCGACAAGGACAGAAAGGCTTTGATCCAAAGAAAGGGCGGTAAATTGGAGTAAATATCGACAACAACGTAATTAATATCAACTACGAACCATAAAATATCACAGTCTTCTCCATATGTTTTACTAGCACTAGCTTTTTCTACATATTACATTTTTAGATTGTAATGTACATTGCTCAACAGGAAACCCGGAGTACGAAGCGGCTAAGACCATGAGCGGTTACAACATGACTGGACAATTTGACTATTGCAAACTATCAAGTGGACGATCTTGTAACTCTATTCAGTTATTGTAACGTTTATGTCAGAAGTAAATTCCGTCTATTACGATTATTATCGACGATTTAATTTGTGCGCTCAATTAACAATCGCGCCCCAGATTTGAAGAAATACTGTCGAGAGAACCGCTCAGTATCGCCGTAAGCTTCACATACTAATCATTTTACCGAGAGCCTTCAGTACAACAATGAGCGGCAATGGATCTGAGGTAAATATGGACTTGGAATCCACTACTGTTAATGCAGGAAATCATATGGCCAGAACACGCAGAAGATGGTCAAGCACTTCTAAAGACAAACGTCCCAAGCTCACAGATATGACCGATGGGGTGCACGAAGATGGTGAACTCGATTACATCTCACCGGGACAACTATATTCCACCGAATCGGGCCGTCTGTTCCACGCGGGCAAGATTCTAATCGTGCTGGTAGGGCTTCCGGCAACTTCCAAGACTCTATTGTCCGTGGCGATTACGAGATACACTAAGTGGCTAGGCGTACGCACCAGCTCATTCCACGTCTCGGAATATCGCCGTAAAATGATGGCTAGCGTCGACTACCACAATTTCCCCAATGATTACTTCTCAGCAAAACCCAAGACCTCTGAGGGACGCACTAAACGCAAGGAAATCATCGACCAGGTCCTGGCCGATATGTTAAAGTTCTTCAGCGAGGACAAGGGACAATTGGCGGTCTACGACGCTCTTAATATCTTGGTCGAAGAGAGACTCCAACTCGATAAACTCTTTTCGCAAATGAACACCAAAGTACTATTCATCGAGTCTGTCATGACCGATTCAGAAATGATCAAGCATAACGTCGATATGGCGTCTCGGTCCGCAGACTATGTGGGTTGGTCCCAAGAGGATGCGGTTGCCGACTACATGCATCGTTTGCAAGTTAATAAAGAATTGTACGAAGAAATGACCCCTAAAGAGCAACTGACTTACGTGAAATACACGAATTTTGGTGAAAAGTTGGTTGTTAATAATAATCGTTTTGGTTACCTCGTCAACAAAATCGTTTTCTTCTTGATGAACTTGAGAGATAAAAAAGGCTGCGTTTATTTTGCTCGTTGTGGAACGAGTGACAATGACAAGTATGTTGACGACGAGATGCTTAACCAAGAAGGGAATAAATACTCCGCCACATTGACAGATTTGATTTTGAAACTAGTCAACGAACGGCGAGCAGCTCAGTCCTCACCTTTCCCTCCATCCATAGAACATGCTGCCGGCGTGGGTGCTACTGCAAGATCACTAACACCTACAAATTCTGCCTTAGTAAATAACATCTCTTCTGGATTGAGTTCGCGGTCAATGTCACCATCTTTATCACCTTTGTTGGCCACACATGCATCACTGAGGAGAACCGAATCCACTGGTAACGCTTCCATGAGACAGCCTGTTTCAGGAGACGGAGGAGATGAGGACTCATTTGTAGTATGGACTGCGCCCAGGAAGCGCACTCACGACACCGCAAGATTTTTCGATGAGAAGGGCATAAATGTGAGACAAAGATCTCAGTTGCAACAACTTCATCCAGGCGTTGTAGCAGATATGACCGAAGACGAAATCAAGCAAAAGTACCCGGCGGAATTCAAGGAATGGATTAAAGACCCTTATCATTACCGTTTTCCACGTTCAGAGTCCTACCACGATTTAGCGGTTCGTATGGAGCCGCTACTATTAGAAATGGAAAGAATGCGTGGCGATATCCTAGTTATTGGGCACGAATCAGCTCTACGAGTATTATATGGCTACTTAATGGCATGTTCTTGCACGGATATCCCAAGCTTAAAATTTACCAGAGATGAGTTAATCGAGATTTCATTCAGTCCCTTCGAAAACAGGGTCAGGAGGGTACCGATAAATTACGAGAACTCTTCGTAATCAACGCAACATATATTCCACGCTTTTTGGCAAATTTATGTACTTTTATTAGTAGTAGTTTTCAAGCCATTTCGACCTCCCAAGCACTACATCTCCTTCCGATTTCTATAAGCTTTTCTTAGAAGAGAGTACTTTCTTGTGACTTGGACCTTCGCTTCTGAGCTTCCAAGCGTTAAATTCGTCCTGCAAGCTCAAGGGACAGCAATTGAATGAATCTTTTACCCACAACATTTGACATAGACGCCAGCTCAAAAGCCAGTCTAGCAACCCCACGTATCTAATAATGCCAACGGCCAAATAAAATAGTGAGCCTAACAGACCGCCCAGCGCCACGCCGACACTGACTTGAGCTAAAGAATGGTATCCCAGATAGATGCGAGAAACTGCCACCATAAAAGTGGTCAGCGCCATTGCCACGATGCTACCAAACTTCCGTGCAGTACTGATACCTTTCCAATGTAGCACAAGCTTCAGGGACCAATAAGCAAGGAAGAACCCCATAAATTGTGAGTGTGCGCTAGGCATCCCATGGGCAGATCTCAGTGTGTCTTTCTGAAAAGAGCTGCCGAATGAAGCTGGTCGCGCTTCCTTTATGATGTTTTTGATGATGTTATTCAAAAGCTCATTTGCCACTTGCCCCCCGGCGATGATCAGTGCTTCTAGCTCTCGCGTTGAGAGGAACCACGAAAAGTAAAAGATCAAGATACCTATCGGAAGTAGTGAATAGTAAACTAGCACATACGACAACAGATCAGAGGGATCATATAAGATATACGTATCATCAAACGGGACCAAGATAGGATCTAACGCTAGTTCAGTGATATTCATAAGAAACGCACGGTTGTATCTGCAATTTACTATGATCAAGCTTGCTTCTTGAAGCTCAATTTTCAAAAGTTCATGTCATCAAAAAAACGAACATTGACGATTCTACAACAATCGAAGGACTTTCAAGTGATGTCTTCAAAGTAAGATTTATAAGTTGGCGAGTAAAGTTCATTGATTAAAGTCGTGTGTATCATTAAATTCGTAAGAGAATGGAAATAAATGGTGAAAAAGGATAAAGATGAGGATGAGGACGAGGACGAGGAGGGAAATTCGAAGAGAGATTAAATTAGAGTAGGAGGAGTTTTAAAAGGGTAGGAGAGGATATAAAAGTACAGGAGAATTGGTATGCAGGAAAGGGAAATGAGAAAATAGATGCTTCGTAAATTGTAAAAAAAGTAGAGATGAGTGGGAGGAAGAGGAGGGGAATGAGGAAAAAGGAGAAAGAGGAAGAGGAGGGGGAGGGGGAGGGGGTATGGGAAGTAGCTCCGTGGATAAAAGTTGTTGCTCTTGGCCCAACGGTCGAAAAGAAAAAGATCCACAGTAGGACTTTGAAAAGTTTACCTTAGTCCCACTTGGAATTTTTGCTGTTCTCTGGCCCATCTGGCGGTGTCCTTGGTGGATTGGCTGAACGCAGGATTGCTTCTGGTCTTCTTGATAAACTCTGTAACCCAATCTTGAGAGTAGAACTGCTTGATCCTGCCGTCGGGGAACATAGCGGCCACATCACCGATTATTCCGACAGCCGCTCTGGCTGTGGTGTCCTCGCTGTTGAGCGTTGGGTTATCGGCAATCTGACTCATGAACTGAAACAAAGTCCCAATGTATGGAAATAATGCATCCGGGTTAGAGTGAAGACCTGCCACCGTCCCAACGTAGGCGTCGAGTACAGATTCATGAATCTTGACGTTGTATTCTAGAGCCTCCAACGATGCGTTTTCAGGCCTTGTGTTTTGAGCAGCAACGCAAAGAGCCATAACTTGGTTCAAGTATGGAATGAAATCGGGCCCAATGTTGGAGGCGATGTCCCCAAAAACAGATAACACCGCTGGTTTGAGCTCCTTTTTAGCATTGTTGGTGGATATCATTTGACCCAAAACATTCATGAACGCAGGCGCAAATTGCTTGAACTCGTCCTCCAAACAATTGGAAATGTCTGCAATTAAACCTACTGCAGTAATGGAGACTTGAGACTGGACTTGGTTCAAGGCATTGACGAGATATGGCGAAAAGGTTTCCAAGTACTTCTGAAAGTTTTTGCCCAAAGCCGCCGCTAGCGAAGAGATGGCGTAAAAAACATCGTCCTCCACATAAGAAGCATCTTTCTTGTCGAGTAGTTTGATGAAAAGGTCCATCAGCATGTCCGAAACGGATGTGACAGAAGCAGGATTCTTACGTATCACAGCTGACAAAACACTTAGGACGCTGGATTGTAGTTCCTCCAAATTCTGTTTGGCGTCAGTGGTCAATTGGGTCTCATCAACTGTCATAGTTTGTCCCAACTTGTCTAAAATAAAGGACGAAATTGAAATAGCGGATTCTGCAACTTGATCAGTTGAAAACTCAACCAATGTGGTCAGGGCAGAAAATGCCGACGCGCGAGCACTATTTTCGTTATCAGTACGATTGGCGGCTTTCATTAACGCTTCCACTAATATTGGGTAATAGTTGTAAATAGGAGAGCCTTGAATGTCAGCCATCTGTTCAACCAAATTTATAATCGTCCATGCACAGTTGGTGGCAACTTTTGGATGGTCTTCTAAACCTTGCAAACAAGCTTGTATCACGTCTGGTAGATGAGTTTGTGGGTCAATAGCACCGATGACTAAATCGGCAATTCTACCGATACACCAGGCTACCGTCTCTTTGACTTGTAAAGATGGGTCCTTGATCAACTGTAAAATAGGTGGAAGGGCCTGATGAATCAGATTCGTGAGTTGAACTTTATCAGGGCCATCCAAGATCGAACCGAATGCCATCACAGCGGCTTCACGGTTTCTCCAGTTTTCGCTCGTGATGTTGAGTTCCACATATCGCAGCACAGGATCTACAACGTAGTTACCACAGTTCTGAGCAAATAATTGCAAACAAGCACCGGCAGACATGGCGACGTTCCAATCATCATCCTCCGCATCTTCGTTCTGTGTTGAAAGGAGATTTAGCAAATTGGGGACAACTTCTTGAATGGAAGTAAGCGCAAAATTGAAACTTTGCAACGGAGATTGTGGGAATTGAGCCAATTCGTAAGCAATATCAATCTCTTCTTCGCATATAGTGGACCAAAACTCAACAGCCATGGATGCCACTTTTTCGTCCTGTGACTGCATGGTGGAAACGGTTAAGGCGTAAAGTGCTTGCTCCATGTACGGTTTCATGAGAAAATAGTACAGCGACATAATTTTGCACAAGCACCCAAAAGCAGCAGCCTGAATTTCAGAGTCATCAACGGTTTGGGTGGCTTCGCAGACAACTTGCATAAGATAGTTGCGTTCCCCTTCCCTTTCCATATTGTTTTTGATGAATGCAAGAGAATCGGCAAGCGCATTAAGGGCCGTCAGCCTTACAGCTCTCGACGGCTCGCTTGCCTGGGCGCCCTGAACAATGGCAATCAGAATGTTATTCGATTGAGCAGCCAAAGTTTCAGAACCTGGGTCTGCAGCTTCACAGATGTAACCCAAGGCCAGCAACGAGGCTCTTTTGACGTTTTCAGGCTGTTGAGTGGCGGTGTTGTCAACCATAATCTTCATGAGATCTGGCCAGTGATTGCGAGGCAATTCTATGGTGGCAATGGCGGCGATAAGTTGCGCAGAGGCGTTGGCTACACGGGGTTCGGGAGCCATTAGCGCTACCAGTGCATACTCGCGCACTGCCGCACGCGACGAGTCGTCGACTTGCGATATCCATCTCTGCGCCAGTTGCTGGGTTTTCACCGAGTCTTTACTCACAAGCTCGTTTTTCAACGTAAGCGCAGCCAAAATACGCGCTTCAAGACGACAGTTGCCGTCCGCGAGCACCTGAGCCAAAAGACCAACATACTGCAGGAAATTCTCGTTGGACAATTTCTTCAGTTGTGTTTCGCATTGTAGACGCACAGAGGCGTCGGGACTCAAAATAGTTTGTTCCAGCACTTGGGCCAGTTGGGCCGATTCTGCAGACATCTCGGGAGAAGTGTAAAGCAGCTAGAAAGCAGAAAACGGAAGAACAGGTAGCAGTGTAACTAATCAGAAGAAGCCGAAATCGGTCAAAATCTGTCTTCCTGGTATTTTAAACCTTTTCGAGCCAGGGGATATAGATACAGTTTCAGACCGCGATAAAAGCACTCTAACACTCAATTCTCGTCGAAAAATAGCCACACACACGCAGTTTCGACACAGCGCTTTTCAATAGCAGTAAGTAATCCAAGCCAAATGCCCTTTATCCTTCACAGTCAAGTGGCAAACTGTTTGAACGTGGTGAGAAGAATATATGGCTGGAGAGTTCGCCATCACAAAATTAAAAAATCTTTAAGCGTATATAAATGAAAGTCTGTATATCCGCTTGTACGAACAGTGATCGAAGCGAAAAGGCCAAAAAGTGGACTGGTGCTCGAATGAAAGATTCCAGCCAGCTTGCGATTTGCTTCACGGCTATCCACGACTCTCAGTAGTCTTCATGATATTATCCGTATACATTGGTTAATATATATCGAGTTTTTTCTTAGCAATGCGTCTGGGAGGCCTCTAGTTGTATTTGGCTTCGAATTCGTCGACCAAAGCGATGTACTTCTTTTCGGCCTCTTCTTGGCTCAAACCCTTGTTGCTCTCCCAAGAGTCCCACTTGTACTTGTCCTTGAAGTTCAAAGCACTAGGACGGGCGCTGGAGTTGTCGCCAATCGTGGCTTGCTTGTACAAGCCGTATAGTTGTAGCAGCTCGTCGTTGGAGGGAGTGGTTGAAAGGTTCTTGACGGCCTCGGCCTTTTGCTCGAAAACTTGCGAAACCATTGAGTGTGTATTGGTATGTGTAAGTACTTGTGCTAAGAGGGAAGAAGTGATGAATAAGGGTATAAGTTGGCTGAAGCAAGAGTCTTTTAAAGGCAGTAAAGTAAAAACGTTGGAAACGTGCAAGGTGATGGAGAGAAACAGGAACGAGATACGAAGAGTGGCAGCGTCCAAGCGAGCTTGCGGGATGAACGAAAACAGCCACGAAGATCGGTTGACCAGTTTGCCTGTTGGAAAGTGTTGGACAGACCACATACATTTTGACTGTGAAAGACTAAATCGCGATGTACGGCACTATTTGGTAAGAAGGCCTCAAAGGTCAATCCAAAGATACGTGCGCTGTCTTACATGGCTTTATTTTTTTCAATACACTACGGGGAGCTTATATCAAACGACGAGGACGTATATCTCTGAACTGGTAGGTGCCCCATTGATGTTTTCTGACAAGGTGGCCTTTTGAGCTGTGCGGAAAAAAAACAATGACAATCAGTACTCCGTTCATGGTAGGGCAGGCTCCGTCAAGATTAGCTCTCCATCAAGGCTGGGCTTTTAGATCTTTGAACGAGCTGGTTGGATTCCAAACTATGCTGCTCATAAACAGAACGCTCGCGCCACATCACTTTGTACCATAATGGCGCCAGACCCTACAATCCATATTCGCAGCTTTTATTTTCGAGCATTGAACTTACATAGTATTGCTAAATTTTCGTAGTCGTATGAATAGGTTCGTTCTTCTTTTTCTGCTGAGAATCCCACGCCGCAATCGTCCACCTTCACAAACTGCAATAAAAGCACAAAGTTTCAAGAGTCCTATTGCCCCACCCGGCCTGAACTCGCGAATATCGCGTAGGTAGAAATTTTGAGTGCTAACCGTCCGGCTTGGCCCTGTTCGAATCAACAGTTCACACACTCACGTGATATACTCTTTCTTTACCTGACCGTTAAGATAACCGTGCGACGATGAATACGTAAAGCGTCGGGCAGTTTTCCACGAAGCTCGACGTGCGATATAAGTTACGACAAGAAATACAAGCTATCGCTGCAGCTTCAGAATCACTAAAATAAACGTCAGCACTATCGCTTCAAATCGTGGGCACCGGCCGTATACACGCACTTCTTGCTCAATATCATTTATTGTCAACAATGTACTATCTTATGGACAAATCGTCTCTCGATAGTTCGATGCCGCAAATGTACCGTTCAATACTCGGCGAAAGTGACCGAAGTTAAACATCAATTGTTTATTTGTTTTTTTTTTTTTTTCTTTCCCACTAAGACAGGATTTGGACTCTGCAATCGGCCCAGCATTCAACAACAACCGCGTTGCATCTTGCCTCGTAATTAATCAAGCATCCACCCTCTATATTTCTTCTCTTTAGCATTGTAATCTCACTTCTGCTCCGTAGCATCCGCATGTCATCTCTAACGAACAGATTTTAATAATAACGGGACCCCCGCCAAGTGGTAAAACCTGGAAACTTTAACATTCCTAGTTGACAAGTGGCGAAATTTAGCAAAAGAGTATCTAGTCTTCGAACTTCCAGGCAAAGAAGATCAGGAGATTTGAATTAAAGTTCGGTCAAAGAACGTTTCCATAAGGTACTCTTTCCAAAGATCCTGAACACCCCATCTCCCATAAAAAGCCGATCAAATCTAAGCAGTATAATCCGATCGCTCATGTCTGACACTCTGTCACCACCATTGAATCGAGTTCCCTCGGGCGGAAGTACCGATAGCAAAATGGAACCAGTTAAAGACCGCCGCAGAAGAAGAGCCTCAAGCATCATATCGCATGTGGAACCGGAGACTCTGGAAGAAGAAAACGATCAGCAAATGCTGCCCAACATGAACGCCTCTTGGGTCGACCAACGAGGCGCTTGGGCTGTCCATGTAGTCATAATCATGTTGCTCAAGGGTTTCTTCAACATGCTCCCGGGAATTACCAACGAGTGGTCCTGGACTATCACGAACACCACCTACGTGATAGGTTCTTACGTCATGTTCCATCTGGTCAAGGGTACGCCCTTCGACTTCAACGGCGGTGCTTACGATAATCTCACTATGTGGGAACAAATCAACGACGGCATGCTATACACTCCCAGCCGTAAATTTCTGATCCTGGTGCCCATAGTCTTATTCCTCGTCAGCACTCATTACTCGCGTTACGATTTACAACTATTCTTGTGGAACTTCTCGCTCACCACATTTGTTGCCGTGGTGCCCAAACTGCCCCTAACACACAGACTCAGAATTACAATTCCATTTTTGACCGGCCCTGCCCAGATAAAATAAGAACTCTCTCAGAAGCGCATACCTCTACAGTCATATGGTAAAAGTACATAATTTATACTGAAATCAAACAAGCATTCTGCACTCGGATTGAAAGACTGCTATATCCTTTATCACTTTGCATCTGTACTAACGTCGTGGTAAACATCGAATCGAACCTGGTTTACTACGGGGATCATTCTTCTCATCTGTTGGATCTTCTCAGGGTCCAATTCAGCATAGATGATCTCCTCACCTTCACCTGCTTCGGCGATGATATTACCTTGTGGGTCGGAGATTAAACTGTGGCCGTAGGCTTGATATCCGCTTCCAGGAACTCTGGCAGGGGAACACAAGAGGGTGTACAATTCATTATCGACACTACGGGCCCTCGCAAGCAAATGCCAGTGCAAAGGTCCCGTAGTTGTGTTGAAAGCGCTAGGGTAAACCATAGCAAAAGCGCCTCTTCTGCCGCTCACAGCGGCTAACTCAGGGAAGCGCATATCGTAACAGATACCGATACCTAGTTTGCCATGTGGAGTGTCAACCGTAGTACATCTGTTCCCTCCTTTGAGAGTCTCACTTTCCTGAAAAGTGATGCCACCTGGAATGTTGACGTCGAACAAATGCATCTTGCGGTGGCGCGCAATCAATTTCCCCGTTTTGTCGAAGATGAGACAGGTGTTGTAAACACCATCGTTGACCGGATCGAGCTCCGGGATTGTTCCGCCAACAAGTGTGATTTGGTGCTTACGAGCAAGATCGCTGAGAAATTTAACCGATGGCGACGCATCCTGAATGACTTCGGCATTCTTACGGAACTCGCTGGTTGCGTAGGTAGAGTTAAAACACTCGGGAAGAACAACCAATTCGGTGTCAGGCTGTTCCTGCATGGCTCTGGCCACAAATTTCTGACAGTTCTGAAAGTTGACTACTTTTTCAGGCATCCCGCTGGCAAACTGGACCAAAGCCACTTTCACCTTGCTCTTCAAAACGCTCATTGTGCTTGTTGGGAATTGCTGATGGGTTTTCCTAATTATCGAAGTTCAATGTGTAGTTGAACCTTGATTTTGGTTGATCCTTCAAATATATCCAAGGTTCTTACCAATCACCGAGGCGATCTTGTATACACTTAATTCTGTACTTTTTGCGGAACAGTCGAAGCCACTTGCACGCTCAGTAGAGTTACCAAGAGGTTCTTGTTCTGTTTATAATCTTTGATTTCCTCTTCCCTCGCAATTTTATACACACTTATCGTACTGATAGCGAGCGATCATATGAACGAGTAGAAGAAAATAGAAAATTGAAAACCTGTAAAAGACGGCGTCCGAGCTGAAAATTGGTACAAACAAATAGGTAGGCACGCCCAGGGTAGCACTAAAGGGTAGCACTAAAGGGAATTGTCTGTCAACTGGCTCGCGAAAGCACGAACACAATTGCCCAAGTGTTTTCTAGCAGGAAAATCGGAGAAGTACAACAGAGCCGCAGTTTAGCACGATTAGCGGGTTGAGTAAAGAAACTAATTATGAGTCCTAGTTAATCAATGCTTTGACCGTCAGCTTTACCTCTTCCTTTATGTCTTGTACATTTTATTCGTCAGTAATGAGATCAAATAATCTTCTTGAGTAGAAATTTGGCTAGATGGCATGGCTCGAGCCATCAACGCGTACGTATGAAGACACAGGTTCATGAACACAATCGAAGTTTCTTATAGCGAATAATTTAGGTACTTCTAGCTTTGTATCTATCAATTCAGCGGTGCTTTTGTATGGAGAGAGCTTTAGATGGAAAGAATGACAAAGAAAACCTGGGCCACTCACACTACTCCTTCAGGCTACTTCTCGTTGCGAAGCAGCCTTTTCGATGACGGTTACACTTAAAAGTGTAATATTGAGCTCAAAAGCAGCAGTACAGTACTGTTCTTATCTTATAAATCAGCCAAGTTTTGGGTTATGGACAGGAATTAGCTGCCGCCTCATATAAATTAACACTGACACTCAGGAGACTTAGTACTAGTTCAAACAGCCAGATGAAGCCTCTACTATCTTTTTCGGTAGACCACGACATGAATACAAAGCAACGCTCTGTAGAGTTTTTGCTAAGGCAGGAACAATCGATTCTGGGCCTCGTCCATCGAATGTGAACAGTTCACAATTGATTCAGAGCAAGCACGCACCAAACGTCATGACATAGAACAAGATACCTAGCATTTTCTTGCAGCAAGCACCAGCACTACAAAATTCTCACTATCACACACCACTAAAGATACTCATTCGGACATCTAACCGAACTTCTTAGTGAACGCCTAGTCGTCGTCAACTTCTCCGTATACAATGCAATAAGTAAACTTTATTTTGCCGCGACGGTTTCAGATATTTAAAAATTGGAAATGTTGGCTGACTGTCAAAGAGCTTGAGCAGCAATTATAAGTCTGACTGGTACCAGGGACTGTTTCTTGTATCAGCTTAGACGCTTGTGACTACTTAGATTGGAGTCTGGGCTCGGTTGTGATTCGCCTCAATTCTCAGGTGCAGCTGGCTGGAATATCCCTAATTGGACTTTCTAAAGCCATCCTTGAAGAATCTGCTGTGTCAATTTTGATATTCAATGGCGCGAACCATCACTTTTGACATCCCTTCATGCTATCAGCTTGTAGAGCTTGTGGGCGAGGGAGCATACGGAACGGTGTGCTCGGCCGTCCACAAGCCGTCTGGGACAAAGGTAGCCATCAAGAAGATCCAGCCGTTTAGCAAGCCCATGTTTGTTACTCGCACTCTGCGAGAACTGAAGCTGCTCAAGCTCTTTCACAGCCACGAGAATATTATCAGCGTCTTGGACGTTGTCCGCCCTTTATCCATGGATAAGTTTCAAGCGGTGTATTTAGTGCAAGAACTCATGGAAACAGACCTCCACAAGGTCATCAATGGCGGGGGATCTAGGCTTAGTGATGATCACATCCAATACTTTACGTACCAGATATTGAGAGCCCTCAAAGCCATCCACAGCGCACAAGTCATTCATCGCGACATCAAACCTTCAAATCTGTTGTTAAACTCTAATTGCGACCTTAAGGTATGCGATTTTGGGCTTGCAAGGTGTCTAGCTTCAAGTACGCATTCCAGACAAAACCTTGTTGGTTTCATGACCGAATACGTTGCCACGCGCTGGTACAGAGCTCCTGAAATTATGCTCACATTTCAAGAATATACAACTGCTATGGATATATGGTCTTGTGGTTGTATTTTGGCTGAAATGATCACAGGAAAGCCGCTATTCCCGGGTCGCGACTACCACCATCAACTATGGCTCATTTTAGAAACACTGGGAACGCCGTCTTACGAGGACTTTGAAAACATCAACTCCAAGCGCGCTAAAGAATACATTGCCAATCTGCCGCTACGACAAAAGCTACCTTGGCAAGTTGTTCTCCAAACACAGAATGTGAACCCGGAGGCCATAGATCTTTTGGACAGAATGCTTACATTCAACCCAGACAAACGTATCAGCGCGTCAAATGCTCTGAGCCATCCTTATCTGAGAGTATATCACGACCCAGACGACGAACCCGAGTATCCACCCTTAGATCTTGAAGATGCGTTCTGGAAAATCGACAATAACCTCAAGCAACCTTCCGAAGAGAACGAACTTTCCATGGACACTTTGAAACAAATGCTTTTTGAAGAGGTTGGAAAATCACTGCATTGAAAACACATTTTAACAATTTTACTCAATTTCATTTACACCCTAAGCTATATATTTTGATTTAGAGAGCAGCAGTATCTGGCTCAGTTTGTACCTCATGTATTATTTTGACGTTTATATTTTCATAATGCGCGCTTAATATAAAGCACCTTTTTCCTTGAAACTAAAAGCGATGCCTACACCTAAGATCCCATAACTAATAAAGATTCAAGAAATAAAGCTATTTGAGTCATGATTTTACCTCCTGAAATAGTATATCAGGTACTCACATACCAATTTTATGATCTAATGTCTAATGACCACCCCAGTAGTCCAGAAAAGTTCCATTCGAACCTCCGAATTTTTCTGCGTAGTAATCTGACGGTTAACAAGACCTTCTACCACATTTGCAGGGTGCTACTGTACCGATACTTGAACTTTACGTCTGCGAGGGGATTCAACAAGCTTCTAGAGACCTTGAGGGGTCATCCCGAAGTTCTGCGGTATATCCAGGTCGCAGATTTCCAAGAACTAACTTCTATCGGCTTGGGACGATCCGGCCAAATGAATAAGACCATCAAGAACCTAACAAACGAGACACTGTGGGAATTTTTGTGGTACACGCGTGGTAGCCTTAGAGAGTTCTTGGCCAGTGAACATATCCAGGGAGATCTCGATGAGCGCATTATCCATTTTTTGCTCAAACCTGGAACTGTTTTGAGTGTCGTAGACTTTTGTGGGGGCTCTCAAGATGTGTTTACGAGCACGTTCACATCAGCCGTGGAACGCCTTTATGATAACGATCAACCTATTGACTATAATTACCAGATAACTTCTCTGGGACTTAACGATTGCACTACAATTACATCCAAGACGCTGGGTAAGTTATTGGCTACCCTTCCCGAACTTCAAAAACTCGATTTGACCCATACTTCCATCGATGATCGTACAATAATAAGCGACATTCCACATTTGAAGCATTTAACTCACCTATCTTTGTCAATGTGCTCCCAGATCACTCCGAGAGGGATTTTAGAGTTCTTTAGCTACCATCCAGCCATTACAGATAGTGCTTCGACACTTCAGTGGCTAAATGTTCAAGTGCATCCACATTCATCTTCATGGACAGACGTACAGCTCATGTTTCTGCTCAAAAAACTGTGCCGTTATGGCCACAACAAGACACTGCAGTATTTGAATATTGGAGGCATGCCAATGCATATCACGGATGATTTCACGATGGAAAGAACTGCGGATTACTGGCAATGTCAAGACACGCTGTATTTCATAAAATTGAACTTCCCTCAGTTGAAAAGTCTGAGCATCAAAAATAATAACATTACCATTCCCAGGTTGACGCAATTTTTGTCTCCTCTTCAAGATGACGATATACCTTCTCAGCAGTTGAAATACCTCAACATTGTCAATAACGTCTACATTAATAAATGGACTATACAAGACCCTGCACTCTTCTCACATTCCGCGTCCTTGTGCGCTATCGAATTATCATTCGATCCATGGCAACAAATAGAAGCATCTAATCCGAGGCACGAGATAACTTGCCGCATATTAGAAAGTAACGCGCTGATCCAGGATTATTCTTCCGCGGAACCTGCAAAGTGGAGGTGCTACATTGGATCAGCCTATGGAAGGAGACACTGGCTCTACAAAACGGATGAGTACTTGAATCGTGAGGATATTGAGACTCGAGGATACTTGACTTCATATGATGCAGAGGGCAACAAGATAATTGATATTGTCAAGCAGCCCGACTTTCTCAAGTTCGCGCAAAACAAGATTATGCTCGGTTGTGGGATAGTGAGACAAAGCCGAGTGCGATGCAATCGTACATACAGAGACGTCAAACCACCAATCTCTCAATTTTTTAATAGAAACAAAACGTTAGCAGTGGGTCCCACGGCTACACCCCCATTACAGAATCCGGTGCGACCTCCTGGTGGCTGGCGCCTCATCGACAACGAGCACAGCGTAGATTTGGAAGGGGCCCCATCGACTATCGCAGCAGCTGGCATCGATCCTCACGATCCTGCAGTCTCGACTTTCAATTCATCTCGTAGTGGGCTCTACTGGGACCGTTCTATTCCAAATCTAGAGCAACACATGCAACAAGTCGAAACCGACTCCGACTATCTGAACGATCCAGAGCTGCAGCGTCGCAGGTCAAGATTGTGCCTTTTCGGCGGGTACTCCGGGAACGAGAATTCAACAGCACGTATCAGACAAGGATCTGCTACCGGCCTACGATCGGACAGGCCGGACTCTTCCGACCTCCTGGAGAGGTACGACGATAGCAACTGCTTAAACACTATGTCGAAGATGTACCGTCTGCATCTCGATGTCGTGGCAGAATATACGGTATTTGGCTGCATAGAACGTGGTATGTACCGATACTACAGCTTGAAAACATGAGAACCACTTTGTACGTTGTGATAAGCCTAAAGCGCATGTTACCAGCAGCCTTCTGATTTGTACATTGACCTACAATATTGCATTATGTTTAGTATAACCCAAATTTACAATAATAAAATTCCATAAAAAGAATAATTTCTGGCCCTCAATCGAAGACGAGCAATATGGGCTTTGTCACTGATCCTTTACTTCAATTTTGAATGTTTGCTCATTTGCTCATTTGTTAACCTCTTTGGGCATTATCACTGCGTTTTGTTTGTTTACATGAAAAAAGTTTCCTAATCATCAAGTAAATCTTGAAAAATAGAACGGATAATATCAAGGAGAAGGGTCTTTAGAAGCCCAATTTTATCAAAATAGGGCTAAGGTACTTGCCTTTGTGGAGCTAGAAACATTTGGAGACGACATCGTCGTTTGTAAGGTCGAATCTCAGGAACAAACAGTGGCGATTTTCGAAGCATTCTCGAAAGCGCTTTAAACTGGACCATAACACCAGCACAAGCTCTCCAGGGCTCTTTAATACATTTCGACTATACTTATACTATAGTGCTACGTTTAGGAAGCACATAGTTATTGGCATTGGCCAAAACTATATACTCTCATGTCTGATCACCAGGACTCCAGCGCAGATACTAGTGGATCCTCGGACTCTACAGGGGGAAAAATCTGGTTATCGGGACGAGAAGCACCCAAAAAGCCGGATTCATACTTCAAAGAATCTTTCGAGCCATCAAGCGACTCCGGTGCACCGTCCTTAAGCGTCTACATCGACTATGCGAGATTTGCGGATTCAAGTCACAACTCAGACAGTTCGGGCGGTCACGACTCGACGTCCTCAAAACATTTATCCCTGGATAATGCTGCCCCAGATGGGCTGTCTGAAAATGTGGCTACCTCAAATAAAAGAATCGCCATCCAGAAGAGCTATCAAAGTTTGCAAAATCCTATCCTGGCCTCAAATTTCAAGTCTCAAAGCTCTGATACCATCAACACCGACGTGCTTTTGAGTTCCAGGAAAGCGTCTAGCAACATCAACGACATACCAATCTTGGGGACTCCTGACAGTAATTTGAAGAAATACGCCAATTTCGAAAATGGTATACCACTCAGACCTTTGAAGCATCACCCTGCTAATCAAGAAAGGGACAGTCGAAAAACAATTTCGACATCACTACTTGACTCAAACAGCATACGCAGATACTCTGACATGTCTGGGCCGGATGCAAGATCCTCTTCTCATTATGGAGATGATACCACCAACACTTTTAACCCTGCAACACCGTTAGTACCAATACACAACGAGATTGAAGAAGAAAGTGAAGAAAGCTGGGAGTACGAAAAACACTCAAAGCCATCCATTGAAGAGGCTGTCAAGCTTTTCAAACAAGAAGCCTCTGCCTTGCCACCGGTTCAACTGATAGATCCAAGTAGTCCCATGATTCAAACAAATACCGTGCCTAAAAAAGCATCTCAAAGCTCTTTACAAAGTCGTGTTAGCGATCAGACATCACGCTATTCACAAACGAGGCGATCGAGAAGAGGTCCGCAGTATCCCTCTTTACTCACTTCTATCTTAGTACCGCCACCAAACACTAACAGGAAAAAGGTAAAGAAAACAACAAAAGACGTCTCACCAACCATACCCGCACTTCGAAAGGTTTCTGGAAACTCCGAAAATTCCAAGACATCAAGTCAAGGCCAAGACATTGAGGTTGATAAACCAAGAAAAAAGGGCTCAAATACAACGCAACACATACATGCAACAGCTCAACTGCCGTATCGAGATGTTCAAGATGACTTGCATCAAATCTACCAGTATCGAGATATGCTTAATGGAAAAGACGTAGAAAAGGAAGCGTTTTACGCTCAATACATCGATTCGTCATCCATTTCATCACGAGGTTCTCAGCTGGGCAAGTTTCGAGATATTTTTAGCTTGTCAAGAATAGCAATGGTGCTACTACTTTGCATGCTTGTGCCACCGCTTTATTTCATTATAGGTTGGGGATCTGGAACGTGCATGTCTGACAAAAAACTCATGAAAATGATAATGAATAAAGAACATCGAGAAGGCATTCTTGCAGGTTTTGTATGGGACGTAAACCTGCGATGGTTCAGGAATATGTGTTTATTACTGGGATTGCTAGAAGTGCTTATAATATTAGCCTGCGTAGGGGTTGGAATAGGAGTAGGGCTGTCCAAAAGTTGACAAAGATTTCCGATAAGCACGAATAGCTTACGAATTGGAAAACTTGATCAGGGCATCATCCAAATGCTAGCATAATCAGTCAAGCGAGTCTGGGACATTGTGATTAGCTATGGCGCACGACAAAGAATATTATCCCAATAAATACAATCATTATTGGCAGAAGCACCACTGCAAACTACATTCACTACTTCATCAAAACCAGGAACATAGCTCTGTGAGCCATTGTATTAAGGGTCGCCTTCTGGTAAAGGCAAAAGAGAAATGCTGGTAAATTGTGGAATTAAACTCAAAGAGCCGATTCAGGCAGCCTTTAACTTTCAGTATGAGCAAAACATGCTGGTCTGATTTGAAGCACTTCAACCAAGTTTCTAAGGCATTCTGTTAAGCCTCATTACTACCACAGCGGAATTTGTGGCGACCCACTTTTGTAATGTATGCTCAAATCAGTCCCAAACTCTTTTAAAAACGATTGAAAGTAACTGGGTTTCCATGAAAGGCATCGGCATACATTGTGATAACCGATAACACACATATTTAATAAATAATTGCATACTTATACCATAGATAAATGATACAAATATTATAGAGGCATTTGAACATTAACCCCCTTCTAATTTTAGGGAGATTACAACAGATATCTTTAGTTGCATTAAGCTCAAGGAACTTGAAAAAAATACTCAGATATTCAATCGACAAGCATAGATGGAGTTAGAGGTGCTGATCAGGAAAGTTTAGTTGTTGGCATAAACTTGGACTTCTCCACACTCGTGCGGAGATTTGCATCACATACTATAAAAAAAGTTAATTACTAGTTTAGTTTTGAATCTTAGTACAGACGTGGTCCGATTGATGTACTTAGCATAAGTATTGTTAGAATGTTTAGAGTAAAATTCATGGTGTGAATAAGATCTAACAGTATTATAAAGGTTAGAATTAGCTCATATCAGGAATGGAATTGATCCTCGGAGCATTACGTTTAACAACTTTGTCAAGTTACTTATAATAGCTCAAGAAACGAGGACGATTCCTGTCGACAATGGTTGACGTAACAGTGTGTGTGTGCTTACCACTTTCTAGGTTAGCCAGAGAATGGCATACTTGATGTATTTCATCACGACAGATAACATCGCAATGCAGAGAGTCAGAGCAATTAATTTGTAAACATGCTTATAACACTTCTAAAACTTGACATATAATTTTGACTTGCGTATGGGTTTGAGATGGGCAGAGATCATTTTATGTCTCAAAAAACCCCAAATTAGCTTACTGTCGCTTACTCCTGATTGAGGAGGAAATATGCATTTCAACTCTCACAAAGCGATATAAAAGATTTCATCTTGAAGGAACGACTAGATTCGAATGAAGACTTGATCTAGTATGTCCATTCTATTCCTCACGAACATATCATTTAGTACGCATCCGTCGCCCGCAAGCATAATGAGAACTTCGATAACGATACATCGCGAATCCAAAAATAGTTGGTTTCGGCTGTTAGACTCACATTAATAAACTTTGAAGTAAGTGGGAGTTTCAAGGTGGTACTAGTGGTAGTCAAACTTCTCAACCCTTGAGAACGGTTTTCAACATCCATCTTTACTTTATACTGTGTCCGATGCTACGCGCAAAAGGGAGAAGCGAAGGAGAAGAGGCCGGCGTTTAGATAGGCGTTAAGGAAATTTTGATCTCAGTAGGCATTGAATGCTTTGTCGCGAATTCAAAAGTAGACATTGCTGAAATTTAAACGGTTACGGCCTTGTTTGCGTTGACGTAGTAGTGGAGTAAGTAGTAAGTTACTTCGAATCTGCCAAGCTAAAAAGATCCACCGGAGGGCAAACCTTCGAAAAGCTTCAAGACCGTACCGATAGTTCGAATTTTGGACGGTCATTACGTACAAAACGCCAAGTATTGAGCCTGATCGTAATTCTATATTATTAAAACTCAAAGTACCATTTACCTTTTCTCCACATTTAAATGAAGAACTATAGGTCCCTGTTTCCGAGCCCTGGTTGCGGGTGGTATGGCTAATCGTGGACCTCAGATTTCGCATGTAAGAGAATATTATTGCCAATATACGAATCAACTACACAAGAAACAAAAATCGTGGCACGATGGGAAATTAAAATATTATCAGTTGAACCAGAAGTTTCAGCTTTACACGATCGAAGGCGGAGTTTTACTTAGTAGCGGGTTTATCACAAATCTGCAGCGTCTGGAATACATTTTAGATGATTCAGGGTTCAACAAAGAAGAGCACAAGATTTTCAGCCAGTTTTTAGTGATCATCGATTGTCTGCAATGTGAATACGACCGGGATGTAAGCGGATTAGCAAACGACAGCTCAACAGCTTACAATTTGAAAAAATATTCAGAAGATGGAGCAGGGGCAGTGGGTGTTTCGAAAGTGAGCTGCAAAGTGCGAACTCAAAAATCTAAGCTTCCTAGCCATCATGACAGTTTAGCACTAGTGTTCAATAAGCCATTTCGGCGACCAAGAATCAATAAAGGCGCACAGGGTAGAGTGGAAAAGATTGGTGAGAAGGAGGGAGTAGCAGAAAAGGTTGGCCAACCCCGAAGTTCCAAACGAGACCCTGGGAACGTCTCGCTTGCTTTAGATATGTCGCGAGCCGCAGTAGCTGGCAGGAACTGTACTCAAGATAGACTGCGAATGGAAATGACACCAATTACACAGCAAAATGTTCCGAGGGAGAAACCACAAGCAGCGCTTGCTATAGCATCGCCGCGTGAATGTGACAAGATTCCAAGGCGACAGATAATTGAAACTACATCAGCGCGGCACATAGATAAAAAGCCTCCTACCCGAGAAGAAGTTGTGGCAAAAACCATGCAGAGCCAAGCTACGCGTCACAACGACGCTGGATTCCGCATTCACAAGAAAAGCATCACCATTACGCATCAACCTATCAATTTAGGCTAAACCATAAAGCAAAAGGGCCGCTGTGAGCATCATCAGCGAATGTGTACGTAAATAATGTCAGTTTTGCACGCCCGCTATTTTATTCAGACGGATGAGAATCGATAGTGAAAGACTATGATAAACCATTTAGCGCATCAGGATAACAAACAGCCATGTCCAAATAGGATGAAAAAGCTTATACGTGTATAAGACTAAGCAAATTTTATATATAGATATACACACACTTACTTGATCAATTGTTCATCAAAAATGTCGTTAAAAAATTCATATCCACGCATTTGTAGCCATATGCGCCATATAATTGACACAGACTTCTTACTTTTTGGTTTTTCTAAACTTGTTGGATTCTGGTTTCGATCAAATCGAACAAGGTGACGATGTCAGCAGAGAACTTTCTGATACCTTCAGACAACTTTTCAGTAGCCATAGCATCTTCATTCAGATCGAATCTGAAAGCAGCTTCGTCGTTGATAAAGGAGACCTTTTCATCACCTTGGGCCTTAGCAGACACTGGGTCCAAGACTTGTGGCAATGGTTCCTCGGAGTTGAGGAGTTGGTCTAGTAGGCCTGGAGAGATGGTCAAAAAGTCGACACCGGCAAGCGCACGGATTTCGCCGATGTTTCTGAAACTGGCACCCATGACGATGGTGTTGTAGCCGTGCTTCTTGTAGTAGTTGTAGATCTTCTTGACGGAAACCACACCTGGGTCGGTCTCAGCAGTGTACTCCTGCTTCTTGTTAGCCTTGTACCAGTCAAGGATTCTGCCGACAAATGGCGAGATCAACGTAACGTTGGCCTCGGCGGCGGCGACGGCCTGCGAGAACGAAAACAACAATGTTAGGTTGACGTGGATTCCGTGTTGCTCTTCCAGTTCCTTGGCAGCCTGGATACCTTCCCAGGTGGAAGCGATCTTGATGAGCACACGCTCTTTGCTGATGCCGAACGAGTCGTACAACTTGATGATGTGTAGCGCCTTGGCGACGGTGGCTTCCTTGTCGAACGACAAACGAGCGTCCACCTCGGTGGACACACGGCCTGGCACGATCTGCAGAATAGCCTTACCGAATTCCACCAGCAGCATGTCGACGGCCTGTTCCGTCTGCTCAGCGAGCGTTTTGCCGCTCTTCTTACCGTAGAGAACCGCGTTGTCGATCAGCTTGGCGTACGCTTCCTTTTGGGCCGCCGCTAGGATCAACGAAGGGTTTGTGGTTGCGTCCTGGGGTGTGTACTTGGCGATCGATTCGAAATCACCCGTGTCAGACACCACCGTGGTGCCTGTGGCCTTTAGCTGTTCCAAAGAGTTGGATTGCTTCAGTTTCTTATCTTGGTGAACCATGTTGTATGTGTGTGTTTGTGAGAATATAGACAGACCAGAATGTGAATGGTTTATTCTTGCTTTTCGTAAATGTGGTAAGCTCGATCCCACCCCTATTGTCCAGATCTTTGGCCTTTATATACCCAAATATCTTTTAATTTAATTTTTTTCTTCTGTTGGGTGTGTTCTTTGTTTTTCCAATAGCTTCGTAATACGCAATTTTCCAAAGCAAGACAATCGCGATGTGAGAACGTTGCAAAGTAGATGGTTACGGACAGTTTTTGGAGGACAGGTGCAAGCGGGTAGTGTCTGGGTAGATTTCTTTTGTAGATTGCGTTGAACTAATGGTGAAATTGTGCGCAGGCAACTTGAAAAGCATTGGCGTGTCACTTCCGACGGGCGTAGTTTTTGGCAGAGAGAGTGATACCTGGGGGAGCCTTGGTGTGGTTTCGAGCGTGTGCTGGCGGTGATGTGATTCTCCGGTATTAGACAGACGCGCCGCTGGAGACATCGGGCTCAGGCCTGGGCCTGTTTGGTGGTGGGAAAACGGTGTAATCGCTATGTACGAGGCTTGCTTACACCCATCAACAGAAACAGTAGATTCTGGCCGACGACGACCACCGAGTTCGCGACGGAATTTGTTCTGGGTGCGCGCTAGCTACTGGCGACGCTGGAAGACACAACGGGTAGCCTGGGAGAGCAAGAGAGAGAGCAAGAGAGAGAGCGAGTGAAAAAGCAAGGGAGAGAGATAGAGAGAGAGCCACGATTCGAGGACGACTAAAAGCCAAGGTTGATATTCACCCCGGCTCGTAACTACAACGCTTTCCTACATTCAAATAGATCTCTGCTCGAGACTCCAGGTATTGGATTCTGAGAATGGCACATCACGTCACACGAAATACCGTTGCACCATGCCTCCTTCGCTCTTCGCCCTTCGCTATCACTGACGCCAGCTTGCGGACGCGCCAAGCAATGCGGAAATTATGAGCGCTCTTAACTTGCATCACCGCAAATTAAGCTTCAAGACTGCCTCAAATTAAACACTCAACTTACCTCACTTTTTCGTACTATTGTTGTGTCTCTGAAAAACGCTCCGGATGCGTTCTAAAAGCACTACAAGCGTAGAGACTGGACAAGAGAAGAGCAGCCTCGGTTAGCCGTGTGGATTTCTCGTGCAGTTCGATTTGGATAGCCAAGTAACTCGGGTATTTGGCCTTTTTTTACCCGGTTACGGGATTTGCCCATTCGAGATTGGTGCCGGGTCTCGCTTTGGACGCAGGCGTCGTCAGTGGACTTTGTAGACTTTGTAGACTTGGTAGACTGGACTTGTTGTTCACAATTTTTCACACGTGCGATGTTCCAGGAGGGTCTTGGTAAGCTTTCCGTCTTTCCCAGACGATTACTCTCAGTGATTCACGAGCTGTTGTTGTTTTCGAAAAGCTTCCCTATCACTCCCCTTCCTGCTCTCAACCGAAGTGATTCGCTTTTCTCATCAAATTCTAAACAACTGAGCCCCGAAACCATCATGCGTTCAAGACCTGCAGGTGTTTTGGCTCCGTATTTCTCGCCCACTTCCTCTAGGGGCTTCAATTAATTCCCGCATCTTCAAGATACGAACGGCTTCAAAAATCTGGGGTGCTGAACGGCATTTTCAGAAACCATGTTGCATCGCAATCGTTAGCTCAAGGAAGTAACTGCTTAGATCCATGAACTAAAATTCCTTTGTTTGATGAGGAATAATAATATTGCACTACCTTTTGTTTAGAGTTGAAATCACTGGTTAGTGCGTTATCTACAGGTACCAGGCTACTATGCCTGAGAATGGCTACACGGGATGACTTTTCAAACGTGCGCTGAGTAAAGCATTATGTTTGTTTTTTTATGACTTTTATTTATCTGCGTCTCATTTCTGGCCACTATGACCTGCATTCGATTCACATACCGAACTCTCGCACTTTCTAGCTCTTCATTTTCTAGCATCACCAATCGTAAAACTAGCAAACTGACGCTCGAGGGAGCCTTGCTCCAAGATTTCAGCAGAGCATGCCTTAAAGGTTTGCTCGTATCCACATCATAACATTTTACCATGTGCACTAGGAAAGCTCCGCTAAACACAATGTTGAGCTTTTATCCATACAATTGTGTTGTCGTTCGATCTTTCGTATCCTACTCTCGCAATGTTCAGGGCTTCTTTCCTCCCTTACTCTCCACAACACTCGCTGAAGCTCCATAACGACATATTAGTACAAAGTGATAAACGAGCGCTCAATGACTTCGAAGTTACCAACCCTGCCAAAGAAGCTTACAATAGGTCTGGACTTTACTCATAGCTCATAGTTGCTCAATGGAACTAAAATGTGCACGGCATTTGCTCACCCCTTTTCCCCACTTCTATTGAGGCATATCCGCGTCGCTAGCAGTTAGCCTGCTGAGTTGGTCATCGTTCATGGTCTATCTGAATATTTCGTAGTAGGATATACGGTTCTGCCCATCTTTGCGTTAGCATTTCAATCAAGCTCTGCCCATTTATTTGCCGGTGCTTGTACAAAACTCAAGTTGAGTGCAAATTTTTTTCTAAGCGCTCTAGAACGACCATACGATACCCCCCTGCTACTCTCAAAGAGCCACCACTTGAGCTATCACACGAATTTACAGTATCGCCAGATCCACGTCTTCCCTTTGAGGCAACCGACTATGACGATCTGATGTCACTTTGTACCATTGTGTCACTTAGCGAACTCTTCTCAAATCACCAACCGTTCCAATTGGCCGTTTCGAGGAGACTCCCAAGGCTTCGAAACTTTGAATTTTGACGTGACATTACCGTGGCAACTTTTTCTCACTCTGTAAAAACACACCCTGTCCCAATTTTTACCGTTGGCGTTCCTGCAGCGATGACTCTTTACAATTTTACGAGAGTCTCTGCCCGGAGTCTTCATCACGCACATCACGCTCCCTTAATTACCACACTTACTCACACCAACCACCGCCCAAATTTTCCGCTTTTTCCTGTCTTTAACACCATCAATTTCAGTTTCCTGTTGTCCCAAAATACAATATTCCCTTGCACTCTTCTCGCTCTCCATGGGACGCATATTTGTCAGCCCATTACACTCGGATTGTCTTGCAATTACTCACCTCGTTGTTAAATCGCTCTTGAGCTTGTTTGATCCATTAATAACATGTGGTTTCGTCAGATGTGGCTCTTAAACAAATTCTTGAAAAATTACCAAATAAAAAGCTCGAGCCATGGATGTGAAGAAAAGCTGTGGATAAGCTTGTAGCACCGACCGGATATTACCGACTAATCGATTCTAATACCACAACTGCATCTAAAACTCAATGACCGTTTTACCCACCGACAAATTCGCCACTAAGGCAATCCATGCTGGCGCCCACACCGACGTTCACGGCTCGGTGATCGAACCGATTTCGCTGTCGACGACTTTCAAGCAGCACGCACCCGCACAGCCAGTTGGCCAGTACGAGTACTCGAGATCGCAGAATCCTAACCGTAAGAATTTGGAAGACGCCGTCGCGGCTTTGGAAAATGCCAAATACGGCCTAGCGTTCTCGTCGGGCTCAGCGACCACAGCCGTGGTGCTGCAGTCTTTGCCCCAGGGCTCGCATGCGGTCTCCATCGGAGACGTGTACGGCGGTACCCACAGATATTTCAGCAAGGTCGCCAACGCGCACGGCGTTGAGACCACCTTCAGCAACGACCTGGTCGAGGAATTGCCCCAGCTGATCAGAGACAACACCAAGTTGGTGTGGATCGAAACCCCAACCAACCCCACGTTGAAGGTCACCGACATTCAGCTAGTCAGCAACACGATCCGCAAGATCAACCCAGAGATTTTGCTCGTGGTCGACAACACCTTCTTGTCGCCATACCTGTCCAACCCACTTGACTTTGGTGCCGACATTGTGGTCCACTCCGCTACCAAGTACATCAACGGTCACTCCGACGTTGTTTTGGGTGTCTTGGCCACCAACAGCGAGGCCTTGTACACCAAGCTCCAATTTTTGCAAAACGCTATTGGTGCCATTCCCTCCCCATTCGATGCCTGGTTGGCCCACAGAGGTTTGAAGACTCTACACTTGCGTGTTAGACAAGCCTCCCTATCTGCTACCAAAATCGCCAAATTCCTAGCAGAGAGCGAAAGCGTCCAGTCCGTCAACTACCCAGGTCTTGAATCGCACCCTAACTACGATGTCGTGAAGAAACAACACCGCGAAGCACTAGGTGGTGGTATGATCTCTTTCAGAATCAAAGGTGGTGCCGAAGCCGCTTCCAAATTCACCTCCGCTACTAGATTGTTTACATTGGCCGAGTCCTTGGGTGGTATCGAGTCTCTACTAGAGGTTCCAGCTGTAATGACCCATGGCGGCATTCCAAAGGAGCAAAGAGAAATCAGTGGTGTTTACGACAACCTGGTCAGACTTTCGGTTGGTATCGAAGATTCCGACGATTTGCTCGACGACATTAAGAAGGCTCTTAAGGAGGCTGCTAATTAAGCGATTTGGATTGTATAGACTGTTTTATAAATAATTAATCCTATCGTTGTTATTCGGTTTATCTCTTTGTTCTCTCGAGGACATGACAGCTCATCAAGAACAACAAAATTATTTGGAAATAGGTATATATAAGAAATAACTGCATTTAGTGACGTTAGTTTGAGATCTGATATCACCTTAAAACCCCCAAAGCTAAGGGATTTTTGTTGCACATGCGCTGGATTGTATTCTGTCTTGCAGGTACTCTGGCCAACGAACTGGTGACACTTTCTCCGACTACACAAGTTTTGACGACAGGTTCGTCCGAACAAGACAAAGCTACAGACTTGCTCGTTGGCGACAACAGCATTTGCAACAGTAAGGAGTGCTACCCCAAGTTGTTTGAACCAGAGGCGTTCTGGAAAGAGATCAGACCATCACAGCACATCCCTGCTGGGTTGGACATTCGAATGAACCTGGAAAACGGACGCCGAGAGGCAAAATTGAACTCTGAAGCGAAACCACCATCAGGAGTTCTGAGCGAGGACTCGTCTGTTGAAAACCCCGAGGACTCAACAGCTTACGAGTTTAGCCAGGAATTTGCCAAAATAAATAAGCTAGCGGCTTCCCACGATTTCGCAACGATTGAGTCGATACTGGATGATCTGCTAGAGTTCTCTCATGATTACAAGCAAGGCTATAAGATCATAGTCCATGAATTCGGCCTTCTGAAAGAGCTCATCTTTAGTGAAGATACGCCACTCTCTACCAAGCAGATGTCATTAACGATGCTAACTGGCTGTCTACGTAACAATCCACCAGCCATATCATACGTTCAGGCCAACGATCCTAATTTCACACAAGAGATCTTTAGGGAGCTTACTGGATTGGTTCACCAGCCTCCAAAACCACAAGTGGTAGTTTTGGTGAAGCGATACTTGTCTATTTTACAAGCTATGCTTGGTGAAAATATTGAGCTTGACGAAGATGTTTTATTAAAGCTATGCCATTGGGGAGACCCTCAAATCAAGAGAAGAGCACTAGAAATTGGGTCCCATTTGTTCAGCGATTCCAATCATAGTGATCAATCAGGCCTCGGCAAAAGGTCCCCATCTGCTTACGAAATTCAAAAATGGGTTGATGAGTTTGCCATGGGCCTCCAAGATAAGAACGTTGATGAGTTACATATTCGAAACTTTTTCAACAGCCTGTATCACATAAAGCAAGAAATGGGCAAGAGTGTCAAAGTCGATTCTTCTTTTCTAAATTGGTTAAGTGAAGAATCTGAAAACAGAAGAAGTCGTCTTGAGAACGGTCTTCACGAGAGGGATCTTGAGCAAGATGAGTTTGATCGCAAGTTAGTCGACAGCAGACATTTGATTTTTGGCAACCCAATGGCCCACCGTATTAAGCGGTTCAATGATGAACTTTAGAGGGTCGTACAAATGAATGGGTGCGTTAATTTTCAAAGTTTATACTATCATTATATCGTAAATTAATGTCATTGATGCTAATCTTCGGTCACTTCATTTAGAAATTGACCGTCCTTTTCTAGCCTCATCTTAAACTTGTTCCACCAAGCGTCAAATGCTTTTATTGGCACATTTCCTTGCAGATCTAGAAATCCCGTTAAATAATTATGCGCATGCTTGACAATCTTGGCTGCTAGCTGTTGCGTCAAAATAGGATATATTTGGGCAAGTTGACCAGGACTTGTTATTCCGGCTTGGCTAGCGCGTGCAACGACGAGAGAGCTAGAGCTTTCTCCGCTCGCTTGTTGAAGTTTTATTTCTTGTAGTTTTGCTAGCGCTTGGTCTTTCGGTTCTATCGAAATTCCTATAATAATTTCGGATATGTTGCACGCAGGTTGCCCTGCTCCTGATATATCGTCCTCCATATCGATTTCGCCTAGTCCATCCCCATCATCTGCTGCACCCGAGTTGTTGGCGTTGGGAATTCTGACTTTGAATATGGCGCTAGGCTTTTCAGCACTCAGATAACCAAAAAGTTTGAACTCCTCTGTAGGGCTTAATTTGAAATAGACTGTACCGGCGAAGTCGGGCGGAAATGTCACATTCGGCAATATAAATAAGGAGATATGCGAGTAAGATTTGGGTTTCGTAGACGACAAAACAATGGTATGCTGAAGGCTGTTAGAGTTTGGCACTTCTGTCGAGAGTTGTAACGGATTTCCTGAAGCAATGGCAGCGAACATTTTTCTCTAGTTGTAGTTTTCCCTTAACTAAACTAATGCTAGCTTGGATAGACACAATTGATGCTGCTGTTTAATAAATCTCGAAAACTTCAGTTGTCCATTCTCATCTTGCTTTATCCTTTCCAGTAATTGCGAGATATTTCTATCAAAGTCTGTAGATCACGTAAGAAAACCGTGCATATCATGTGATGAACTTCAGGTCCCAGTAGATAAAGATAACTCCAAGCGATCCAGTGCTTCCTCAACTCTTGTATTGGTTTCTTCAGCGCCAAGGAAGTCTACTAGTAATGGAAGTTTAACTCCAGGGATCGAGGCTGCCAATGCAAAACGCGCGGCTTCAAAAACAACATTTTTGCGTATGCCCGCATTCTGAGCTATCCGATCAATTAATTCCAGCAAATCAGAATGCTCAGTAACTTGACCTTGTAGTTGCTGTAGTACGCTTTGGACTTGACGCAGATCTTGCTTCTGTATAAAGTCTCTGACAAATTGATTATTTTCAAATTGAGGTTTAGAAAGAAGATAGTGGAAATTAGCTTGGAGATCTTTCACAGTAGTCAAAGAGCTACCTACCAGGTTAAGGATCTGCTTTAGTCTGCAAAGTTTAAGATCGGGAAACGATGGATGAAGTTCTTGCAGCAGATCTGATGCAATTATGTCTGCCTGCACAGGATCCTGCAGTCTTTGGGACAGGTATTGTTTATTGAAAAACCAGAGTTTCTTTTCATCAACTTTGGCATTTCCTTTGGTCAGGTTATTCAAATTGAAGAGTCTGATTAAATCTTGCATCCTAAAACATTCGTGGTTTTTGGCAGCTTCTTCCCGGGGGGGCGACCACCCAAACAATGCGCTAAAGTTGATAAGAGCCTCAGGAAGCACTCCTTTCTCTCTTAATGTCATAACATCGGCATCGCCCTTTCTTTTGCTCAGCTTTTTATCACTGGTGGATGTTAGAAGTGGAATGTGGATGAATTCTGGCGGCGCCCAACCAAAAGCTTCATAAAGAGCTATGTGTTTAGGGGTGGATGGAAGCCATTCTTCTCCTCTCACAACATGGGTGATTTCCATCAAATGATCGTCCACAACATTAGCAAAATGGTATGTAGGCAAGGAGTCTGATTTTACTAAGATCGGATCATCAAAACGTTTGTCGATGGCATTGACCTGTGGTTGCATATTCAAAGAGCCGTGTAACAAATCGGTAAAGCCAGGGTATGTTTCGGGAGACTTTAGTCTTATGGTATATGGTGTTCCCCGCTTCAATCTCTCTTGAATGTCATTCTCCGAAATATGAGCACAATTTCTGTCGTAGCTGACCGTCGTAGGAGGCATCAAGTTTTGTGCACTTTCCCGAAGTCCGTCAAGTCTCTCCTTGGAGCAAAAACACCGGTATGCGTGCCCTGATGACAACAGTCTTGCGATGTACTTTTGATATATCGCTGTTCGGTCACTTTGTCTAAATGGCCCATGTTCTGCTTCATTAACGCCTGGACCTTCATCATACGAAATCCCACACCAACTCAGCGAGTCGTAGATGTTCTTTTCTGCGCCAGGGACTAGTCTTTTTTGATCTGTATCTTCCAGTCTCAGAAGAAACTGTCCTCCTGTGCTCTTAGCAAGTAGAAAATTGTAAAGCGCGGTTCTTAAAGAGCCCAAATGCAGCTTTCCTGTCGGCGAAGGGGCAAACCTTGTTCTAGCTGGTTGTTTAGGATGGATGTCCCGAATCGGCTTCTTTGAAAGGATTGATCTATTGCCCGAAAGAGAACAGGTCCTCGAAGCTGTTATACTAGACTTGAACCTAAAAAACGATACCGGACTTACCTTGAAAGTCCACATTGTTTATTACAATACTGTTATGCGGCAAGTGGGGCCCAATTAACTAATATCTATTTTACGAGACTAGCGAATTCCTTTACATGCACTCTAGTGATGAGATTATGCGCTAAAAAAATACTATCAACAGTCACGTGAATATAATACTTTGGCTAATGCTACATGCTATGGTGTCGCGAACTTTGATCGTTGTCCTCTAAACAAGGTCAAAGCTGATTTGCAGACTAGAATAAGTCATTCGAAAGCCTTTCGGTTGTCACGAGATCTTTCTTGTGCCCTAAAACAGACTTGTGGTCTCGGCGGCTAATCCAATGACTCTACATGGCGCTCCAAGATTACAGAGGAATTAGTTTTATAGTATGTAGGCTTTAGCTATGAGACAGGTGGATTCCTTGGAATTGCACAGTATGCATATCCAACAGTGAACAGTATTCAAAATACATATCTCGTAGTGCGTCCAAATTGAATTTTGTCATGATCAACAATGGGGTTTGGTATCCAAGCTCCAGCCATAACGCAATGTATCCGGACGTTCTCGTGATAGTAGAGCTGTGTCAACAATTTTGGTGTGATTAAAATATACTGTGAAGTATTTTCCACGCATGCGTTCTCGACCATGGCCTTGTGGACAATTCGTTCATTTCTCGAGTCCATGCCTTGGTTGATTTCGTCTACGACCCTGAATGGTGCGGAAGTGAACTCCTGCAGAGCAATCATGTATAGCACCGTCGAGACAGCTTTTTCACCGCCGGATTGGGTGTGTGAATCCAGTTTCTTAAGCGAAGCACTATCTCTAAATTTCACCATAATCTCTATTTTCCATTCTTTGTACAGTTCGTGCTTATCCAGTTGTACCGCTCCTGCGCTCCCTACGTTTTTGAAAAGTCTACCAAAATTCTTGGAAATTTTATCGATTGTACTATCAAGCATAGGCTCTAGAACGCTGCGCTTAGTTGCCATCTGAGAGCGAAGCTCCAATAGCGCCTCCTTTTTTTGTGGAACCGTGTTCCTCAGAATTGCTAGCTCGTCTTCCGTTTGACGCATGATTTCGAGCACAGATTCATCCTGATTTAGCACGGCTAATTCGGAGTTTAGTCTATCGATAGTGCCCAGAACAAAATGCAGATTAAAATTTCCACTAGTCTGGTGTTGCTCGGCCAGTGCTGCCAGCTGGTCCTTGTCCACATTCGAGTATTGTCTTATTGCAGCTATCCAACCTTGATACTCAGTGGTATCTTTCATGGACGCATAATTCTTTTTAGACTCTTCATATTCCTTCCGCAACTGCTCCTCTTTTTCATTAAAAAATCCAACAACATCGTTCATCGATCGTTCGCTATTAAGAGCCTCTATGAAAGCAATAGTTGCGGAATTCAACTCTTTCTCTACTGCCTGCAACTTTTCAATATATCTGGTGATTTCCCTCATATGCTCAACTTTTCCTTGCATGGCATGCTCTATGTTCCTTTGGCATTCCTTAATCTTTGTCTTGGCGTCCAGTCTAGATTCGTTTTTCAAACTTCCCAGCTTTTCTTCCAGTGTTTGTACAACACGCTTTGTTTTGGTGATGATAACTCTTTGATTATTGATGTGGGTCGCTCTTCCACGTAAAGATTTATCCTCTTCATTCTTTGAAATTATTTGACTCTTCTTCTCTTGGATGCTCTCCATAATCTTCCCGATTTCATTTTCGTTGCCTCGTATCTGTTCCTTGACATGAGCAATTTCTCTGTCAATTTCTGTCCTTCGTTCATCAGACAAAACATATCCTTGATAAAATTGGCAAGGCCTCACCTTGAAGTCGACCGAAAATATTTGTCTATTTCCATATGCCGATCTTTTAAAATCGTAAATATAATTGCCGGCAATTACTCTGCGAAATCGCAGGTTACCACTGCGATCTGGCGTTCTTAAGAATTCAAACATTCTGGGGCTTAATTCTTGCCTTGATACCGGAATCGTATGCAGTCTGTGCTGTTGGCAAAGCATCTTTAGAACGTTGCTATCACCAGTCAGAAAATCGGACAGGTAAGCGTCAAAGCCCATTTTTTGAAGTTCTGAATGTGGATAAGGTGAAGTCACTTGCTGAGGCGACAGCTCCCTCAAATTGACCCTGAAATTACGTAAAATTTCATCATTGAAACTATCGTACGCTTGAGAATCGACCATAGTCAAAGCTATAGCTGTCGAAAAATCTGTGCAAGTCCCAAGGTAAGCTGCATACTCTGGGCGTTTTGCAGAGACAGCCATGATGGGGGGCTCGAGAACTTTGCCGCTCATTTCAGGTCGGCTCCTAATGAATAGAACAGCCTTTCTGACTTCGTCAAACTTTCGACCCTTTCCGTGTAAAATATCGATTCTATCATTTGAATTCAGACTTTGCAGCTGTTTTTGCAAATACCTTTTACGAGATTCGATCTGATGTCGTATTCCATCAGCAGATGTCGATAAATCTCTTGTCTCACTTTGGAGTTCGAGAATGCTCTCATTAATGACTGCTCTGTCCGCTGTAATCGTTTCCAACAACGATTCATCTGGCGCATTCATGGAAGCTAATTTTTCTTTCTCGCTGCTTAACTGTTGTTTTGTCGCTTCAATACTCTTTTTTATCATTTCTGTGCGACCTTCATAATAATTGACTTTGTGTTGTATGGTTTCAATATCGTTCGTATACTTTTCCAATTTTGCCAGATACTTTGGAAACTTCTCCTTCGTATTTTTGAAGTTTTCCTCAAGGTCGTCTTTTACTTGTTGCTTCTCTGCAGTAACACTGCCGATACGGTCTAACGTGTTTTTGAATGGCTTTTTGTCAGATAACAAAGATCTCAGTTGTCCTTTAGTAGCCTCGCACAATTTCTTGTACTCTTTAATTCTTAGTTTGTGATCCTTCACCTTGACATAGGGCAGGAGCTTTTCATGAAGGGTGAGCTCTAGCTTTTTCTTTTGAAAAGTTTCCAAAGCTCGAACGGATGCCTCGAGTTTTTCACGGGTGACTGCCAACTCTCGCATTCTAGATTCTTTTTGTTCGAGTTCTTTGGTCTCTTCTATCCCTTCTTGTTGCAGCTCCTTGAGTTCCTCGAATATGTCAACCATTTTAATGTCCACTGATCGCACTGTCTCTATCAAAAGTTTATCGGACTTTAATCGTGCGAACTCTTGAACTCGTTCTTGCGACAAAAATTGGCAAAGATTGTCCAGTTGAATGTTAAGGCTCAAGATTAGTCTCTTAACCACCGATTCCTCGACAGGCTCATCATTCAAGAAGTATTCTGACTTTTTCTTGTTACGGTGCATGACACGCGTCACCTTCGTTGTAAAGTTCTCGTCAACGTAGTCTGCTTCGGTACCATTGGAATCTCTTTTCAGCGTTGTTTCAATGACACTCTTAGATTCACCGCTCTTGATGAAATCCTCAACTTTTTTACTGCGCCCGATATACTCAGGTTTGCCGGCTAAGCCCAAACAGACGCCGCACACGAATGTGGATTTTCCTGACCCATTGGGTCCGATAATCATGTTAAGCGACGGAGACATACAAAACTCTGACATTGCATAAGTGACGAAATTTACCAATTTCAGTTTCACAATAGATCCAGCTTTGAATTGGGTCAGATCTTCTGCTGCAATCTTCAACCTCTTTGGCCGCCTGGTATCATGCTCATTGTTGTTTGAGCCATTCATGACGATAGTTCCACTCACAGTGTGCTGTCAGACGCAGCTAACCACTGCTTATCAGCAATAAGATGGAATGGTCAGTAGGGTGAACTCAAATGTCTTACCTGTCGCGATGAGCAAGAAACGCCAAAAGTTTTGAGATATCGCCATATTTAGTACATAGTGATAAATAGATTAATTACGAAGCTTTAAGAAAAAGCTTATTTGAACTCATCTGCTCATCATCGTCAATTAAGATCGTAGAGCGACAACTGAGTCTCTACATCATTTGGCAAAGTGGGCTTTAAACAGCTTCATGTCAAGAAGCACTAGACTTAGAGCTCGAACGATCGCTTCCGATACTAATCGTGCTGCGAGAAATGCTAAAGACTCGGACGAGCTAGATACATATGGATTGGTGGAAGAAAACGGCGGTCGTCCGTTTCAGCTGATCGAAGGCCTTTCTTCTTCTGTCGGACTTCCACAGTACAAGGCTACGCTAACGCACCCGCTTTCAGTTAGAGACTCGGCGGTTCTGTATAGTTCTATGCTAAGCTCTCGCAGAACTTGGATTAGCTCCGAAATGTTTGATATGTTGTGGTCCAAGCAATTTTTGAGTCCGAGCGAAAAAGAACGGCTTGAGCAAGAAGGGCTTGATCCAGAAAGTGTAGACGCCAGTGCTGCACGGGAGAAAATGCACAAGTTATGTGACTGCGTAATGTTTGGAGGTCCGCACGCCTTTTCTGTACGGCTCTTCATTGTGAAGAACGAGGAAACCGAGAACAAATGGAACGAAGCCATCGAGCAAAAGAAGCGTAGTAAAGAGGATCGCAAGAAGCGGGAGTTGGAAGACAAGAAAAAGAAGCAAGAAGAGCGGAAACAACAGCAGTGGGTCAAGAAGCAAGGAAAGGATCAGCAGCAACCACTACAACTCAAATCATCCGTGAGTACTACTGGAGCAGGCTCTGGTTCTGCTTCTTCCGCTGGTAATGTGCATTCAGAAACTAAAAAACAACCTGTTAAGCGTAGGCCACGTAAAGAAGAAACTCCGCAACCTAGCAAAGCAAAGGCACAAACTTTACAAAACAAAAAACCTTTACCCCAGTCCACAGAAGATCAAAAGATGATCACAAACTTGAATCTGATGGCCCAAAAAAATCAAGAACTGAACTCTCTGATGATCATTGTCGCGGGGGGACGATCAACCTCAGAACAAGTAGAAGAATTTAAAAAATACATTGAGAAAGCAAGAAAGATGCCCACACCACCGGGCTGGAAGCCTACCACACCTGCAGCTTCTACAACAACTCCTGCTCAAAAGAGCTCCGAGCCAAACATTACAGAGAGAAAAATCGCGGATAAGAGTCGACCCATTATACCGCCTGAGCTGCCTACATCTCGATTACCGGATGCTTCGCTAGTGAAACTTGAAGACCCTTCTAAAGTTGCACGAGACGTCTCCTCAACTAATTCTACCTCCGAACCTAGGCAAAAACGGAAGTACACGAAGAGGAAAAACGTCGAAAATCCACCGGAGCCCGAAGACAAGTCTATGCAATTGACCACTTTTCAGCAAAAATACATGCACAATGCCGATATAGTTTTTGAATACGTCGAAAACCCAAACAAGAGATTTAGTTTTCCAAAAGACGCAATCTTAGAGCTTTTGGAAGACGGTGAATCTTACATTATGTCGTGGATTATTATTCATAATCGGAAGGAAGTCGAGAAATATAAAGAGAAAAGATGCAGAAACCTAAAGAAGACGACAAAAGGTGAAAGCGACGGTCAGGAGAGCTCCGAAGTCGCAGACGAGGAATACGATGTCTTTGAGGATTTACAATCCCCTGCTCCGCTATACACAACAATGACTGTGAAGCTTACCAACATACACAGAAAATTTCAAACAATTATGATTAACTCTGTTAACCCAGCTGATAAAGTGCGCAAGCGTATGTCAAATATTCTGGAACGCGGAACAAGACTTACAGGCTACAATTTATGGTTTCAGCTGGATGCATATGATGATAGTGATCTGGCAGAATCTCTGCGCAGTGAGCTGAAAGACTATGAAGCGGGCTTCAGAAGCAAGCGACAGCGCAAACAGTTCTGAAATATTTTTATAGTACATGTCAGAAAAGAAATGGAGCATGACTAAATCTGAACGAAAGTAAATGCGTGTTTGTTTATATTTTTTGATTATCGCGGCTTTTAAACCAGCGTCTCTGGCGTTTACATAGAGTACTGCAGCTGAACTCCAAACTTTGATGGTCTAAAGAAACTCGCACTCTTCGGCTCCTCGACAAGATTTGATGGAAGATCGAGTGGGCCGTTCGTGAGTTCGGTACCAGCAGAAATCAGAAACCCTTTGTACTTTCCCTCCCATAGAACTTTTAGATTTTTGTCCCTCAAACTTGTGCTGAGCCTCCAAACACTTGTGAAGTTGGCATCTATCAACGAGTTTTCAAATTTTTGGATGATCGACCTTTCTTTATTGATTTTATGCAATGATGAAGCGAAGGTTACGTTCAGGTCATCCAACAGCTTTTGAGAATTCAAGGACCCTGCCATCAAGTGATAAAACATGGGACTATCCTCTGCGTACTTTGAGTTACGTGTTGAAGCAGCTTCTGAAAGGTCTTCGTGAGCTTTGAGTTTAGATTTTTTATTACCACTCCTCCAGAGGTCGCAGCCAAACGAAAGATTGGACTCTATCGAGTACAGATTGAAATCATACTTTGAGCTAATAGTCGCGCCTGATGAGGCCTTAACAGAGTAAGTCGAGGAGACATGACCAAATAATGGATTCCACGACAAGGTTAGTGTCAATGGTTTTCCTGTATTCGCTGAGTGCGTGCAGTACCTGAGAGTTGTTGAACATGCTGGACTGGTATTCATCAGCCCAAACCATAGTTCACCACCTATTGACAGTGATGAGTTATTGTAGAGCGAGCTGTTCAGCTTAGACTGGCTGCCAATAAAGTTGTGCAATACACGGTAGCCAACGAGGCCTTCATTTGACGATGCTATCCACTCCTGACAATTTTGGCCGGAGTCCTTTTGCCAATACAAAGTCAAAACACTCGTATGTGCCAAGCTGCTGAGGCATTTAGCGACAAATTGGGTTTCAGGGCTCAATCTTTTGGCGACCATTGCTTCTAAAGTAGAGGTTGGGTAGTACATACGTCCGTACCATAAACTTGACGGTTCGAACTCCTTTTTGGAGTCACGATGCCGGTACAGCGGCCTGATTTGTCGATATGTTTCTGACGCATCTTGTAGTTGTATGTCGCGGGAATTGCTAATGTAATTCTCCAAACCTTTGCAATTGGTGTAAAGATATGCTAGAGATCCATTGATGAGTTTATTATTCGACAGTTCGAACGTTGAGTACGTGTTTGGTGTTGATTTGTTTGAAACTTGGCATTTAAGACCTGCAGGAACATCAAAATTTAGTAAATTCTCAGAGGTTGCAGTAATGTTTTCGTAGCTATTGTCTCGGCTCCATCCTGTGCATAGTTCAAAAGATCGTAGCACTTGCTCCATGTACTCGATCATGAGGCAGAATTGACATTTTCTTTAGAAGATGCCTGCTTTAATTATTTGATATAATTTAATAAGATTGAAAGTCCTACCTTCAAACGCTCTACGAAAAACGTGTCGATAAATCACAATTGGAGCGCCCAAGACCCCATTGCTGGCTCTTGCAGGCTTTTGTAATGGACCAGGTACACGAATTGAGTAATACACCGAGCCCAGGTTCTACCGACCTGGCCACAAAACAAAATTTGGAAGCCATTATAAGCGAGCATGGTTTTCCGGTGGTCAAAATAGAGGAGTATCATGAATCTGCAGATGAGACGCCAGTCAAAACGCGCAGAAGAACGGCCAAACCTGGCAACAAACCTAGCACGCCGCACACACTCAGCGCCGGTGGAGGCACGCAAAGTGGGAGCACTCGTCGTCGACGTTCTAGTAGCCGCACTTCGAGTAAAAATTTGAAGAGCACCACAGACATTTCGCCTGCTTCAATGATATTCCGGAATTTGTTGATCCTCGAGGATGGCCTGAGACGACAAGCGCGAAAGCAGAAAATTTTGAAATGGCAATTCACACTGTTCTTGTCTCTGCTGATAGGAATCGCGGCTTCTGTATTCTACGAGCTGTACTTCTCGCAGGAGACGGTGCGCGGAGTTTACAAAGTGGCGCTTCAATTTATTCTAATATTCATATTGGTCACAGTGGTATTGTTTCACTTGAGCGGCGAATACCGCCGTACCATAGTGATTCCTCGCAAATTCTTCACCTCCACAAACAAGGGTATACGACAGTTCAACGTTAAGCTGGTAAAAGTGCGAAACACGATCCCGGACTTGAGCATTGATCTAGTACGATGGATGTGCCGAAAAGCTGCCCTCGTGAACTTGGCCATGTCACGGAAGATCTTGCCTTCGAGAATGGTCGAGAAAAGCTGGACGTCGCGTTTCTGGAACTCTGTGGCACTGCGGTCTCAGCCGCGAATCGGCGCTATAGACGTAAAGATTGTGTTAAACCCTAGAGCTTTCAGCGCCGAGATTCGCGAAGGGTGGGAAATCTACAGAGACGAATTTTGGGCTAGAGAGGGAGCTCGTAGACGTAAGCAAGTAAATGACCTGAGTCCCTAGCTTTTGATTTCGTGATGTGCGAACAGATGCTGGAAAGGCGAATCAAACAATGTTCTTGATACGCTAAAATCAACTTCCGAATTAATAAAACTATATAAACGATAACGACCAAACTCTGACGATACATCTGCGGCCTCGGAGACTGGAGGAAAGCTTGCATATATCGATACATCTGGTATCGCATTTGAACTTCACCAACCTTTCTTTCAAATTACCCGCACTCGGAGATTTTGAACAACTTAGCTGGTCGAAAGCCCCTTTAGCATGAGCTTATTTCAACAACAAGTGGAAAACAAAACAGCAGGCGAGGAAAACTGAGCCCAAGATGATGCGAGGTTTCAAGCAAAAGGTCAGTTTTAATGTGATACATGCCAAAATTTTGAAAACGAGGACTTTTTACTAACAAGAATGTCGAAATAAAGCTGATTAAAAAAACCACTGGATCGAGTTCATCTGGAGGTAAGAAGAAGGACAAAGAAGAGACAAAGAAGGGCTCTTCGACATCCCATGGTGCCTCTAGTAGCGGCAACAATGTGGCAGCCAATCCCAAAGATGCAAGCGATAAAAAAACCGCGAGTCCCGGCTCTATTCCCAGCAATTCCAAACACTCTAAAGCCAGAGTGAGCGCGACATCGGGCAACGGTTCAAGTTCTGGTACCAGGACAGGTTCTTCCACTTCAAGCACTACACATCCAGAGGGTTCAAACACACCATCAACAAGCCAGAAAAAATTGGAAGTCATGGGAAATATCAACCAACCGTCAAAATCATCGCAACCTACGTTGATCGCCGCAGCATCCTTACCTCCATCTCCGAACGCGGCGAATGTCTCACTGGCCGTACCGGGTAGTGGAATAAGCTCGGCGTCTCACAAGGATAGCGCAATGTCCAACGGCATCGATATTCCTCGCTCTTCGCACTCATTTGAGCGTTTGCCAAACCCATCAAAATTGAATCCCGAGGCAGATCTGGACCTTATTAAAACCCCACAAAGACACTCATCGTCAAGATTCGAGCCCTCACGCTACACACAACTGACAAAACTCCCACATTTTGACGATGTCTCACCAGAGGAACAAATTTCACTCTTCATAGCTAAGGTTGACCAATGCAACACCATTTTTGATTTTGGTGACCCTAGTTTCGACATACAGGGTAAAGAGATTAAGCGTGTGACTTTACAGGAATTGATCGAATTTGTCGTCACCAACAGGTTTGCTTACACGGAGGAAATGTACGCACATGTGGTAAACATGTTTAAGAACAACTTATTCAGGCCTATTCCTCCACCCGTGAATCCTGTGGGGGACGTTTTTGACCCTGATGAAGACGAGCCTGTCAATGAGCTTGCATGGCCACATATGCAATGCGTTTACGAATTTTTTTTAAGGTTTGTCGAAAGTCCGGACTTTAACCATCAAATCGCCAAGCAGTACATTGATCAGGACTTTATCCTGAGGTTGCTAGAACTGTTTGACAGCGAAGATATAAGGGAGAGAGACTGTCTCAAGACTACTCTGCACAGAATATACGGCAAATTTTTGAGTTTGAGAAGCTTTATACGTCGCTCCATCAACAACATTTTCCTGCAGTTTGTTTACGAGACTGAGAGATTTAATGGTATTGCTGAACTACTTGAAATCCTAGGATCAATCATTAACGGTTTTGCGCTTCCCTTGAAGGAAGAGCACAAGGTCTTTTTGGTTCGCGTTTTGATACCTTTGCACAAGGTCCGTTGTCTATCGCTATACCATCCACAGTTGGCATACTGTATTGTGCAATTTTTAGAAAAAGAACCTCTTTTGACTGAAGAAGTAGTCATGGGTCTGTTGAGGTACTGGCCTAAGATAAATTCGACAAAAGAAATAATGTTTCTCAACGAGATAGAAGATATCTTCGAAGTGATAGAACCATTAGAATTCATCAAAGTTGAGGTGCCTTTGTTTGTGCAGCTTGCCAAATGCATCTCATCCCCACATTTCCAAGTTTCTGAAAAGGTACTCAGTTATTGGAACAACGAGTATTTCCTAAACTTGTGCATTGAAAATGCCGAAGTTATTCTACCGATCATTTTCCCTGCTCTCTATGAGCTTACATCGCAACTGGATTTGGAGTCACAAGGTGACAAAGGCGGTAACCGTACGTCCGATCCTTACGTGTTAGTTGAGCAGGCCATAAGCTCTGGGTCTTGGAACCGTGCCATCCACGCCATGGCTTTCAAAGCCTTGAAAATTTTCTTGGAAACAAACCCAGTGCTATACGATAATTGCAACTCCCTGTACCTGACCAGCGTTAAAGAAACTCAAAAACGTAAAGTCGAACGGGACGAAAACTGGCACAAACTAGAAGCATTTGTCAACAATTTTAAGATTAGTGGCGCGGCTGGCGTTGACAATACTAAAGATACCCACTAATTGTTCTCGCGTTCTCTCGTTGACCAAAATTCTACAGTATCATCGAAGCATTCTTTCCCAGCATTATGGACGGAACAGCAGCAGTGTCAACTGCCACTCAAAAGGTGTCAATACCTACCAAATAGTCGTTGATCGGTCATTGGAAACATACATCGAACATTTCCACAGTGATTATTTCCCATGCAAGATGCGGTAAGTAAGAAAATGGTGCACATCTCATTCATAATAATGCATCCTGTTGGTCTCTTGGGCCAGGGACATAAAAGCCACAAGTTGTTCTTTCGTGACAGCATTCCCAGAATTCGTACGTAAGTATATAGAGCATGGCAATATTCAAGGGATAATAAAAGCGGCTAGAATATATTATTCAAGCTATGCAAACAATTAGCATTAGCTGTAGAAATATTTGCATCGTTTCCACAGAACTCATCGAGCTACTTGCGCAACGCTTTTTTCGAGAATGAACTTTTTGAGACCCTTTCAATTGCAGAAGAATGTCGCTGTTCAGTTTAGAAAGCTAATGACTTCACCCACAAAGTTTGGAAAACCCAGATTTGCATCCACGTTTTGCTCGCCCACAAAAGTTGGAAATGCCCGCTTCGTTTCCCCAAGTTTGATTGGGTTTGCTACTGCCACATCTTTGGCACTAATTCTGCCACAGCTTTCTAGCAAACACGCCATTCGTAACGATACAATCCTGGGCGTCAAACAGCGACACGATATGCTTCCAGAAGAGGTTGGTCTTCCTTCGCAACGTAAAAGTTCTTTAGGTCGCAAGCTAAACTACAGGCAATTGTGTTTGGGCTCGATCATTGGGCTTGTTGCCGGGGTCCTGGTAGGCAAAATTTCTACGGTGCTGGTCTTTGTAACTGCTTGTGGACTACTCGGTATTCAGTGGCTTGAAAACCGAGGACTGGTAGATAAGAAATCAACTATTGGGCTTTCCAAGTATATGATCAAAACGGGCAAAGATTCTGTGGATTTGAATACCTTGGTGTGGGAAAAACCTAGTTTCAAGGTTCCGTTCTTGTTGACCTTTGTCTTGGCCGCAATCAATATATGAGATGTGCATTGAGCATATTTGGGGGTTCAAACGGAAACGGCGACCAGAACGCACTCAATCAACAGCTTGACGGTATAAAATCAGCAGACCACGTGACTCGTCAAACTGTACTTTAGTAATTTAAATAATTCGGTACAACTCACTAACTCTATTCTAACCACTTTACAAATCAAATAACCAACACCTCTTCTAAATGTCGAGAATACACGTAGATACCTCGAGCTACCCTTTTAAATTCGAACCCTTTCTTCGACAAGAATACTCATTCTCGTTAGACCCGGACAGACCGGTTTGTGAATTTTACAACGCTAGAGAGGGACCCTCATCATGTCCAAATGGTAATTCGTGTCCGAACAAACACGTATTGCCAATTTTCCAGAATAAAATTGTCTGCAAGCATTGGCTGCGAGGCCTGTGCAAAAAGAATGATCAATGTGAATATCTACACGAGTACAACCTGCGCAAAATGCCAGAATGTGTCTTCTTTTCAAAAAACGGATACTGCACGCAGTCCCCAGAATGTCAGTATCTACACATAGACCCGAGTACAAAGATCCAGGAGTGTGAAGAATACAAGATGGGATTTTGCCCGGCAGGAGTCCAGTGCAAGAAAAGACATGTCAAAAAAACGATATGCCCTCGTTATATCACCGGATTCTGTCCCTTGGGCAGATCCGATTGTGATTTGGAGCATCCTCCGTTTGTGATTCCAAATGAATTGAGCAAGCTGAGAATAAAAAACGACGACGAGATAAACACCAAGAAACTGGACGAGGAGAAGGAAAGACGTTTGAATGCTATCATCAATGGTGAGATCTTTGCCTGAGGAGGGGTGGCGCTGGGAGCTGGGACGCGGAACCCACGATCGCGACTGAAATAAGACACTGTATCTATCTGTTCACGAAAGGGCATTTCTCTCATTTCTCTCAACCCGCCAAAGAGCTTCCGATAGACAGCGAGTAAAGAACGAAAGCCAGTCTCGAATCGCGCTACGCGTGTATCGCTTGGTCCGCTGGCCATGAAATATATATCGGATAGGATTACGTACGCAGGCTCGAAAATTAATGCCTTGCACGGTTGTATAAGTTTTTCGGTTCCTGAAAGGGGCAGAGATGGCCGGTGGCCGGGGTGTAGAAGCTATTGAGTGACACGTCCGGTGATCCCGGACAGCGCAAGCGTCTGGTTCCGCGAAGATCCAGCTCCTCGTCCAGAGTGACCTCCCAGCCCGTGCGCCGAATGTTTATGCCTCCATGGCCATTTCCAATGCTCCCACATCTGCTCCCCGTCTGCTTCCCAGCCCTCAGCCCTGGCCAAGAATCCGTCTCTCTCTCTCCCTCTCCCAGCTCTATCTCATCGGACCGTTCGCGATATCTCGAATGCCACTACGTCAGCAACGACCTGCTTGCTCTCTGCATGCACATTTTTTTCTCTGTCCTGTGTAGAACGAATTCCATGGAACTACGTAATTGCGTTCGCCGCATGGGAGAAGAAGAGAAAAAAAAGAGATGGGAGGGAGACGCGGGTCACCATGGACGGGAGGACCGTGCGGAACTGCGCAAAACATTGCCGTTATGGGCCCCGCACGCAATGGGCGAGGGTGCGATGGTGGCCAGTTGCTAGTCGCTAGAGCCGCTTCGTATTCACAGCCCTCGTGCGGTCCCGCCTTCTTCGGCACTGCTGGGGAAATTGTATATCTTTTTTTTTGGGATGACGTTTCGTGCAGAGTGACCAGTCCGTATTTCGCCAATCTACAAAATTGGAACGGTCCCGGGGCGCACACAGGTGCGCGAGCATGCCTCTTCTCTGGCACCTCTACAACATTGCTCGAACGCTCGTCGAATGGCCCAGCTCCCGCATCGTTCTGTACTTGCTTGTCGCTTTTCCCGTATTGGGCATAGCAAAAAAAAAAATAAAAAAAAAGAATATATATAAATTATGCTTAATCGACCGCCCCTATTTTTTTCCCAAGCCGTCAGGGGTATATAAAGGGACGCGGAGCGAGAAAAAAGACCTCTATCACGAAGACCTGTTTTCCGAAAAAAGAGAGGGTCCAAGAAACACCAAAACACATCAGACACACGACATGCACAGAACTTACTCGTTGAGAAACTCGCGGGCGCCCACTGCGGCGCAGATCCAAAGCCCAGCGCCTCCTCCTTCGTCGACGAAAAACCGGTTTTTCGGGAAAGGCGGTTTGGCCAACTCGCTACGCAAAAACACCGCTGGTGCTTTCGGACCTGAGTTGTCGCGCAAGTTGTCGCAACTGGTCAAAATCGAGAAAAACGTGCTGCGCTCGATCGAGGTCGCTGCGAACGAAAGACGTGACGCCGCCCGCCAACTCTCGGTGTGGGGGCTGGAAAACGACGACGACGTGTCCGACATCACCGACAAGCTGGGTGTGCTCATCTACGAGATGAGTGAGCTGGACGACCAGTTCATCGACCGTTACGACCAGTACCGTCTCACCGTCAAGTCTATCCGCGACATCGAGGGCTCTGTCCAGCCTTCGCGCGACCGCAAGGCCAAGATCACCGACAAAATCGCCTACCTCAAGTACAAGGACCCAGCTTCCACCAAGATCGAGATTCTTGAGCAGGAGCTTGTGCGCGCCGAAGCCGAGTCTTTGGTCGCCGAAGCCCAGCTTTCAAACATCACGCGTTCCAAGCTGCGTGCCGCCTTCAACTACCAGTTCGACTCCGTTGTCGAGCATTCTGAGAAGCTCGCCCTCATTGCCGGATACGGTAAGGCCCTATTGGAGCTATTGGACGACTCTCCAGTGACTCCAGGTGAAACCCGTCCTGCCTACGATGGTTACGAGGCTTCCAAGCAAATTATCATTGACGCCGAGACCGCTCTTAACGAGTGGACTTTGGACTCTGCCCAAGTCAAGCCTAGCTTGTCTTTGAGACACGCCGACTACGACTACGAAGATGAAGAAGAAGAAGAGCACGACGTTGAAGAGCCACATCACACTGGTGAGCAACAATGGGTTGACGATGAACCTGTTCATGCCACTGCTTAAGCTTCCAGTGATGAAGGGCGGGCTTGCGTGGCAGGAAACCAGCAAAAAAACCCAAATAGATTGAAATTTGACCCATTTTTCAAACATAAAAACCCCCCAAAAAAAAAAAAAAAAAAAACTACATGAGGAATCAGGACTTTAACAGACTCTAAACCGAACCCTTATCAAAGAAGCATGCTACTTATCGCATAATCTTCTTTAAAGTGTAATTAATATTTTTAAAACAACTGAATTTAATTTGTGCCGAGAAAATTGGCTACGCGCTACGACAACCTTTGAAGTATCAGATATACACGCGGCAATTGCGCATATTACGTATCTTCAACGCCAGTAGATATATATAATTTCGCGTTCTTTCGAATTGTCATTCCACCCTCAACAAGCTCACTTATGCAAGGGCAATTGAATTTTGGTCGGCGTGAGGAATTTATCTTGATTACAATTGTGCCGAGCTATCACGTTTAGCTAGCTCACTCGCCTTGAACCGGAGCGCATTCGGCTCTGACTACTGTTAGCTCGCACTCATTTGCCTTTCAAACTTGTTCATCGTAAGAGCATTGTAACTTGTGGGTAACCATTTCTACTGCCAGATTGTTGGTATTCAAAAATGGTTCATGAGGCTTACTCGTGTTCTGACTTCTACGTTACCCATTGTGCAGCCAACAAGCTACCATCGACATGAAGCTAAGCAGAGCTTGGTTGCGTCTTGCAACGTTCAAAGATATTACTTTGTCCTTGATTCAATCTTGAGTTTTCTACTTGACGAATTGATAAATCTGGCAGAATAATTAATTAGATTTATTTTCAGTTTTCAATAGGAAAAACCGGTAAATAAATCCCGTATTGTGGGCTCACAATTGATCCTTGGATCTCAATTCTTCATGCTCCCCACGGATTCCCAGACTCTTGACACTAGGCTGTCTACGAATTTGGCCAAGTACCATACCGTACTATCCAAAATTTCGACTGTATCGCAGCTGGCAAAGTTACAAGCTGTGATCTCGAATGAGCATTCAACGACACTAAAATCATTGGACGATTACGTCCAACCTTCCCATACATCTATAAACCAAAACGTGCGTGCATTGGAACTCCAAAGAACCAAACTAACTCAGACGCTATCCAAGTTACATCATGCTTTGGAAGATATATCCATCTCCAGAGACCTGGCCCAACAAATTTCATCACGTATCAGATCAGTTGACAATGAGCGTCAGCGTGTGGCGCAAACCCTTCAGTTTGTGAGCCACGTCCAGATCTTGAAAAACAACATCTCCATGGCTCATGGTGCCATCGAGCGCTCGGATTATAAGCTTGCAGCCACTAGTATAGATGCGATATTAAAGCTCCCACCTACCATTATATCTTCCCGTTTCGCGAATAAAGTTGTGCCTTCCGCGGAAATTCCAGAAGACCCCCTTGTGCTTGTGGAACAATGGACCAATCAGCTCTCAAAAGCTTTCCAGGAGAAATTCGAGAGCGCAGCTCGCAATCAAGATGTCAGCAGTTTAACCTCGATTTTCCAGCTGTTTCCTTTGATTCAGAAGTCTAACTTAGGCCTCGATCTTTATTCCAGGTATGTCTGTGATATCATCGCCACGCAGAGTCGTAAACTCATGACCGGCGCAGCTCCTGATAACACAACATTCTACGCCAGAGCGCTACTGCACCTTTTCAAAATAGTATCAACTATCATCAACGAACATTCTAAGATAATTACAGAGTGTTATGGTAAGGAGCACATGGTACATATCATGACTAAGGTTCAACGTGAGGCCGACATGCAAGCAGGGCTTGTTCTAGATAGCTTTCTGGAAACCAGAAAGGTTGAAGAGGTCATACAGTCCATACAAAAGTTCGAGAAACTTTCATCGTCCCCAGATGAACCTGTTATTGAACCTCCTGCAGTGGGAAGAGTTTCAAACATAATAAACGAATACTCTATGATACTGCAAAACTGGTCTATGTACTGTAGGTTTTTTGCACTAAAATGGTACGAATTTGGTGGGGAAAGAGTGAATGAGGGAGAGTTTCAATTACCAGCTCCCATCTTCAAAGGCAATTTTTACTCGAAGATCCATAATTCAGGATTCTTGAGTAGTTTTCAGGCATTAGTGAGATACTACTTGTCTGCGTCTTTCACGAAAACAATTAGCCTCGAGTCCTTACCTTCCCTCAACCAGTATTTGACTAAGAAACCCTATAAACATGACGACGTATCCAGTTATGCATTTTCGTCAATTGTGGAGGACCTTACGCTAATAATAAGGAACTGCCTTATTGTAAATGTCAATACTGGTCAGAGTCAACTGCTGGGGCAGTTCCTGGATTTTCTGGCTCGTTTTCTGCAGAATGAGTATCTGATCAAATTTCTACAGCATAATTTGCGCCAATTACAGCCACGTTTGACCAGTAATATCATTCTGAAAAAACACGTACCTCCGATTGATTCAAATACTGCCTCGCGGGCGGCTTCTCCAGGTGTAGCAGATCCTTCGAAACTGTCAAATTTGAGATTCAATTTTAAAGGGGCTGCGTCAAGTGCCCTTTCCAATATTCAATCCAATATTCAAGCCGTTTATGCAGACGAGGAATCCGTACTCAAATTGCATGAGTATCTCATTTACGTCAATACTTTGAGTATTGGAGGTGTCTTTCTGCAAAAACTACTTTCTAAAGAACTTTTGCAAGACCGGCCCCAACTTCTAAACGACAATTTTCCCTTCAGCCGTGAAGCCCAAGTGTTGAGAGAAAAAATCGAAGCCACCGAACAAAATCTGCTAGCCCAAAACAACAAGCTTCTACAGTGGGCAGTGAAACAATTGTTCGAAAACTTATTACAACCCAGAATCCGGAAAATGCTGGGTGCTCTGTTTGTGCAGGGCCCGACAAACGAGTACTTTTCTAGTGCTGTAGATTTCGAGGATATGTCGCATTTGCACCAATTTTCAACCGACTGGACTGAATTCATGATGCCGTATGTCAACGTTTTGTACAAGTCATGTTATGCCCAGCTATTGAGTTGTATTGTAGATTTCATGGTTGCGCACATATCTTCACGAATCTGGTCACTTCAGGTGAATGAGCTTGGTTCCATCAAGCTTGACCGCGAGCTAAGTTCGCTCATAGCCCTTGTTTGCGACGATCAATACGTGCTACGTGAGAAGTTTATCAAACTCACCCAAATTGTGCTTATTGCTGGATTTGAGGACGATGACTTTGATCCGACCACTAAAGACCTTAAACGCGAAATTGTCGACAGCATAAACTGGGTTCTCACTCCAGCAGAAAGGATACGGGCTGGAGAGCTTAGAATCGATAAGCGCCGTTGAGAGCCTACCTCCTTCGTGCCATCATGGGCATGGTGCGCTGTCGTGGATTTGCGCTAGACGCCACTGATCTTCTATTGGAGCAGGTAGTTATCTCACTGCAGGAATTTATTCACAACAATATTTGTTGACAACACATAAGTACCTGTAGATTAGCCGCCGATACTCAATTAAATAGAGCAAAACGAAATTTGATCTAAAAGGAGAAGCCATCTTAATAACCGAAGTACTACCAAGATCATTTCGAAAGTCTTGATTCAAGAATAAGATGTTAGTGAATCATCCACGTCTTGAAATTAGTTTACTCAAATCCACTTGTAATTACCGCCTAAAACTTTCGTGTTCAACGATTACATATTAGAAAAATTCGATTGATGAGATATTCAGTTTATTGTATGTAAAAACAAAAACAATATCACAGAAGCTAGCTTTTAGGCTTCTAGTCGTGCAAGACTGAGTTGCAGGCCGAGCCAGAACTTTGACAAGCAAGTATTGTCATTTTTTGTTGGTTTCCGGTGTTTCCGCCATCATCTTACCCCTCACGACAACCTTCTTTATAAGGCTGCATAAATTGACGATAGCACCATTGTGAAGCCGGACAATTCCTGGATTTGAAGATAGAAATCCGGCCAGTAAAGAAGCTGAAAAAGGCCAAGATTCAGCTGATTAGCATTTTTGGCGAGCCCTATAAACATGGAATCTCCTGTTGATGCTACTGCTAGAGCTGTTGCGACCTCTACACATTCGGATCCAATAAGTCCAGCGTCTGACCATACATCGGATGCAGACCATCAACTGGAGCAACTCCCGCAAGAGCTGACACAGCACCTGACAGAAAGTTTAGCTGAGCAACCATCCCAAGGAAGCTCGCCGTCTGGGAGTCCATATAACGCGGAACAGAACGCCGAAGACTCGAGAAACTTAATTGATGATCCCGATTTAAAGCTGGACATGCAGGAGACCTTGGACCACGAGAACTTTTCCAAGTTGTTAGAACTGGATTCTAAGAACGACGATGATCTGTTCTCGTCTGCGGATTTATTAGATCACGAAATTCATGAGGACCTAGGTAAACTAGTTCAGGACACTACAAATGCCTTGCAACAGTCGGAGCACACTCATTCACAACACGAAAGTCCAACAACGCGACAAGGCGTTGATGGAGACATTGAGCCAGAGGGGCTGGAGGATCAACAATATCGCCATAACCAACAAATGCAACAAGAAGTAGAACAAGAGCTGCAACAATCTAGATCTACTCCCTCACATTCCATGAACGACCTGAGTCTCGACAGCGGCCAAGATTCCTCGCCGCTACCTGGCGATCCATCGTCCATTAAAGAAAACATATACAATTCTGGTACATTATCAGCTGGTGCAGGCACACGAGAAGATACACCCGCATCAATTTTTGAATCAAGAGATGAGCACAATTTTATTGACACTGAAAAGGAAGAGCCGCTGTCGCCGTCCAAATTTCAACCCATGTCACTCCCGCCTGCACCTCTTCCAGAAAACGCAGTAAACAAACAACCTTTAGCTCAACCAAACGAAACCTCACAACTTCCGATGATTGAGTTCCATGACGGGGCTCTTAATGAGGCTGAGCAGTCCAAAATATCAGCATACGCGCGCTTAGATTTTCAGAGCTTTACATTTTACGTTCAGACCTTACAAGTCATAATTGGTCGTCGGTCGGAAAATGACTTTTCCCACAAAGTTGATGTCAACTTGGGACCGTCGAAATCAATTTCAAGAAGGCATGCTCAAATTTTCTATAATTTTGGAACTGGTCGATTCGAGTTATCAATAATGGGTAAAAATGGCGCCTTTGTGGATGACACTTTTGTCGAAAGAGGAATCACGGTACAACTGAAGAACAAAGCAAAAGTTCAGATTGGACAGATTCCTTTTCAGTTTGTTCTCCCGGAACAAGAAGGCAAAGAGAAAAAGCCAGTTTATCCTGCCGATGCCGATCCACTGAAAAGTGCTTTGAACAATAACAACAAGTTAACTGAGATTTCGAGAAGCTCTACTCCTGTTCCTCTCGACGTCGGTGAAAGCTTAAATCCTATTTTAGAAGAATCAAAAGTACTGTCATCGAAAAAAAAGACTCCTCCAAAAAAGAAGGATAAGAAGGAGCCGAAGCCTCCGAAACCAGCGAAAAAGGTTTATACTTTGGAAGAGATCCCACTAGAGTATAGAACCAAACCTGCTGGCTCATATTCCAATCTCATAACCTCATGTCTTCGGAAGTATTCAAGCCCTAAAGGAATGTCTTTATCCGGGATCTACGCAGGAATAAGAGAGTTATTCCCGTACTACAAGTATTGCCCAGACGGCTGGCAAAGCTCCGTTAGGCACAATTTATCCCTTAATAAGTCCTTCAGAAAGGTATCAAAAGAAGGTAAAGGTTGGTTATGGGGACTCAACGAAGAATACATTGCAGAGAGGGAAAAGCAGAAAAAGAAGCAAGCGGAAGCTGCTGCGATGAAGGCTAAGGCAGCTCAGTTGAAGCTTGAGCAACAACAAGAGCAAAAGGCAAAGAAAGCAGCGTCTATAGGAGAACCGGTATCTGCAGTAAAATCGATATCAACTGTCCCAATGATGAGACCCAAACCCAGACAGCCCAATATTTCGCAAACCCTGGCGGCAAATAGAGCGGATAGAAAAGCAACGGCGGACGGAAATCAAAGGACAATGAAATACCTTCAAGAACAACTAATGATTCTCACTAAAGACCGCAAGGGTTTAGACAAGCACGTCATGGCTAGCATATTAACGCAAGCGCTTGCAATGACTATAAATCAGGTCACGCAGGCCGCTAAAACGAAAGGTATTACTGGCAATCCGTTAACCGCTTTGATCGACAAGAACCCTCAGCATTTGAACTTGATTTTAGCAGCTGCAGTTAATGCAGCAACTGTCAAGGTAACTAATGGCTCCGTAAAGCAGCTTGTATCCATGCCACCACCAACTGCTTCACCAGCTACTGGACATAGCAATCCACCTGTGAATTCAAGCAGTATTTTATCAACATCGAACTCACCTTCTCATTTCACGCCGCCAGCTTCTCTCCTCAATAAATCCTCAGACTCATTCGACCCCAGTTCTCTTTCTAAATTTTTTCAACCAAAACAACCGCCACGAATTGCAACTCCAAATCCAACTAAGAGCGTGGTGCCTTTAAAACGGCCTTCAAGTGAGACTGAATCCAGTTCAGAGGACGATTCAGGCAGTGAGGATGATAGCGATAGCGATGGAAGTGATGACAGTGATTCCTCGGATGGCTCAGGCAACGAGGAAAGCAGCAGTGGTAAAGAGTCGTCCAGCGATAATGGCAGTAGTGAAGGCGAGTAGTCGTCTTATGTAATGGCAACGTATGTGTATGCTCGTGGTGTAACAATATGATAATAGATTCTCTGCATGATAGTTACTGTGACGTGCACTTAGTTGTATTGACGATTATGTACTTTACCTTCGGAAGCAAAAGCTCAACCAATGACATTATTGAAAGACCCTTCTTTTTCTTTGATCTCCCAAAATAGCGTATCGATATTATGGTTGCCGTGATAGACCCAGCCTTGTTCTGTTACGTGAAAGAGGTTAACGGAACCACCTGAGTAGGCGTCTCTATGCGCTGCGGCCAATATCGACCGTTTCCCTAGATATAGGGCATCTTCTACCGATAGATCCCATTTGTAGTTTGAGTCTAGAACACCGTATGCGAAAGTTTGACCAGATCCTACACAAAACAGATCGCCCTTGAGTCTGGTACCGTCAGAATCCACGTAATAAATTGTGGGACCCTCCTTCTTGGTATAGCCGCAAATCATTGTTCCCATAGAAAGGCCAGCCCCCTTGTATTCGTACACCAGATTGCTTAAAATCTTTGAGGCGGCTGCTACAGAAACTCGTTCTTTTTCCTTTAGTTCGTGAAGTCTGCATTGTGTTCCAAGCCAAGTCTCCCAAAACTGACAATCGGCTGCACCACCTGCCATTGTTCCTAGCAGAAAGGGGTTGATCTCGATCACTTTTTTTACCGTTTGAGACGCTATCCATGAACCAGCGGTTGCACGCGAATCGACAGCAACTATGATACCACCCTGGAATCTAAAAGCTAAAGTAGTGGTACCGTGAGCGATCTTAATTTTGCAGTCTGGGTTCTGGGAATCATCTGTATGCGCTCTGAGAAATGCCTGGGGCGACGATATAGGGGGCATTGCGATTTGAGGCGCTAGTCGCTGGAAAAGCGCGTTACCATTAACAAAATCATTGTTTAAACCTTCCTCATTATCGTATTGTAGTTCGGTTGCCAGCGCGCTCTGCTGCGAGTATTTATCGGCAATAGCTTGCATTTTGCTTGTGGGTAAGTTGCGTTCGCTCAATCGCTCACAGTTTTGTTGCACCTATTGATATTTTTGCTTAATATTGTTTAACTTTACATGTTCAATAAAGTAAGAATTGGTTTGCCACCTTAATTATCAATGTCTATCGTTGTTAGCGATAATCTGATTTCAGATATGATTTAGCATCAGAGGTTCAAACTAAATAAAACAGCCGGCGGATTAGATAGTTGGGAAGTTTGTTCTGGGATTAGCTCTGATTAAGGTCAATTAGAGGCAATAGTTGTCTAGACAAAATTTGGAGTGGGGTGTTGGAAAATCGGATTAGGTCTCATATGGGACGAGGGCGTTGGCCTCAATCGAATCGGGTGTATGGGCAATTCTCTCTATCTGTCAGGGGTTCGGTGGCTGTTTTTATTACGGGAATGAAAACTTATATGGTCGTGGAGAATTTGGAGGGCGACATGATGGAACAAAGTGATTTGCGTAGACGTGGTTTATTTTTGGGAGTATAAGTTGGCATGGTAAGATGCAGGGTAAGGAATGCTGGTGCCGTGTTTTCAGATTTCGATTTTCGTTGCACTTTTGTGCGTACATATTGATTTTCAGGATTTTACTGTAATATCCTTTCACACATATATATGGTAAACGCCTTGTACCCACTCTTGGTATATATTGTGGAAGAATTGGCATCGCCCATAAAGCAGTCAGTAGCTATTTAGCAGACAAATTTGGTGCGTAACAAAGTACGGGCCGAAGGTCCTTATAGCGACAATATGTACGCACAAGAGCTGTTTTATCTATGAATATCATTCGAATGAATTGTTTTTCTTATTGTAGAGCTTGAAGTTGGTTCTTATACGCCAGAGAGATGGGGTTGGAATGCACCATGATACAGCTGTTTATTGGGCCAATTCGTCTGAAAAGAAAACGTCTCCTCAAATTCTAACCAGGGTATATACAAGTTGGTAGCTTCGATTCCACCTTCGATCGTCACTGATTAGTGTACACAGCCACACTGAGACTTTTACTTATCCAAGAGTGCAAGTACATTTTTAGACACGATTAAGTGGCATTCCTTGTGTGCCATTGCAAGAATCCGCAAAATTGCAGAAAACAATGAAGAGCCCTCTCTATTGTCTCAAATGCAACTCTTACATTCCAAAAACATCTCTTCCTAAAACACTGGTGGCCGAATGTGTAGCTCCTTTTACACTACTTGGTCTGTACTGACAAGCATGCTTCTTTGATCTCTTATCCCGTCCAATGCTAATTTCGTGCCAAAATACTAAATAGTGATAAACGATACAAATACCGAAAAAAAAAAGAACTACTCAAAACAGTTCTGCACGGTACATAGCTTGTCGGCAGATTACTCCCCGTTGAGCTCACCACATGGTTTGAGTCCCTGTTGCTTGTCAGGCCTCTGAAAACACTGTTATATCATATGCTGTAATATTCTGTTTTCATATTTCTTCCAACTCTCTTTTTAAAGCTGAAACTTGACCTGGATCAAATCTCGGTAATGACAAGCTGGTACAAAGTGACAAAAGCTCTGGGACACTTGCCTAGGGTAGCCACCCAGAGCATCAATAAAAAGGCATCGACCAGAGATCGTGTTGAGATTCACCGCACCTCCTTGTCACTGTGCCCAGAAATAAGGCTGGTACAATGAAAATCTATTCTAGAACATTTTCAGACCTTGTCGACTGATATTATTTTGCAAAGAATCATAGCCCACTCTTTCTTTCGACACTAAACTCGGTCTTCGACGATTTATGTTGCCAAACTCGTAGTCAGTAATGTTTATATAAGTGACACAGTGTTGCTATTGACCCTACTGTCAACAACAGCTTCGAGCTCAAATTGAGTAACGGTGAACCAAAAAGAAGAAACCGCTTTCCTGGAACTGGCTGTCCAAATCCCGAGTTGCGAAACTTGATTTTTTGTTACTTCCCTCCCATCTCGTTTTATTGTGATATCGAGCTCCTCGCTGTCAATGCCTGTTTGGGAAAAAATGATCTCTCATCTTTTCACAGTCAAACCCCTCATTTCTCTTGTCTGCCACCACTATCATCTGAATACTCACTCCCAACTTTGTATTTCATCTTGTGTTTCCTTCCTACAACCTCTACCCGACTTACACACTACGTTTTGCTCGCCCAGTATCATCTTCAAACGCGCTCGCCTTTTGCAAATACCTTAACTCACACGCCTCACAGTTTTATCCTACCTTAGCATATTCTACACTACATAGTAGCTCTACTATCGCCCAAAACTTCTTATCCACTGTGACAACCCTGATTTCGAACCTCATCTCAACCTCTTGTTTCACGTCACATTATTCAAAACTGTTGCAACTCGAAACACCGCTAAAAATCCCGAAGACCAGACCAGGGTATTGAACACCCTCTAATCTGTTATCAGGTCCCTGTCCTCCGTCCTTTGCGCCTCACCTCAATCGGATTCGAACAAGTGTCTCAAGCTGGTCCAACTTGCCCCATGCGCCTCAACACCATCGCTATATCACTTTTTCCCAACTTTGGCTTTGTGTCACAATCAAACGTGTTGGAATTACCATATTGGGAATTTAAAGGGAGGGATCTATACCACAAAGATGGGCGGCTAGTGTAGGTATATAAAGCAAGGAGATTTCGCGAAGTTGGCGCCTTTGACGACTACAATTTCGCCAAAAGACATATCAGCGGAATAGAACGAGAAAACCTAGTTAGCCAGCCATCGTAGCGGCAGCGTGGGTATATAGTTTGTTGATTGGTACTAGTTTAAGTACATATCTGTATTTAGAACATTCTCTAACTTTGTTTGTGTGACTCGTTGAGTGACAGTCCCAGTAAGCGCACAGCGATTGAGATGGGTTATTTGGGCACAAAAGTGGCTAAAGCAGCAGCGACAAATGCGCCGCCTGACGTGGACAATCCTCCGTTCTACATTCCCGTTAGATCCATTGAAAACAGGTACGCCCTGATGCAGGAGCTCGGAAACGGCAGCTTTGGCTCCGTAACGCTGGCGAAAATGCTGGCAGGTGCCGATTGCCAAGGCTGTAGCGAAAACGCGTCGTCGGTCTCGCAAACACAAGCCCAACACGAAAACTGCGTGTCGCGTCCGCAGTACCGTAAAACGCTCATGGAAGACGCAGCGATTGCCAACGTGGATCAAGAAAACTTTCACAACAAGCAGCGTGGCGTGCTAGCCATCAAAACCATGATGACGCGTCTGCCGACTTTGAATGACTACACACGCGTTAGGGAGATCAAGTTCATACTGTCAATGCCTGCGCATAAAAACCTGGTGCAGATCTTCGAGCTCTTTATCGACGACATCAACTACCAATTACACATTGTCATGGAATGCATGGAACAGAATTTGTACCAGCTCATGAGAGCACGTCGCAAGCGCATCTTTTCGTTACCATCGCTAAAATCCATCCTGACTCAACTTTTGGCAGGAATACGCCATATTCATTCTCACAACTTCTTTCATCGCGACTTGAAGCCGGAAAACATTCTAATCTCTCCCTCAAATCACTACTTCAGCAAAAAATGGATACTTGATGGCCATTACACTGATAACTACGTGGTTAAAATTGCAGATTATGGTTTGGCGCGCCACGTCACCAACAAAAGTCCCTACACCGCATATGTGTCCACGCGCTGGTATCGATCACCAGAAATATTACTAAGAAAGGGTTCCTATTCCAGGCCATTGGATATATGGGCATTTGGATGTGTTGTGGTTGAAGTCGCTACATTCAGACCACTTTTCCCCGGTTCAGATGAGATGGATCAAATCTGGAAAATTCTAGAAGTTCTCGGTACCCCACACACGATGCCAGAAAATAGCTTGAGCGGTTACCGGCCACACGGTGGATCTTGGGAAAAAGCTCAATTATTAGCCTCAAGATTAAATTTGAAATTTCCTTACGTTGAAGGAATAAACATCGAGAATGTCATTGATAATCCACACTTACAACCACTTTGTGATGTTGTCAAGGCATGCCTTACTTGGGATCCCAAAAAAAGAGCCACCGTTACAGAGTTATGCCAAATGCAATACTTTAAGAAGACTGAAGTGAGCATAAATACAGGGCTGGTCAACGATGAAAACATCATTAGAATACCTCAAGCGAACTCTCAACAACAAGAATGGGATTCGAAGCTCACGTTGAAAAAAAGCTTCGCCGAGCATCAACCCACAGAATCTTCGTCATTAGGTCCTAATGTTATTGATTTCAATGGTGGTAACTTCCGTAATTCCAAAGAAGCACAAATATCGTTCCAACAATTTTTGGAAGAGTCTGCAACTTCTGACCAACTTACCGATTCAACTGTGAGTAGCAGCATTCCGGACGAGGATAAAGTTGACCCCCATGACAACTTACTGAGCAACAATTTAATCGCACTACCTTTATCGGATCAACTGACGCAGGATTTACCGCTGTCGACTTCCGATCTTAATGTCCAAGACGAAAATGAAGTTAAGCCTCAAGAGATGATGGAGAGCTTTGCGGGATATTATTCGACCAAGTCCTCTGACTACGACGGACCTCATGTGGAAGCTCCATTAGGCAATATGGATTCGAACTACATCCACTATGAGGACGTCACTGATATACAACACCACCGCCGCTGTAATGTACTGGATGATATGTCCGTAGACTCCAGCACTTCCAATCATATCCCTCGCTCCTTCGCTGTCCCTAGAATCTCTGAAGAATGTGACACATCCTTGCAAGAGCATGACAGTCACAGCTTTTCCCACACACATAGTCTCACTTTCTGAAACTATGTTCCTTTGGTCTGGCACCAACGCATTTCTAAAAGTTTCAGTTCAAATCTTAATATTCCTTGTTAGTGAATAAATCATCATCAGGCTACAAAGGCCTGGTTGTCTTTGGTTCTGTCTCCCAGTGGTAACTTTTTTTTACCAGTGGTCTATATAACTAGCGCCGAGCCGAAGTCATCTTATGTATGGTTCAGAAAATATTCAAGAGTTCTTAACTCCTCGAGCCACGGGTTTTTGATAAAGCTTTGAAGTGATAGATCATGTCTGACATTGTTATCGTTGGAGGAGGCGTGTTCGGACTATCTACGGCAGCTCAATATGCACACTCGAGCAAAGTGTCAGTTATCGACAAGTTTGAAATACCCTCTCCGATTTCTGCTTCTACGGACTACAACAAAATAGTGCGTTTAGAGTACAATGATGAAATTTACGCGGAAATGGCCGTTGAAGCCATGAGATTTTGGCAGGGAGAAGGTAGTGACACATTGCCACCAGGGCTGTTAACAGATACGTATTCACATTGTGGACGAATTTCGGTTGTGCCTCCAGAATCTTCGCCTAGATACACGTTTGAGATGGAAAGCTTGACATTATTGCAAGAGAAGTTTGGTCGATGTCAAGATGTTTCAGAATACTGCAATGATTTGACCTGCAACGGGAAGTTCTCGCAATTTCGGGAAAGCCAGGCAAAAGGCAAGTTCAGGTATAATCGAGACTGTGGAATTGGAATTGCCGCGAAGTCGCTTTTAGTTATGAAACAGTACTGCAAGTCGCTGGGCGTCACTTTTATAGAGAACGATGGAGCCGCGTGCGTAAAATCAAGCGATGACGGCGTCGTGGTGAGTTTGGAGTCCGGTGCTCAAGTTAACGGCAGAAAAGCTCTAATTGCTTGCGGCGCCAACACTCCATCCTTATTGGACTTGCGGCAGAATGTGAAGTCTACAGGGCTTTACGTGGGTCACATACAGCTCACCGAACAAGAGTTTGAAAAATACAGAGACATCCCGGTGGTGTTCAACCCGGTCGTAGGGTACTTTTTCCCGCCCGATCCCGAGACGCGAGTCCTTAAGATTTGTGCAAGTGCCAGCTCGACGTACGACCTCGCAAGCAATGGACTTTTACCCCGTTACAAAAAGCTTGAGCCTGACACAGTAAAAAGCATCCCCATTCAGTCAGTGGTTCAAATTCGCACATTGCTGGCCGAGTATCTGCCTGACCTTTTGTACGCTGCTGACGGTCAGCTAAGAGAAATACAGGACTGCAAGATCTGCTGGATCAGTGACACCTCGGACTCCAATTTCATAATCGACGAAGTACCCGAAAACCCGAATGTCTTTGTGAGTTGCGGCGACTCCGGCCATGGTTACAAGTTTTTACCAAACATAGGTAGCTATATCATGGCTAGGATGGAAAATAATTTGTCGTCGAAATTAGCCAAGAAATGGGCCTTTCGTGAAAGTGTCTGGGACAATATGACCATCCCCTGGCGTATCGAGCACAAACGTAGACACGTTGACCAGATCCAATGGTATTGACTCAGAAATGTTGGTTACCAGAAGCACTCTTCCTCAGCGTTTTCCAACCGCTGAAGAACATTCGTGAATAGTGCCCTCATCGTTTCTTAAACGAAAACCGGTAAACCGATCAAATCTTCCAGGTAGCCGTACTAGATAGCAACAGCGGGCTCGATTCGCATAAAAACGAGGTTAAGAGATCGTGAATCGTATATTTTCTGGCAGGACCGAATAACAAAGCTCATTTTGCGAACTGTCGAAGCAAATAGTGTTGGATTTGGAGTGTTTTAGCATAATTACCCGAAATTCATCGAAGTTGTGGAAAGTGTCTCGTTTAGCTGCGAGTCTCTTGATCCTGTCTCAAACGTCAGTTGGGAAACGAAGTTCTGAGATTTTGAGCGTCTTTGAGGGTAGCTAGTGATTCGTATACGCCCAGATAACAAAGCTTTAGCTCCCAAGCGATTTGCACACTTGCAAGTTTCCCAAGTGTTACTGGCCAAGCAGTGTTTGAACGAAACCGTTATTTATAAAAGAGGTAACTATCTGAAGACCACAGGGACCCTCTTTGTGTGGCCATTGACATTTCAAGTTGCGAGGAAAAACCGTTAAATCCGAAATCTCAAATGACAGAAAACGGCGAAAGACCCTCAGCTGAAGATCGTTCTTCGATCTACGAGGACGCTTCGACGCTTCTCATGCTCTCCAGGGGCAAGGATGACGGTGCGCCCATCATCAACACTGGTTTTCAAAATACCGGTAGCACGCCCAGTGCGCCACATTCTCGGACCGGATCTCATTCCAATTCGGAGCCTCGATCCCCCATAGCCAAGGAAACTCGGTCTGACTCGCTCAAGCAAGATTCTAGCCTTGGTATATCACCTGTGTCGGCCTCGGCTATACTGCCGTCCAATCCAGATGGCAGTATAACAAGCCAAAAACGTGACAAACCGTCAAGTCCGTCTTCTCGTTCTAATTCAAGTAAGGGCATGGTTGCAGCTGCCGCACTGGCAGCCGCAGCTACAGTACCTTTGCCTCTCAGGAGACAAGATCAAGAACGGCGGGCATCGAAACCTCGCCGCAACACAAATGAAGAATCGACCGAGCAGAAAGATGCATTGAGTTGGCCAGTACCATCTTCATATGTAGTAGATCCTGATGCTGGTACAATAACCTGTATCTGTGGCTTTGATGATGATGACGGTTTTACCATTCAATGCGATCACTGTAACAGATGGCAGCATGCCATATGCTTTGGAATTCGCGACATTGAGACAGCACCCGATGACCACTTGTGTAGTACATGTCAGCCCAGGAAGGTTGACGTTAAGAGAGCCAAAAAGAGACAACAGGAGCGGCTGAACCCCAAAAACACAAAAAGAAGGCGAAAGAGTAATCAAGAAGAAGACCAAACCGGCAAAAATACAACCTCCGATTCAGTCGATTCAGCAAATACGTCTACGAATAACTCCAGCAATCATGAACTCGGCGCTGTTCCGGAAATTAAGGCCATGGATAAGTTGTTGACTGCCATGGAGCACTACTCTGTTGTTTACGTGCCACTCTCGTCTAATGATTACAAGGACAGGTATGTCCAGATGTTCTTAGAAAAGCACTGTGACGACGATTGGGTCATTCCATACACTTATAGCACCTTCCAACCTATTTCTTTGGAGGTGAGATCATATGCTGAGAACGCTCGCACGTTTTCAGGGTTACCGAAATTAGGTTTGTTCACTCAACAGGATTGCCCCTCCGGTACCTTCCTAGAGGAACTTTTGGGAGAAGTCGATTTCAGTAAAAAGTATTTTGAGGATTCTAGAAACAACTACAGAGTTTATGGGACGACTAAGCCCAAAGTGCTAATGCACCCTCATTGGCCTATCTGCATCGATTCAAGACTCAGTGGGAATCTTACAAGATTTTTGAGAAGAAGCTGTAAGCCAAATGTGGAATTAGTGTCCATCCGCTTAAATAATGACACTCCCAATGTCAAGTTTGTCCTGCGAGCTTTGAGAGATCTTGAAGATGGAGAAGAGTTGCACATTGGATGGCAGTGGGATCTGCGACACCCCATCTGGCAGCTCATTAAGGGTGAGAACAAAACCGTTGATTCGCTAGACGATCAAAACAAATTCACGTTGGTGCATTCCATCGACACGATTTTAGGCTCCACTGATTGCGCCTGCGGGAATAACAATCGGGATTGTTACTTGCTTAAGGTAAAGAAATTTTCGCAGTCATTGGTTAAGTCTGTCAAGTCGAAAATGAATAGTCGCTACAAACTCGGGGAGATTCTTCAGGCAGCTAAAGAGGGAACTAACAAAGTACAAACGCCCATATTATCGAGGCTCGCACACGAAGCAATTAGTAATGCCGAAAGAGCCAATGAGATCCTGGTCGATTTTCATGCTGCGAAGCTCAAGTACCTGAAAGAAGAAGGTGTGTTAAATGGCAGAAGTGATTCGAGGTCTAAAATAGATACTGTGGTCAGTGGCAAGCCTTTCAAATTTTATTTGATCGACAAACATTTCGCCCTTACTCGCAAAGGCGACGCAAAAAGTTCAGAACGCAGACCAATTGAGCACGCTGGTCATCTCAACGCTCTGCAATTCGATGAGTCCCACATATCGGATCTGAACGCACTACCAATACCTATCGAACTTCAGGTTCCACACATACCTTCGATTATCAATAATTCCGCAATTTCGAATGGAAGTGCCCCGCAAGATGTCTTGCTTGAACCTACTGCAAATCCGTTGCCTGCCTCGATTGCAGTTCCTCAGCCGGCAGTGTCAACCACGATACCAATCCTGGACTCTCATCAACAGTTGAAAAAGAAATTAAGTTTCGCCGACTACAAGAAGAAGATGAAACCTATATGAAGAGAAGTATAACTTTAGTTAGGCATATATTACCGATGTTTCAAGCGTTGATGTGTAGCAGTTTGCGGTAGGACCACTCTTTAAAATTCCAAGTACTTTAGTACTCGGCATCAATTTTCTAGACCTTTAAAAATTTTAATAGTTAGCGATGATTACATCGCCTCGACCGTGAAGAGAGCGAGAGAGACGTTATCCAAGGATTCATCTAGTATTACTTTCAGGTGTGTACATCATGGCTCATAGGGCTCTATTTCAGGTTATTTTTACTGGAGCTCAAGTTTTTGGAAGAGCTTTTACTGAAGCTTACAAGCAAGCAGCAGTTCAAGCAAGTAAGCCCGGGGCCAACGCGGCAAGAACAGGTGCAGCCAAAGCCGAATACGGCGGAATTACGCTTGATGAGAGTTGTAAGATTTTGAATATCGAGAACGAGGCAGACAGATCGAATTCAGAAAAGATCGAAGAGAGATTCAAGTACTTGTTTGATGTTAACGACAAGGAAAAAGGTGGTAGTTTCTATTTGCAAAGCAAGATATACAGGGCTGCGGAAAGACTGAAATATGAGCTTGCAGAGCAGGCAAAACAGAATGGCGACGGTAAACCAGCGCAGGACAGTTCAGAAAAGCCTCCGTCGGGAGGCTCATGAGTCGGGCTCGAGAAGCAAACTCAGCTTAGATTTCTGGTTGACAATGCAAGCTCTCCTCCGCAGAACAACTAAACGCATTCTAGCATAAGGTATTTACGACGTCCCTGGTTACAGCGTATTACTCTTCAATAGGCATCTCGCTTGTATATAGGCCTTTTTAAAAAAATGAATGAGAATCGGATCTACGAAGGAGTTTGGCTTTAAGAGTTTACTCCGCGAGGTGGAAATGCCAGCAGGAGAGGACCTGCTGCTAGCTGAATAAATTTGGTTCACAGCTGAGAATCTAATCTCAGCTCTACATGCAGATTTGCGGTGCTACAATGTCCTGGCATGAAAAGGGGCACAATAGGTAATTCCAAACTCTCAAAACGCATTACACATTTCTCTGGAAACCATGCTCCTACGGAGACTCCTTTTACAGAGTCTTACCGCACCTCTTCATAGCAGTTTTCAATCTAAGAAACCGGAAACGAAATGCGTTCTGTGGCCGCCCTGTTTGGGGGCGGTCAGCGCGCATTCAGCTATGGGTTATGACTTGAATCAATGGATCCCGTACCAGTATCAACTTTAACAGAGCCCCAAACCGGAACACAAGTTTCCGGCCACAAACTCCGTTTTGAAATACACAGATCATCGAAACATTCGGTTCCTATAAAAATTTTGGTAATTAATATTATCTTTAGATAGTATTAACCACTACTGATGATTGGTTTCTTTAAAAGGAACTTGTGAGAAGTAGATGAACAATAAGACCGAATTCTTGGCCTTTATATACTTTTGAAATTTGAAAATTTGTCTTTGCTGTTACCCGGCATTCGCTGAATAACTGTTAGGGCGTATCCAGTTTCCAGGAGAACTCCACGGATGCGAGGTTGACAGGGCGGGACGAGTACTCTAAAATACAAGCCTCAATAGTTGAAAGCCTCGAGAGCAGGCAGAGCTTGACACCAGGTTTAGAGCTTCTTTCTTCATTATTTACGTAATTATAGCTGCCCGAACGGCGGGCCTTGTTAAAGCTCGATTTAATCACATCGAACACATCGCTCGTTTATTCTGAACTACCTTAGCGGATCCGCCTCGTTGTATTATCTCCTCTTGCTCGAGGATTTTAGTTTGCTAGCCATCGGATCCTCAAAGCTTAATAAAATCCGCGTCGAGCTCATCGCCCGAATATTCGTAAGTCTCTGAGCTGGAGTGGCTCGTATCAGATTCGTCATCACTCGATGATTCCAACGGTAGGTGTATAGATTCTCTTGGTGCCGTGGCAGGTTCCGTTTTCTTCACATTAATGCATTGCTGGCTCGAACGCATGCCGTACCAGGAGCCCGCAGCAGCGCGCGGATCTCTTTTGCGTAGCGGTGGCAGCAGATACGCCTCGTTGGGGATGTCAAGTAGCGAGCATGTTTTTGATGGCAAAGTAGCGGCAGAAGCAGTGATTGGATGCACTTCGGAGAGCTCTCGGTGCGGGTATTTGCAATGCACCAGAAAACACTGGCCGCTGCTGCGCCAATCCGGGCACTCCATTAAGTGCGGGAACTGGCAGTAGCGACCCCGGTAGCAAAACGCCATGTGTGCGAACTGCCGGCAGAGCGGGTATTGCAAGTTCATGGTCTGAGAGTGAATGTAACGACAAGTGAGTGCTTCGGGCTGAGTTTCGTGCGGCTGAGTTCCTATCGGCTGAGTTCCTATCGGCTGAGTCTCCGAACCGACCTCGTACTCGCAATTGTGCTCTGTAAACTTTTTGCAATGTGGTTGCACGTATTCATTTCCTTGGGAGTGCGTTAACCTGCAATTCTGGCCGTACCTACATCGGCCTGTCGTCAAGAAATCTTTACAAATGGACACATTTCTCGGGTCATGAACAAATTTACAGCTTGGATTAGTGCATACGCCCAGCTTAGTGTAAAACTTGCAATAAGCTGTGTAAACGCTCAGGTTTCTAGTCGGAATGCATACTCGGAACGCATTTCCGGTCCATTGATACTTGTAGTTATTCCACGTAAGTTTCGGTAATTGTTCGAAGATCTCAGCCTCGCCGCATAGGCCTTTTTGCCACTGCAAAAAACTCCGAAAGGTTTCTTCCCTCACATTCATTGACTTCAGTGTGTCTCTGAATCTCTGAAAGTTCTCCTCCAGCACAGTTACTTCATTCACAGAAAGACTGACATTCTCCAGTATCGCGCCAAGTTTCTGAATTTGAAACAGCCTAATATTACCCAGTCTATCTGCTACAGTGCACAAATCTAGCTCGGGGTTATTCTGCAGCGATTCCCATATTTTGCGGAATCTGGATTCTGACAAGCTGTAATTCGTCCTGATGCCGCTTTTCCAATTCCGAACAGCTGCATTTTTCTCTGCGATCTTGTCAATTACTTTGATCTTAGGACCGTAGCGGACTAACCGATAACGCTCTTTGGCCTTCTCTAGGCTTAATTCGAAATAGTCATCGATCTCTTGATTCAAGTCATCTAGGCTGTTAAGTAATTCTTCTTTAGACAATCCCATCGCCATCAGAAAGCTGATCTTTTTTCTATGTGGGGCCACTTAGTATGCGTCAATCTTACTAACGATGCAAGCTCCATGGGTTAGGACGTTAAAGATTTTACGAATTTTAGAGGATCCATTGTTAATTCTATATTTCTTGATAATTACATATAAGTTTATAATCCTTTGAACTCTAAATCGAAGAACCGAGAAAATTAACAATGGGCAAATATCAGGCTATAGAATTTGGAGTTAAAGAGATTCCCAACATTATACCATTAGATAAAGATAGCGCTCGACAGTTATGTGAACAAATCTTATCATCTCATGAAAATGAGCCTGAAAAAGTGGCCGAGAGATTTCTGGAGATTTTGGGCTCGGAGGACATCTCGTTGAGCTTTGTGCTTCAGTTCAACGAGAAACTGTCTTATAAAGAACCCTCTAAGGTGGTGAAAGAACCCCCGGTAGCTCAGCCTGTGTCGAAGGCGTCGTACGAAAAAGTAAAAGAACAGGATTTGGAGCCTTTAAAACTAACCAATACTGCTCCTAAAGCAGCTCCTAAATCCTCGGGACCTAAATACCAATCACCGGCCACTAAGGCTGTCGCTACTCAAGAGAAACCCAAGAAGAACGCCAGGCTAAAGAAACTGCAAAACCTTCAAGAAATCGACGATGTGCTGAAGGTTTTAGAGTTAGAATCCTCCGAGTCTGATCCAACAAAATATAGTTGCCAATGCCAAGGCAATAGGCATCCGCTTTTCGAAGTGGCTCCTAATTGTTTGTCGTGCGGTAAAATTATATGTGCCAGGGAAGGTCTTAATTTGAATAATTGCACCTTCTGTGGGGCCGAACTTCTGTCCCTGGAGGAGAGGTCGAAGATAATAGAAGTTTTAAATCAAGAAAAACTCGACATGGCGACGTCGAAAGCCTCAGTGACTGCAGAAAAGCCCAAAAAGAGCAAAGGGTACAAGATTATGTCTGGGACGGGGACCAACTTGTTCTCGGAGCAAGATAAACTGTTTGAAAGAATAGAAAAGGAAAAAGAACGTGAACGCAAGAGGAAAGAAGTGCTGGATGGGCTGGAGAAAGCTCAAGAGGGACAAGATAAAGCAAATGCTGATGGAGGAGATGAAGATTCAGAGCTAAAGGTAGCCCAGGATCGACTTGAAACTCTCATGCATTTTCAAAGTACATCTGCTCAAAGAACCAAGATTATCGATAATGCTAGCGACTTCAGCATGAGCAATGAGTCGAACGTTTGGGGAAACGCTCAGGATCGGGCTTTGATGCTTAAGAAACAGCAGAGGAACATTAGGAGATCCGAAAAGCTAGAACAAGAGCGCCGTGGTAAACGTGACAAAGTTGTTATGGACTTGACGATAGGCAAAGATGGGAAAGTCATAATGACAGAGGCTACGAGAGCCCCTAAAACCGCACACGCAGGAGATGATGAGGATGTTGACGATATAAGTGACGAGGAGGACGCGAGAGACCTGAAAGATATCGCAGGCTTGAAAAATTCTCTTTCGCAAACAAAGAAAGACAAGGATGAAGAACTAGAGGCCAACATATGGGATCCAGAAAAAGATCGGAGACAATTCAAAAAGCCTGTCTATGTAGATTTGAAAAACCCGCCAAAAGAAAGTGAAAAGGAGGTTTCTGTAACTGGTGCGCATGGTTGGAAGAAGAGAGTCCAGATAAGTCAGGACAGCGAGAGTTCTCTGGAACAAAATATTCTTGCTGTGCTTTGAATTTCTAAGAAATTGTTATATGTACTCTTTATTCGTATATGAAATAACTTTTGGGCGGTTTGCATGCAATATTTGCTGGATAGAAACAATTATGTGGAGGCATCACCACTCAATAGCCATTGAAAGCTTTTGGGTACTGTCAAGGTAAATTGGGTTCACATTTCAGACTTCTTGTAAATAGTGATTGCCGTCCAAAATAAGACGTTTAATGTTTTAATCAAATCGCGGCACTTTCATAAGTCGACTAAATTATTCGTGGTGGTTTCACATGAGACGGCCTTATGGGCTTTATATTTATTATGCTTACAATGTTAGAAATTTCGCTCTGCAAGCCTTATGCAAATCCAAGCCCATTTGGCTTTTAATCATGACCGACCCGTTATGTAAGACGGGTTGTCGCTAATGTACATAGTGGTTCATATAAAAAGTCGAGTCACTAATAATTGAACTCACTTTGACCTTGACGTAACGCCATATTCGCCATGCGGAGCATTTTCGATTTTGCGTCTTCCTTAGGTCTTTTTGAAGTCTCTTCGCCATTTCTGCCTTTGGAACTGTTGCCGCCCATAGCTTTAGGCCGTTCCCTCAAGGCAAAACTCTTGGCCAAGTGACCCAAATGCAGGCACTTGACGTTAAAGTATTTCTTCTCTAGTGACAAATGAGTGGTATATGCCCTAACATGGCTTACGAAGCCCTTGACTGCAACATCCTTGAAAGCTTGATCTTCAAGAGCTCGTCTTTCCACGTTGAGATGCCAGGTAGTAGCATTGTTGTCCCATTCAACTGAGCCGTCCTTGTCGCTTCGCCTATCACTTCTTAGAACGTTGGAACCCATAAATGCAGGCTTCAAAATGTCTACGTCCGACTTCAGCAGTTTCCAACCTTGTGGATGATACGGTTTAATGAGTTCCATGTAGCCCTCTTCTTCACCAGGCAAGAGGAACAGAAGCGATTCTCCGCTCACACCCGCGCGTGCAGTACGCCCAATTCTATGCAAATGGTCTTCAACTGCAAAAGGAGGATCTAGTTCTATAACCGAACTCACCCTCGGTAAATCCAAACCTCTGCTAGCGACATCAGTGCAGAACATTATAAGATGCTTTCCGCGCGTAGCATCAGAATCGCTCGAAAAGCTTTGCAAAGTGGCCGTACGAATCTGCTGTGAAAGCGAACCGTGTAATTTGTAACAAACAACCGACGGAGCTGTCACTTGTGATAGACAAGGCAACGAAGTGGAGTTCCCCGATAGCGCTCTAACAGAATCACCCACCAAAGCCCGACTTCTCCCACTGTCATAGGAAAAGACATCGTAATGGAACTCTACACTATCTGAACATGACAGGAAAATAATTGTACGTGTGGTTTCCTTAGTCTCGGAGGAAATATGCTTAGCAGTCAAGTTACTGAGTTGTCCAGCTAACGTCACTAATCGCAGCTTCGGAGGAACAATAGTAATGCTTTGAACCAGTTGGTCTGGAACGGCGTCCACTTCGTGCTGTTTTTGACCACTACTTATAAGCTTGTAGTCTTCCAAAGCCACATTTCCCAATTTGGTGACTCCTCCCTTGAGCGTCGCACTGCATAATGTGTGAATTAGCCTCTTGGGAAGTTCCGGAAACTTTGAATGATCAAGGGGGACTTCGTGAATAAACTTGATAATATCTGTGATCGTCTCTTCGAACCCCAGTTCCATAAGTTTATCACCCTCATCCAGAACCAAGTATCTCAAAGATGAAGCGAACTGTTCTTTAATAACCTGAGTATTCTGTAAATGATCCAATATCCGCCCTGGTGTGCCAATGATAAAATTACACCCCTTGCGCAGTCTTGCCTTCTCAGATTTTTTACGCTCACCACCAATGAGCAAACATGGTACGAGGTAGTGGCAGCACTGAGTTAAAGTCAGCATTACCGAATAAATCTGCGAAGCCAACTCACGAGTTGGTGTGATGATCATGGCAAAACAACCAGACTGACGATCAACACGCGTTTTCATGGAAAGAATTCGCGTCAGAATAGGCAACAAAAATGCCAGTGTTTTACCAGACCCAGTTTGCGCGTGCACAAAGACATCGTTTTTGGCTTCCAAAAGCGTTGGAATACTCAGTTTCTGAACACGAGTTGGTTTCGAAATATGCATTTTTTCGCTAAGGTGTTGCAGAAGTGGAGACGTTATTCCCAAGGCTTCGAACGAGTCCTGCAATAATGGGGCATTCGATGGGTTGACCGGCAAACTCTCATCGTGCGCATTGCTGTTCACAGATGTTGTAATCTCTCGGTTTGCTGTGAACAGCGACGACACGTATTCAGTACCACAATTGCTCACCCCGCCATTGGTATTGGCAGTAGATTTCGCGACTTTGCGGTCCGGCTTTCCTGTTGCATTGCCTCCAGAGCGCTTTAGTGATCCTCTGCCATCTGCCTCTTCACCTTGCGCACCTTGAGATGGCCCATTTTGCTGTTTTTTCGCTCTCCTTCTGTCTTTCCATTTCCCGCCACTTATTTTGACCTTTTCAGGTGCAGAATCGCCACCAAAACTGGTGTCCAAGTTTAAAAGCATCATGCCATCATCTTCAGCCATTTTTAGAGCCTTCAAACCTAATTTATAGGCTTTGTTTCGCTATATTGGGTAGCGCGATGAGCTTAGCGATGAGCTTATATTTGAAGTACAGATCCAAAAATTTTTCAGTGACGAAATATTAAGCGGTAAGCTCGATGAGCTCTCATCGGTTCAATAAATATAAAGCTGAAATATCGACAGGAATCAATGTCTGAGACACCAGAAAGGTCTGAAAGTCAACTATTTGTGGTGGAAGAAGATGAAGATGTGGTCATGGGAAGTCCGGACGGCGAAAATGCTCCAGAAGACGACCCTATAGTTACCGAAATACCAATAAATTTGACGAATGGACCTTTCCCGCTTCATATACTACAGCATCCAAATAAACCACGGAAAACTGCACAAGATGCTGTGCTCAATCCACCCGTGAGCCAGGTAAGATATAGAACAAAGTCAGCGCTTTGGGAGCTGGATGTGCCGGTAAACACTGAGGTTTTCTACGACAAGAACCGTGCGGAAGATGACTGGGAATCTGTGGCGCACCAAACCCTCAAAGGCGTCAGCGTTCCAAGCGAGGGTCAGTACGTAGGGATGATGTCAGAAGATCAGCTTTATTTGATTCCTGTTCAGGCTGTCGCGCAGGTTAGACCATTTTTCAAATACATCGACACTGCGGCAGCGCAGTCCAGAAGAGACGACGACGACTCGAGGTCCCAACAATTCGCTAACCCACAAGCGAGAAAGGCCCAGGTGGTCACAATGTCTGTAAAAAGTAGTAGCGAAGCCAACCAGCCCCGGTTAGGCGGTTCTTTGCTGGCGCATAAGATCGCGGATGAAGAGAAATATCAAGAGCTAGAATGGATAGAGGGCACTTTCCCGCAATTCCAAGAAAGCGTCATTACGGAAGAATCTCGCATTAGACTGCAGTCTGTTGGAGACGAAAACGACTATTTATCAAAGGCTATTACTATGTAGGCGTTAATTTTGACAATTGGGTACGATAACGAACAGTTGTCAGGCTCTGCTCGTATCCTTTGGGTCAAGGATTCACAAAAAAATAGAATGGATTGCGAACTGATATCTTTGATCAATCGTACCACATTTTGATCAGTTCTTCAGATACAGCACTTGGTGTAAGTACGCCCAAATCTGTTATTAGAGCGGTGATGTATTCGTGCGAGGTATAATCGATGCCAGGTTCCAAAAGGGATTGCTCATAATTTTCATTGCGGGTGAAATCCAGAGGCCCCGCTGTTGCGGGCAAATCGTCTGGTGATAGCGGAAACATTCTTACGAATTTATGCGACTCACTCACCACATAGAATGGTTTATTAGCGTTTTTCGCTAATACCCCAATAGAGTAGGTACCTACTAAGTTGATTATACCACCCGATTCCGCTACACCTTCTGCACCGACCAGTACTTTATCAACTTTATGGACAATACTACCAACCGCACTGTCTACCACCATTTTCACCGGAATGCCTTTTTCCTGCAACAGCTTGTAAAGCTGAGCGCCTTGCTGTGTAGGTCTTGATTCCGTCACCACGCACCGGAATCTCACGAACCTTTCGGCGGCGTAACTCAAGACTGAGTAAACTGCTCTGGAAAAACCATGTACCAGAATAATATCATCGTCAGAAATAAAGTCAAGCCCAATTTGCGCTATGTCGTCTCTTGACCTTTTTGCTCTAGAAACAAAGAGTTGCCCATTCTCTATCAGATGTTTCTTACAACTTTCCCAATCACCATATAGATGTGTGTTTCTAAATACAAATCGCATGAAAATATCACAACCCGCTCTTAAAGACATAGAGTTTGGAATTGAAGTAGTCAACTTTTCTGCTGCAGACTTGATAGTGTTGATCATCTCGGCTGATGTCCCCGGTTGCTTGACTCGAAGCATTGTCACCAAGGATTCAATTGCTGCAATTGGCATGGTCATTTCGCTGTCTTCTTCCAAGAACTTCAGGTAAGTCTTGGTAATATCAAATTCCTCACTCATCTTGTATTATTTTTCGTTTGCAACAGCGCGACCAAACCTTCCTAATGGCTGTCGGTTGGTCTTTCAATATTTGATCTGAAATTGGTTAATCGTACTGACTTTTCACTTTTTCATTTTGATATTCGCTGATCCGATGAGCTTGATAAATGAATTTGAAAGTGTCAGCTTCGAAGGCATTTGGTGCCGACACGCTATCAACGATGTTCAAAATGCGAATGTTACGTCTAGAAATCGGAAGGCGGTCTTTTTCGTCGAAAACGGACGTTTCCGCGCTGAGAAATATTGGCATTATAGCCCACATTGATGCTGGAAAGACCACAACTACTGAACGCATGTTATATTTCAGTGGAAAGACAAAGAGGATTGGCAATGTAGATGAAGGTGATACGATAACAGACTTTTTACCACAAGAACGATCGAGGGGAATCACCATTCAAAGTGCAGCGATCTCATTTAGTTGGCAAAATAAATTCAGGATCAACCTAATTGACACTCCGGGCCACGCAGATTTTACTTTTGAGGTAATAAGGTCCCTGAAAGTTTTAGATGGCTGCGTGACAATTCTGGATGCGGTTGCTGGCGTCGAGGCTCAGACTGAAAAGGTTTGGAAGCAGGCCAAAGGCATCCCAAAGATATGTTTTATCAACAAAATGGATCGCGCAGGCGCTGGGTTTAGCCGTACCACAAAGGAGCTTATAGCAAAGCTGAACACACGAGTTCTACTTTTAAATGTTCCAGTATTCGCTAACACTTCAGGTCCTGGAGAACCCGTTTTCGAGGGTGTGCTAGATGTAGTAAATAAGAAGGTTTTGAGATGGACTCCGCAAGATCCAGAACGGGTATCAGTTGAAGATATTATATGCAATTCTTACTATTGGAATGATTTAGTGAAGCTAAGAGAGTGCTTGGTCGAAACATTGAGCGAGTTTGATGAAGAATTGGTTGAGTATTTTCTAGATACCGCTAATGGCGACTACATGATCGTTCCTCCCGAGTTGATTAATAAGTCTGTTAAAAAATCGTTGTTGGCCAACTATGCTGTGCCGGTTTTGTGTGGTGCTTCATTCCGTAACATTGGCGTGCAGCCTTTACTAGACGCAGTTGTCAACTACCTCCCTTCTCCACTCGAAGCAAAACTTCCCGAGTTCAATACTAATGTTCCAGTGGAAGTCAATAAGAAAGAAGGATCTGTTATTAACAACAACAAAAATCTTTGTGTTGCACAGGCCTTTAAGGTAATCACTGATCCTATTCGGGGCATTATGGTCTATGTTAGGGTTTATTCTGGATGTTTGAACAGTGGCTTCACCGTTTACAACTCTACGACTGGTGCCAAATTTAAGATCGGTAAACTGGTTATAATGCACGCCAACGTAGCAGAAGAAGTAAAGCAACTTAAATGCGGAGAGATTGGTGTTTTGACAGGCTCTACTGTATCAGAAAACGTTAGGACAGGCGACACTATCATCACGCATAGTATGAAGAAAGACGGCCTGAAATCCTTAAACAGAGTAAAAGAATTGGGGCTGAAAATTAATCCTATCGAGACACCACCGCCTGTATTTAGCGTTGCCGTTGAACCTAGAACTCTAGGAAACAAAAAGTTAATGGAAGAGTCAATTGCAACTATCATAAGAGAAGATCCAAGTCTTCATGTGAATGTGGATGAGGAGACTGGCCAGACTCTTTTGAGTGGGATGGGCCAATTACACCTGGAGATAGCTAAAGACAGGCTACTCAACGAGCTCAAGGCAGAGGTGGAGGTTGGAAAAGTTATGGTTTCGTTCAAGGAAACATTAAATGCGTGCACGAAGCAAAGCGTTTTGCAAACCGAAGATGGTTACAGGTTCTCAATAAGCGTGGAACCATTAGATGTAGCCATGGCGGCTAAGAGCTCTGACGAAGATTGGCACTACCTTTCAACTGACAATAATTACTTGATCCTCGAAAAGTCACCCGCGTGTGCCGGAAACTGGCCATACCAAATATCATATGAACAGATTGTCAATGCTGTTATATCAAGCAGCATTGTAGCTCTGCAAAAAAGTGGGAAAATTGCCAATTTTCCGTTGCATTCATGTGCTGTCAGGATAAAGAACGACTGGAGCATACCGCTCGATGCCACATCTGTGTCTCAAACTCTTGCGCTGTCTCGAGGTTTGATTTTTGAAGCGTTAAGAGAGCTTCCAGACACTGCCTTCGCAGTGTTAGAACCAATCATGCATATTAACGTCACAGTGAAGCAGAGCGATATGGGCCATGTTCTGCAGGATTTAACGGGCGCCCGCAAAGCTAACATATTATCCATAGATGATGAGCACGATCTCACTAGCGGCGAGAACGCTGACATACAGTATCAAAGGCTAGCCGAGGATCAATTTTTACCAATGGATGCCACGCTGGGCCTAGCAAATATATCGAGTGGTGCGACAGTAAATAAGACCATTCGAGCTTTAGTGCCCCTGAAAGAGATAGTTTCGTACATGAGTAAACTCCGGAGCTTAACAAAAGGCAGAGGCAGCTACACCATGAACTATCATGGAATGGAAAAAGTCACAAGTGATCGTCTACCTAGCATTTTAGAGGAATTCTGAAATCAATATTCAAGATCTCTGATAGATGCTGTTTGGCCATATAACCTGTAAATATTATTAAAAGTTCTGCCAAATGATGTCAAAGATATCAAGAACTGGTCCCCGTAGCCACCATAGCACGAGCTTCTACCGTAATGTTGAAAAATGGTTTGACTTGGACGGATTTGAGTAAGTGCTCGAATGATCTTGTAGAACACAAGAATAGATCAATTAACCAACGTGAAAAGTCCACAAGGAAGCATTGAAGCACATAGATAAATCAAGAGAGTCCAAGATAGACCACCCTTAAAATGCATACGATAGTCTGAACCGTAGATTTCAATAATTGAAGAAACGACAAGATGAAAGTGAAGGAGAGCAAGCAAACCAAAGTTCAGTAGAAGCAGAAAAGGATATTCGTCTTCTGACTACCAAAACATCCTATGATAGAAGATTGAAGACGTCTGAAAAGATAATAACTAAGGACAGCAATGACGACAAGAACTATACGATGTTGGCCTTCAAAACCTACAACGTTTGTCGAACTTTCAACAAGTCTTATTCCTCGTGGCCCAATGGTCACGGCGTCTGGCTACGATTGTATCCACTTCTGAAACCAGGAGATTCCAGGTTCGAGTCCTGGCGGGGAAGACTTTTTTTGCCATTTTCTAAGGCACTACTTTATGCTCAATTTAGCATGTAATACCATACTTACAGAGCACTACATTCTTATGAATGAGTTTTAAGGATTACAGGATGATTGTAGCGCATTTCTTCCATCGTCAGAATACAACAACGAATTGAAGAACTGCTGGCAGACGAATTTGAACATTTTCATTAACAGGGCAGTCCGCTGTGAGAGATGCTTGACTACGTATAACTATATCACCGGTCACGTTACGCGCACTCTGGAACCTGATTTTTGAAAAGGCCTTTATGTTTATAAGTAAAATATCTATATTCTGTTTGCCAAAAAATCGGCGATTTCCTTCCCGAGGAATTTCGATAATTCGCCTTTGGAATCGTCTAGATGTGTAATTCTTGACATCATCTTCAGCAAGTCGTAGTTGATTTCAGAGGAAAGCCTAGAATCCTTCTGATAGCTTGGATGATGAGTAATGTATTCACGCAAAAAGTTGGCAGTCGTTGGCAAGACGCCCGTGGCTCTATCAAAAACCAGCTTTAAGTAGTAGTACAGTCTTTTTTGACCAGCATCAGACGAGTTTTGGAGGTCAGTCCACGATGACGCCACAATGTTCTTGTGCTTCAGGATGCGATCTATGAATTGTGGGAAAATACCGAAGCCAGAGTTTTGAAAGATCTCTGCAAATGAATATTCACCCGTGGCCTCATTGGTGAAAGACTTCTTCCAGTGAAACTTTTCGAGTACAACGGCATCACGGCGGTGAGCCGTTTGCATATTCTGCCAAACCTGTGACATTGGCAAGTAAGCATTGATTTCGTTGCTGAACTTAAGCAAGCATTCCACGATCAAAAATAAAAAGTTAGAATAGGCAGCGTTTTCAAAATCGGTGACATGAATCTCCATTGGCCTAAACTCTACACGCCACCCAGGGGTGCTGTTGTTTCCGGGAATCGCAGCCTGAGTGGGAGGTTTGAATCGAAGAGTTTGCCAATTAGTGCTTTGAATGTTTTCAAAATGATCTGTGGAGTTCTGATTGTCTTGATCTACGCGCTCTTGGAATACCACTAACGGATCTCTTATAAACAAGTGAGAGAAATGGCGCGCCAAATCGTAATCCATAGGAAATAAATGATTGGTCTGTAGTTTTTCCAATGCGCTTTCGTTGAGAGGAACGTTTGTATCGTTATATTTGCGATCAAAGAAAGGATTGCCTCCCAAATACAAATCCACCGCACTGTATCTGGACTTTGGAATTCTTTGCGGATGGGCTTTCGAAGTATAGCCATGCCCGTTGTTATACTTAGGCAAGAGTGGCTCCTCACTGCGTTCGTAAGGAGTGCGATCGTCTACTGAGGCAGAGATGACGTCCCAACGAACATCTTGGTCTGCCAGCCAGCCTTTGAAGGCTGGTGAGGCAGCAGTGGCAGCAAGAAGCACGGGTGCGAAATTGACCAGAGAATCGTACAAATATCTCGCCTTGTCGACGTTGGGAGCTTGAAATGTAAGTTGCAAACAGCTAGAGCCCATGCCGAACCCCATACCATCCATGTATATGTGTCCTGGTTTTGACGCCAGCACAGCCTCCTGATCTTCGGGTGTGAACCAGTCACGCTCAACGACCGTGTCATCACCTTTTGGGGTCTTCTCGTCTTGGTACATGGGAACGTTGATGCACACCTTCTCACCTCGTCTAGTGCGAATGTTTGCTGTCAATGTCGGAAACCGAGCATGACGGTTGATCACTTGGTCCGGCAAGTATAACGAGCGTGACGCAGCGTTGTGAGAGCTCCACACTTGCGGGACGTCCGTAAAGCCTGGGCACCCCATTCGTGGAAACACTGCGAGCGACAAAAGATCCGCGCCTCGCTCCCGAAGCTTGCCTTCGGCCAACGCTCTTCTTTGTGCCATGTTTTCCTCGACGTATTGATTTACAAATCCGCGGTACGGTTCGGCCGGCGTGGCTTCGATCATGAACCTGCCGTATTCCGGATGGAAAGAGGCATTGTGTGCGTCGCACATGCCTTTATCCTCGGTATTCAGCTCCAAAAGCACCTCGTCATCGTCTATAGCCAAGACTGCGTTGCGTCTGGCGTCATCTATGACACAAATCATGTATTCGACCTCATCCCCCCAAAGCAGGGGATCTTCTTTTCTCGCATTAGCTGCGCGGAAGACATACAACAATTGCTCAATTCCGTTTTTCCTAACGTGCTCACTATACTGGCTGGATTCGTGCCATTCCAACGGTGTTCCAAGGGAAAGCAAACCCATTTGAACAATTCACTACGGAATGTGCTCACACCGGAATTCGATAAACGCAATCAAGGGTGTCCCTGGTACGATCCCTATCTCGTTTTCTTGCGCCTTTGATAGCCTGACAACCTAATATATAGTTGTCGATGCGTTGAGTGACGACGAGCTACCTGACAAATAGCAGCGGGAAAAGTTTTTCGCCAAGATCCAATGGTATCCGATTGGATTTTAATCTGATGTCTTACAAATGGCTTCGACCCTGTGGTTCAAGCACCGTTATAGAGCTCAACTGAACCGAGATTTTACTCGATGTGAGCTTGCTGTGTGATATATACACTTGCTGATTCTCAAGTTTCTCGAGCGACAGAGACAATACAGACTGGAATAATATCACGTGCTTCGGTAGCTTTCAAGACTGTTAGTTGTAACCTGAAGCCAAACGATTGTTTGAACAGCCCTGCACCTTTGCGCCTGCGAGGCTCTATTCTAGTGTTTCCTTCACAAGTGAGTAGGCTGAAATTTCAAGCTGCCCAAAATTCGCACCCGGAAAGAGTCTCACTGGACATGACTCTTTTGGTGCCTGGATCGTAGCGGCATATTTTTTGACAGCTGGGATGACAACGCTCACGCGTTTGCAAATGAAAGATTCCTGTGCTAGTCTTCTCGCGTAAATGCTATTGTTTAGCAATACTTCTTAGATTGGCTGTCTACTGTTGCTCAATAATCGTATTCTAACCAATAGCCATCGTGGAAAATAAGTGTTGGTTCCAAACGTAGAAACCTATTGACCTGAGACTCTCATTCTTGCCAGCAGACTAACCTAATCCTAATATGCCAAAAGTTCCTTCACACAATGCTCAATTCTGTGAATGAAACACTGACCGAAAGGATACGGTTCGTCCAAGAGAGCCGAATCATTTCTTCAGCTATTCAGATCATTATTTCGCTGGTTCAACAAATGCCAGTTGCTCATCTCGCTGTTTGCGCCATGAAATTGCTCCATTATATCTGAAAAAAGCCGGATTCCTTCTTTCTCAAGCTCACATCTTGCTTTCTGACGTTTATCAAGGCTCGAGAGCCGTTCTCATAGTCTAGATTTCGTCTCTTGCTTGTTCAAATTGTATGTGTCTCAGCGGCTCTTCCATCTAACTCGAAACCGGTAAAATTCTACACGCATTTCAGCCCCTCATTGAATCTGAAATCTCAAACAAAGATCCAGTGACAATCGATTCCCCTCATATAGTCGAAATTTTACTAGTTCAACCCCCAAGTAGTGAGTTCCGTGCTTATAAAGTACAGATCATTCACTGAGTCTCTCTTACGTTCTCTTTGTTCATCCGTGACTTAACACATTCAGACCAGTATTTGAGCAAGTTCAACAAATCCAACAATCAATGGCTCATCAGTCCGATCATTTGGCCAATGCTAATCAATCTGTGACAACCAATACTTATGACTGGCTTCAAAGTCGAGAGCAGGAGGAGCGGATGAGCTACTCTGCCCAGAATTCGGCTGCTCTGAAGAATATGGGACGGTGGTCAAGTTTTGTGTGGCATGCTGATGAAGCTGCAGAAGTTGATCAAAGAATTCGTGGAGATCCCTACGAAATACAGTACTCTGTTTTCGAACCGGTTGTGGGCTATACAAGATGGCCACCCCTGCCCAATAGGGATATTACGCGACAGAGCTTCCACGAAGTAGTCCACGATTGTACCGAAGCCATCACCAAGCACAATATCGAGCTGCAACGCATTCAGGCAGGATCTAGTGGGTCGTATTTTGCGTATGGGACTGCAACTGCAGATACTCCGCTTGGGGTATTCAAGCCCAAAGATGAAGAACCGTACGGACCTCTGTCTCCAAAATGGACTAAATGGGCGCATAGAACTTTCTTCCCTTGTTTTTTCGGGCGAAGCTGCTTGATTCCCAACCTAGGGTATATCTGTGAATCTGCCGCCAGTGTCATGGACGAACTCCTGGGCACCAATTTGGTACCCCATACAGAAGTTGTGTCCTTGATGTCCAAGAACTTCTACGACAAGAAAAGAGCATGGTTCTCTACAGAGCCACGCTACAGGCACAAAATCGGGTCTCTACAACGATTTGTTGAAGGCTATATCGGTGCAAGCGAGTTCTTGGAGGAACACCCATTTCCGGGCGTATATCGCGATAGACAAGTAGCGCAGCCCGAAGACGAATTCCACTGGAATGCCCAAACTTTAGCTTCCTTCAGATTCGAGATCGAAAAGCTTGTTATTCTGGACTATATGATACGAAACACCGATCGTGGACTTGACAATTGGATGATAAAGGTCCGCCAGCTTCCAAATAAGGAATGGGAGATCAAGCTGGCAGCGATCGATAATGGTCTGGCATTCCCTTGGAAACACCCCGACGAATGGCGCTCTTTCCCCTATGGATGGTTGTACCTGCCGGTGAATGTTCTAGGGCAGCCATTTTCCGAGGCAACGCGAAGACACTTCTTGCCGCTTTTGACTAGCACCAAGTGGTGGGAGACATGTTTCGCAGAATTGACGGCGCAATTCAGCCGTGACGCTGAATTTAAGTCAAGAATGTGGAAAAAGCAGTGGAGTGTACTTAAGGGTCAAGCTTTCAATGTCGTTGAGACCCTGAAAAATCCAACGCAGGGTCCTTTGGAACTTGTGCGTCGCACACAAACGCTTGTAATCGATGACATTATGCATGTTCCATCGAATACGCTACCTTTGGCTATCTTGAACAATGCAATGGAGGAGCCTATTACGGTATCGGCTTCATCTCCGATGGTTTCGTCCTCCTTACCAGAAGATGGTAGTCCTACAGACGCCTACGTGGCTCGCACCGCTACTAACCCACAAGATTCTACAGAAGAACCCCCAATATTTCCGAAAAGATACAGTAGTAAGAAGGTAGTTATAGAGAGGCTAATGTTAGTGAATTCTAAACCGCCAGTATTTACATGGTGGTGATTTGCGGTGCCTAAATTCGGAGTTATTACCTGACATCGTGTACGAGTACTTTTTTTCCTGTCTTGAACTTTTACACTCATCTTGACGAGCTAGGCAAACACTTGCCGACATCTCGAAAAGGCCATCCCAAACGTTCGAAGATTGATTCTTTTCTTACAGTCAATCGCGCCGTTTGGTCTCTTAATCAATTGTCGGATTGATGAACATCTTGTCATGGAGAAGGAAAAATGCGTCTTCCAATACGCTAATAAATGAACATCCCAAAAACGTTATGTTCAAAAATGACGAAAATCTAATACAGAATCTAGGCGAGAATCTCGAGCAAAACCCGCGCATCATCGAATTCCAGTTTGGGAAAAGCTTCAAGCTAAGGGGCCGGCTTTTGAGTAGCTTGAGCGGACTCAATCTGATCGGAATTGGTCCTCCTGACATGGTGCATGTGACCAAGTTTGACAAGTTTCGTCAAGTGGAAACCGGGGAGTATCATTACTTAACCGGGCTTGATACTTCTTCTGAAGTGATGCCAATTGCATACCTGAACATTCTGGGGCTAAATGATGGCTCTCAAGCGTCATTGGCATCGGGGTCTACGCCGTCGAAAAGTGGCCACAGGGTTACGACTTATTGCACCGCAAACGTATTTAGTAACGTTGACGTCAGGATACGTTACGAATCCCCGAAGCATTTTCAACTGACGGTTACAGACTTTCTTTCCGGATCCAGTAAATCCACAATGACACCCGAACTATGGGAAGAGACATTTGTGAGTGGCTTTGTGCGGGCAGTTATCACCAATACTGACAAAGAACGCAAGCTTCCAGGTCTTGTTGAGTTTCCTATAGCGCTGGAAAATGGGCTTGCTTACTCTGAAAAATGCGTTTCCTTACTATGCAAGTTCTTACCACGCGGGCCTGAACTGGGTTGCGATCTAACGAAGCATGGGTTCGCATCTTTCAAAAATAATTATTTGGTTGCATCCTTACTTACATTCTTGCAAGTAGCAGGGAAACTTAATATGTTTGTGGTGGAACTGCTTCATAAGCTGTGCGAATCAGACCCAAAAAACGAGGTATGCTACAGAACGGCGCTAGTCGCAGTAATGATGAATAGTGAAGCGCACGATTCTATGGCGATAAAAACCATCAGTAATTCAATGCAAAAGCTGTTCCCTGACGGTTTATCTAGATTGGAACAAGACCAATTAGCGTATGCTGGCGATTTTCTGAACTTGCAAGTTGACTTTCTTATGTCAAAGAACGACTTTCAACTTGCGTTGCCGCTTGTCCAAAAAACGACAGCTATATGTTCTGACAATTTTGAAGCCTGGAGTAAGCTTGCACAGTGCTATATCAAGCTACAAGACTACAAATCTGCTATGTTCGCCATCAATTCTCTCCCACCTCTTTTGTCATCAGACCCGTGTAAAGATGCTATGTGGAAAGAAGCATCTGAGGATAGATATTACGTCAAACCTCTTTGTTCACGCCCTGGCTCTCGCCTACAATCGAATGAATACAACTTCATTTCTACAACTCTCAAAGCAATTAAAGACCATGATTTGAGTTCAATGATCTACGGCCGGATTGTAATGCCCCCGCAAGCGAATCGAGGGTGTATCAAGGAAATTTGGGATGGACCGTGCATGTCATTGGGCCCTATTTATGGGCCTCAAAGTAAGAACCTAATAAACTTCGTGTCAACGCAGGAAGTTGCATCTTTAGAAGATTCTGACTTGTTGCAAAGAAACACTATGGCAAACCAGCTCAGTTGGTCGCTATCAATTGCCTACGACCTGCTGATGAATATCGTCTCTGATATAGGTTGGAATTCTTTGTTAGAGCTGCGATCGAAAATATTCGTTATGGAGCGCGAGCGCACTACTGATTACACAGGTACGCTACAGCCAGAATTTAAGACCAAACGTTTGTGCGAGAAGTGGCTTGACCAGCTGTTCCTTAATCTCTACGAGGACTTGAAAATAACCTGCAATGTTGAAGAGCACCGCGAGGAAATGTACAGTGGCTTAGAATGGGAGCTTCTGGGACTCGCTCATCTAAGGACATGGAACTGGGCGGATGCAGTTCCATGCCTTCGGACCAGTATCATGGCTCGCTTTGACGTTGTAAGTGCCGAAAAGTTGTTAGATCTTTACTTGACGCGGCAATACCCGGTTTCAAACGTGCTAGACCCCGACGTTTTGCTATCATTGATCGTTGAAAAGATAAGCTACGAGAGCCGCTTCTACAACTACCTACAATTACCCAATCTGCATGTCCTGACCCGCTTATGCTCACTTTCGGGGGTGGAGAACGTGCGAAATCACATATATGCCCTTCCCTCGGCACAGAGAGGCATCGTTGCCCTCATGGACAAGCTGCTGGACTACATACAAGAGCTGAACGATAAGTGAGCTCCTATAGATTTCAAAATGATTGCCATCCTGTGTAAAGCTTTGATCTCTTGCTAGGTTCCTATGGCGCCAAATAATCTTCTTACCCGACTTTAAAAATTTTTCTTGTTATATGAGAAATTCCATACAGAATGAATACTGGATAGGATTCCTAAATTGATTGAAGTGAATGTTGAAGTCGTTATAGTTCATTAGAGACGTGCGTTACTAACTGCTTATTGAGTCTACACCGCCGAAAGCCTGAAATTTTAAGAGCACAAGCTTTGATAGGCTCTTTGAACTGCTACAAACTGAGTTATTTGGCGTGGAAACATCAGGGGCACAACGGTATAAGATCGCTTGATACCCTACGCAAGAATTGAGAGGGATACCCAGATAAAGCATATTTGTAGGATGTCAGGGTCATTCTGGAAGTTTGGACAGAATTATGCGAGCGAATCACCATTGTCGAGACTGTTGAACCGAGCATTTGTGAAAGTAAGCAACAGCAACAACGATCAAGACACACACAACAGATCGCAGGAAAAGATCGACAGACTGCTGGCGTCACCTAGTAGTCATAGCTCGGAGGATGATAACGATGATCGGGAAAAAGACGAGGATGGCAGCGTAGATGTCGGAGATCGATCTCGCAAACCGAAAAATGAGAACGAAGATGATGACGATGACGAAGATGATCGGAAAAGTGACCACGAGAATGAGCTCCGAGAGTCTGGAAACGATCAACCAGACTCTGAATCGGATTATAAAGATTACGAGCCTGACATGGAGGTTCTGGACGAACTTTTGGACGACGAAGAGCTCTATACGGAGCTCATGTGCTCGAACTTCAAGCTTTTGATCTTTTTCAAATACCCCCAGGTCTTAGCGCGACTTGTAGATTATGTCACGAATGAGCACGTCTTGAGTGAAGACCTGAATCAGGAACTTGGCACCGCAGAGGGGTCTGAAAACCGGAATGCTAATGAAGATTCTGATCTCAAATCGGATCAAGAGCATGGTGACAATGACAGTGGTGACTCAAAAGCCAATGAATCCACCGGCGGCTTGGTCAAAGATCAAGACACCCCCGGCTCAGATCAGCAATCTGTGTCATCTGCTGAGACAAGCATAACACTCCCTCCGGACTCCGAGGAACAATCAGAATCCAGACGCGCTCGTATGGCTGCTGAAATTTTATCAGCCGATGTCTGGCCTATTTCATCTGCATTCATGGACCATGACGACCTATTGACTCGTCTATGGTCTATGTTAGATCACACGGCACCTCTGTCAATTGTCCCGTCTACGTATTTCATGAAAATTAATGAAAGGTTGCTGGATATGGATGTCGCTGGAATGTTGCATTTTATCCTGGCTCAAGACGACTTGGTTGATAAGTTTCTAAAGCATATCGATAACCCCCCGCTAATGGATTTTCTATTAAAAGTCATATCTACTGATAAGCCGGACACCTCCACAGGGGTTATTGAACAACTTGGAAGCCAAGATCTGATTCCAAAGCTTTTAGATCATTTGGAAACCGGAAATACTTCCTCAACGAAATCAGCCGCCGGTGATTTTTTGAAGGCGCTCATAACAATAAGCGCCAATTCAAACAACGAAATTGCATCGGCCATAGGACCTAATGGACTCACGAGAAAATTAGTCTCACCTTCAATGGTGGAAAAATTAATGAAAATTATGCTTTCTGGGGGAACCTCCCTCAGTAACGGTGTTGGTATTATTATTGAGCTTATAAGGAAAAACAATTCAGATTACGATTTCGTACAGGTAATGTACACCACACTAGAAACTCACCCACCTAATGATAGAGACCCTATTTATTTGGGTTACTTGATTCAGTGCTCGGCGAGCCATTTGGCAGACTTTAATAAAATGTTGATGGAAACAGAACTGCCTCCTTTAGAGACACCGTTCGGATTTATAGAACCGTTGGGTTTCGAAAGGTTCAAAATATGTGAGCTCGTTGCAGAACTACTGCACTGCTCCAATATGACTTTACTTAATGAACCGAACGGGGAAGAAATTATCGCCGAAAGGGACTCTGTCAGAGAAAAAACCCTACAACTGGAGGGAAACGAAACCGCTTATAACAGGAACGAATTAGGCGAAGACGGCGAAGATGTATTAGACAAAATGGCAGATCTAAGAATAGCTACAACAAATGCAAGTAATAGCAGCGATGATGACGAAAAAGTTATCCGTCCAAAGGATGAAGACGGAAGTGCTGGAAATGAAATTCAGTCCGAGGGCTCTACCGATGGCGAACTACCGGAGAAGGCTTTACGTGAGAATCCAGTGGTAGGCGATCACTTGAAGATAGCGTTACAAGATAACAGTGTCATCACTGCTATATTAGAGATGTTCTTTGCTTTTCCATGGAATAATTTCTTGCACAATGTTGTTTTTGACATTGTTCAGCAGATTTTCAATGGTCCTCTTAAAACTGGCTTCAACAGGTTTCTAATTGCTGATCTGTTTACAGGTGCAAAACTGACGCATATGATTATGGAAGGAGATAAAAAATGCGAAGATTATGAAAACGAAACTGGCTTGAGACTTGGTTATATGGGGCACTTAACTTTAATAGCAGAAGAAGTTGCAAAATTTGCTGCTTATGTCGACGAAATGAAAATATCTTTCAGCAACCCATCAATATTAGACACCTTAAGTGAGCCTCGTTGGAAGGAGTATACTGAAACTGTATTAGCGGATACTCGCGAAAATTACAGTTCCATACTCGGAGATTTTGAAGAAGAGGATGACCATGAGGATGTCGAAGTTGAAAACAATGAAATATCAGGTGCGGCGAATGACGAGGATTTGGATTACCGTAACTATGATCAAGACGAAGAAAATGCCGATGATTACGCCGAATACAACAGTGTTGACAGCCCCCGTTACTACCAATACGACGATGGACAGGGAAATAAGACAAATATTCACCTCAATCCTGACGTCGACTACGACATCGGGCCAGGCACTTTCATCGAAGGTGATACCCGTGACTACGATGACGACAATGACGGTGACGAGGGAGAAGGTAATGGCGTTCAAGAAAAGCATCCCGAGAAGAGCAAGGTTGGGGGCCAGAAAGAGCGCAAGAGCAAATTTAGCAATTACATGTCACATCAGCTGTCAAAGGACTTCAACACTTCGTCCTCATCTGACGACGACGAAGAAGATGTGTGGAATAATGCCGTGGCTGATAATTCAGAGCTAAAGGCCAAATCAGGATTAACAGAGTCAGGGGAGGGCGCTGCCTTCAACCCATCTCAATTTGGACTTGAAGATGAGGAGGATGATTACATGGACCCCAACGACGATGGCCAATCGTATGCAAAGCCACATCACCCCCTTTACGATAATATGCTTTCGCGAAACAGTCCTGGAAATCGCCACTACTTCAACCAAGAAGACACCAGCATCAGCAGCATTGCCAGCATTGCCGAAAATGATGATGACAGTGACGGAAGCGACAAAGATGACGCAGAGGAGGATGATGATCAATACTCTTTGTGTCGGACATCCAGTAAGGATAACATGGCGTGGGATAGTTCAGAACAAAATAGGATAATCAACTCAGCTCAGTACAGACAAAACCAACAGGAATCTGAGAAATAGAGCTGAGGCATTGTTTCAACTCTCGATTTCCTCGCCCACTTTCAAAACTCATTTCAAGAAGCCGCATATTATGTATCCAGCTTCTACCTTGTATAATAATAAGTAATGTGGTGTTAAGCTTAGAGTCATGGTGATTTGGCATTTAGAAATGTTGTGATCGTGAATGTAGTGGACCGCACTGTGGTGCTTTCACATTTGAACACCTTTGACGAGCCCAAACGTAATTGAAGACTTTACATTTACAGAGCTTATATAACAGTCGAAACCCTGAATTACTTTGAAACAGCAAAATTGAGACGCTTCAAAACCACCAATGTCACGGAAATTATCGCCTGTCAGTCCATTGGCACTCTACAATTTAATCTCTGCAGGCCTGTGGGGATATCTGCTGTACAAAGTCGTTGCGGTTTACCCAAAAATGGGCCAGCCCGCCTTTTTCTACGAAACAAGATCTGTTTTGAACGCCATACAATGTGGTGCCTTAATTGAGATCTTTAACTCGCTGTTAGGGATAGTGCGTGCGCCTCTTTTGACTACCGTTGCTCAAGTTGCCTCCAGGTTGTTGTTAACCGTTGGTATTTTCCAGTATTTGCCTGAATCGTACAATGCACACAACTACACCTTTGTGGCTCTTTTGCTAGCATGGTCAGTGACAGAAATAGTGCGCTATTCCTTCTACTATTGCAACTTGACTATATCGGCCGGCGCCCCAAAGTTCCTGATTCTCTTGCGCTATAATTTGTTCTGGATTCTTTACCCAATGGGAGTTGCCAGCGAGTTGTTGATAATTTACTCTGCTCTACCCGTGGCAGAGGCCAAATACTCAGCACATGCGAAGTTAGCTCTAATTGTGGGCATGCTGACGTACATTCCAGGATTTCCAATGCTTTTCTCGCACATGGTTGTGCAGAGAAAGAAAGTGATGAAGTCGTTGTTCTCCAACTCGAAAAAACAGAACTAAGGCCCAAGAATGACTCATTGTGGGGTTGCGAGACGCTACTATCGCGAGGCTATTTAATTCTATTCACTTGAAAAGACCTTTCTCAACGAATTTCGCCGTGAAGTGATTCCTCAATTGCTTGTTTCATAAATAAACACGAATTACTCACTGTTACATAAAGAAGGTAACATTAACACCCCGCGACTGTCGTCCTCGGTTGAATAAGAACCTTTTAACCAGTTTTTTGGTCCTGTTTTCAGATACTATCACTTTGTACTACAGTGTCGCAGCAGGGTATCAACAATCTACAATTACACTTTCAATGCCACATAAATTCTAGCTCGCGTTGTCGAATCCTCAAAGCTATTCAAAAGTGCTACTGAGTAGAAGAGATGTCTCTATTCGGGCTAAAGATTTTATAATAGTAACACCTGTCGTACGTAGTGCTATCGAATTTATAACTTATAGTCAGGAAAAATTCGCTATCGAATTCAAAAAGCTTGAATTGAACTAAAATACCTATTTTAGCGTTCGAATAATTCCGGATTCTGTTTCCGAGGCCACTGCTAACGCGAAATGAATGCCCTTTGTCGATTTTTGAGACCTACCCTGCCGATCTTCAGGCGCCCAACGTCCACTCTGAATCCTATCGTCAGAACGTTTACCTCCTCCAGAATTCCACTCCAAAAATTCGATACCACACCTTTAAAACTGTCCAACGAGCTCTATGCTATATTTCGTATTCACAACCGTCCCTACTTGGTGACGAAGGGCGACAAAGTAATTTTACCATTTAAAATGAAACAAGCAGAAGTAGGAGATGTGCTGAATTTGCAAGACGTCACGACCATTGGTACTAGAAATTTCAAGATTGTGGACTCTCCAATTGATTCATCGCTCTATAGCATCAAAGCTACGGTTTTGGAGAAAACAAAGCGTCGCATGAGAGTAAGAGAAGTGACTAAGCGTAGAAATAGGAAAGTACGTCACGCTGTGAGTAAACCTGACCTCACCGTGCTAAGAATATCGGAACTGGCGCTCACCGATTGAAAGAAAGATACGCTGTTTGTGTCCAGCTGCTTGATCGCCGAACGATCAAAAATATATTGCGAAAAGCTTCGAAGTTTTAAGATGCTTCTAACAGCAGTAAACATTCACGGAAGGAAAGCTAGATAAACAAGGTTACGTGTAAATAGACGAATAATTACTTACTTCCAAAACCTGCGAAACTTGTGCGTTGATTTTTCTCTTTTCTTGTGAGCGGCTTTTGAAGATCTTGAATTACTGAGGCCAAGTTTCGCTATTATAACATAGAAAACTAGGTCCCAATTCAGCACGAAAGAAAGTGTGAGAGAAGCGCTAGCTTTCAATTAAGCCACTTCCTCGAGTGCTTTACCTCCCAACGCCGGAAGTATGGCTTTTTTGAAGAAGAAACTGCCTAATGTAAACCATTCTAGTCGCTCGAGATCTGGTTCCGCCTCATCAAATAAAATATCCGCAGCAGTTTCACCATCCACTCCCAACAGTCCAGACATAAGGTTGCCAGACCTTCCTCCCAAATTTCCAATGGAGCATGTCACTGCCAAAGCGCCTGGGCTGCTCGCTGGCGCTGCAACAGCACAGTACACGGAGAGCTCGGTTGACGAACATACCTCATGCGCCTTTAGTTTTGAAGACAGCATGAACCAAGAACACCAAGCCGCAAACAGTGCCGGGCAAACAGCTTCTGCAGACTCCATCGAGGCAGGCGTTACAATGGCATCGCGAAAGTCGTCTGGTGGCAGTACCAGCTCTCTGTCAAACGACAAACTTCTTTATTCATGGGATGTCACCAATCCAGAGGAATGGAACATGATTCGGGTACTATCTTGGTTGCGCTTCAATGAGTTTGATGACTCTTGGCTAAACTACTTCAGAAAGCGTCAATTGCATGGCCACAAGTTTTTGAAGCTTATGGCCTACGACAACTATGCTCAACATGAAAACAGCCTCCCGCAAACTAAGTCCTCCACTTACCAACGGTTCCAATACCTTTTGAAGAGGACACTCGAACAAAATGTGGTGAATGGCCACATACGCAATAAAAGTGACAAGTCCACGGGGTCAAGAAGTTCTAGCGACTCCATGAAGCTAAGAAATAGAAGAAAAGATGAACATGAACAAAACCGAGCTATATCCGATAGTAATCCTGGGGCAAGAAAAGCTTCGGCAGATAATGCAGATGAGCGGGCTGTCGTTCAGACGCGAAATCACAAAAAGGCTAGCAGCGCCAGTTCATTGTATCGGCGAAGCTTCATTTCCTTAAGAGGCAGTTCTAATGCATCTCAGAGCAAGACAGATCCAAGCATTAACTTAAAGATACCTCCACGGGCTTTATCAACCGCTGAAAGCGCTAGTTATAACGAACGACAGCACATCAGAGTTTCGTCTTCCCCATTATCGCCCACATATTCGGTAAGATTTAGACGTCAACACAAAGCTAGCTCTTCTGAATCTTCTATTTTCAACACTCTTTTCGGTTCGAATAGTGGGCCTAATAGTAATCTTATTGAGGAACCGTCTGCCACTCAAAAAGCGCCAAAACCTTTCACAACCTCTTCACTCGAAAGTCTGCCCTTGGAGAAAATTGCCAAGATCGAAACACAAGGATTGTACCCAAGAAAATCCATACCTTCTCCTGAAGATAAAACTGGGTTGTGGAGAAAACTCAAGAGAAGGTCAATACAGCTCGACACCGATATGTCTCAAATAACAGGATCATCGTCAGAAGCTGACTCGACCGAATCTAGGAGTCTTGTCGGTAAAAAACCCATTGAGTCGAGTGACTTCAAATGGGATGCTTTCATTTTAGAGAAGAAGTATTATCCATTAAGAAACACAGGAGTTACAGACAAATACATTTTGATTACGAAGGACAACAAATCTTTTATTCCACTAAATGTCGCAGTCATTACAAATTTAGAGGAATTAAAAGATTCAATGGCTCTTACGCTTGGTATACGACACAAAAGCTACACAATTCATCTCACTGATTTTGGCTGCGACATTGGCTGTTCCATTAACGATGAGTTGCTCGAAACCATGCGAAATAATATGTTTTACAACGTTCCAAACAAACTATTTTTGAAGGACCAAATGAAAATACAACTACGGCCAGTCGTCAGAACTGCAAATAGCGAGGTACAACTTCCCATCAAGTCTGTTAGGAGCAAAGGATCAGTCAAATCAGCTAACAGCAGCGTGTTGAATTCCAACGATGACAATTCAACTGTTACGTCTTGTTCGGACGTAACGTCATTTGACGACATTGCACATGCATCCGGGCGAGCAGTCTATCCCCAAACTCCCAACTCTTACTATGGCGCAGTAGTCGCTAACGCAAGCTCTGATATTGACTATTGGACTTTTAAGGACTCGCGCAACGAGGACGTTGAGCCTCAAAGTCTTCCCAAAGTTCGTTCCAGAAATGCAAAGAGAAGACCGTCCGGCACTGGGACTCTTTCGAACTCAAATAATGATACCGACAAGAGTCATTCTTTTCAGATAATTAGGAAACAAAGTGACGACGAGATAAATTTCAATAATAGACGATCATCTCCTTACGCAAAGTCTGATTTCGCCCCCAGAAGAGAGGCTCCCAGACCACCCACAAGCTCACAGAACTCATTAATTTCACCTGGGCCAAGCAGCAGTCACAATTCACCTATAACACAAACGATCCGCAAAAACTCGACTATTACGCGAAAAAGCCGTCCTCCACCACCTGTCACCATATGGAGTCACCTGTCTTCACAACCTTCGACTGTGTCTCTACAGGAAACTCAAACCCCTACAACCAGCCCTGTTGAAACTGTCGTCCACTCCTATACTCCTGGATCCACTCAAGTTCTTGTTCCTCAGCCGTACAAGGGCAAAAGTAATATTACGACAGTAGGATTGGACGAGCCTACGATTTCATATCCCTACTTTGCAAGGGTAAGCAGATCGAGCTCGTTTCAATCAACAGCGAATTCTGTAATGCAATCACCGCCGCAACTTCTCAAGAGAAGTAGCACAAAACGAATCGTTTCATCTGCGTCTGCTGCTGACGTCTTTGATGAAAATGAGGTTTCATTTGCTGACGCACCTGCTCTTTCAGATTCTGACGGGGACCTTACCGAAAGCGATTCCTCGGATAACATAATTTGGTCATCCACGCTCAAGAACACTGACTCGAAAGATAAACTTGCTAATCCACGACTTGCCGTGCAGCAATCTTATTCAGAAAGTTTCCTTGGTGAAGATAATCATCAAGAGGAAGTTTCTAACAAAAAAGAGAGCTATCCGCTCGAAAGAAAGATGACCCTGAGGCCATCACCCGAAGTTGTTTACCAGAATCTGGAGCGCTTTTTCCCTAGAGCAGATCTAGATAGGCCAATTGTGGAAGGAACAACACCACCTCCATCTCCCCAAAATATAAAGCCAACTTCGCCAACCCTTCATCAGCCATTCAGAGAGTCACCGACCTCTGAACCCAGATCTCCTTTCACTTCGAGAATGGGAACACCGCAAACAATGATTAGCAAACCTACCCATGATTCACAAGAGGTTCTTGTTGCGCCATCTAAGTCTTTAAAGGTACCAAAGCGCGCTAAGACTATTAGAATTATCGCAAGAGAAGCAAGCGAAGCGAGAAGGAAATCCAAGATAAAAAGCGTCAGTAGGAAGAACACTAAAATGTGGGGAACCCGTGTTGTCGAGATCACAGATAAAAGAACAGTCTCGATCAATAAATCCAAAAACTCAAATGGAGAATACAAAGAATTTGCTTGGATTAAAGGTGAAATGATAGGTAAAGGATCTTTTGGATCGGTGTTTTTGGGTTTGAATGTTACTACCGGTGAAATGGTGGCAGTAAAGCAGGTTGAAGTACCAAGGTATGGATCTCAGGATGAAACAACACTCAGTGTTTTAGAGGCGCTAAGATCGGAGGTCGCCACTCTTAAAGATCTCGATCACATGAACATCGTACAATATCTCGGCTTCGAGAATAAAAACCACGTTTACAGTTTATTCCTAGAGTATGTTGCCGGCGGATCTGTAGGTGCATTGATTCGGTTATTCGGAAGGTTTGAAGAAGACCTCGTTCGGTTTTTGGCAGTTCAAGTTTTACGGGGTCTCTCATACTTACATTCCAGAGGAATACTTCACCGTGACATGAAAGCAGATAATTTGTTGTTGGATGTTGATGGGGTCTGTAAAATCAGTGATTTCGGGATCTCTAAAAAATCGAATAACATATACACAAACTCTGACATGACTATGAGAGGTACAGTTTTTTGGATGGCGCCAGAAATGGTTGACACAAAGCAAGGGTATAGTGCAAAAGTTGATATTTGGTCTTTGGGTTGCGTAGCACTCGAGATGTTTGCAGGCAAACGTCCTTGGTCTAATTTTGAGGTTGTCGCTGCGATGTTTAAAATAGGGAAATTCAAGTCAGCACCTCCCATTCCAGACGACACCCAGAAGTCTATTTCTCCAGAAGCAAAACAGTTTTTGGACGCATGTTTTAGTATTGATCCTGAAAAAAGGCCAACAGCCGATGATCTGCTCTTACATCCATTCTGCAATGTTGACAAATGCTTTGTTTTCAAGGACACGAATCTTGCTAAGTTCATTAAGTATAATGATAAATGCAATTCAAGCAAGCTGAAAGCTAATAATCAGAAATTCTGACTACCACAGCTTTCAACGCAGTGAAAAGAAAGACCAAATTACTGGTAGTAAATAAGATGCAAGAAACTAGCGATGTACACCGAAACTTCATAAAAATGTCCGCATATCAAAGCTCATCGGGGATTTACTTTTCCTCTGATTCTGTGCGCTTTTTAAGCAAACCTGTTATATCCACTTCTAGCTTGTTGAGCAGTGTATGCATGACATAACGCCGCTCATCGAATGGATACCGTAGTGGCGAGTTGTTCGACAGCCAAAAGTGGGGATCATCCAGAATTTTTCCTGTGTCATCACTGATGGAAGAAAACAATTGCATCCACTCATCAAAGGCTAGCTTTTCGTTAGGATCTCGACGAGAGAGGTGCCGCAACCATTGAACAACCTTGAGATACTCTTCTAGCTTTTCTGAGACAGGATCTACATTTGTCTTCGACGAACCATCAGCGGAATGTGCGTTGGCAAGGCTTCTTTGCTGCTCATCTGCATTGGCTTGCGCTTCACTTGACGTGTAAGGTGTTGGAATTGATTCTTCATCAACCCTGCTCATTTCGGAAGAAAAGGGCATAATGCTTTTTTCGCTCCACGAGGCACGCAGGCAATGGAACAAACGCTGGGGAAGATTAACTACCCATTCGGAAACCCTAACAATGCTAATGTCTAGACCATCAGCCATCACATACAAGGTGTCTCCGACCGTGCTTATCATGGCTGTCATTAGCGGGACAGCACAGAGTGCCCATACGACGAAGAAAGCTCTCCCGCATCCAGTTTTAGGTGCAAAGTCACCAAAACCGATTGTAATTAGACAAAGGAAGCAAAAGTACAGACTGTTGAAATATGTCCATTTTTCGGCATAATGGAAAATCAACGCACCCAGAAGCCAAAAAGCTACAAAGACACAGACTACAGCGAAAGTAGACCAGCTTTGTTGTTTCATCCTGGAAACACTTCTGACATGTTTGATGATATCAAAAGCAGTTTCAGATTCCATAGTTTGCTCACTAGCAATTAACTCTTCATAAATCTTACTTCGAGCATTTTCTACCCTATAGAAAAAGAAGATTGGGCCTGATGAAGATTGAATGATTGATCGTGTCAGCGCAACAATCAGACCCAAAATAATTACACCTGACAAGGAGTATACGAGCGTCATTATTTTGCCAGCTACCGTAACGGGTACCAGATCACCAAGTCCAACAGTCAGTACCACGACAACACAGTAATAGAGAGCTTCACCATACGTCAAAGGAACTATCTGAGAAAACATAGCAGACCCCCAAATAAACCAAAGCGATAAAATAAAAGTGAAGATCATAACATTGCGCTCACTATCCGTCAAATTGAAAGTAGCTGGGTACTTTCCCAGTTTATAACCTCCGTAGTGAATTAACAACAGTGCATTGCACGAGAGATAAAGTATCACTGTAAAAATAGCATACCAGAAACCTATTGTCTTTTCGAGTTCCGGTGTGTAGTCTCGTTTTCCGCAGATGACAATATCGATGAGAAGCATCAAGCCAGCCATTGTCCAGCCCACGATATTGATCAGCTGAGCCGTGAGATAGCTCACTTTTTTGGCAAAATGCAGTAAGAGCACGAAATTGGAAAAACACCCCAGAATCAAAGATACGACATTGACTCCGTATATTCCTCTCGGGTCTGGCTGTATCTGTCCTTGCTCGTCCGCCCTCCATTTGTCAACGACCCCTGCAACCGCAATCATGTTGGCAATGGGGCCCAAACAAGCAGTCAAAACCGGGAAATAACTCGATATCATGAACCATACCACGAACGCTCTACTAGAAGGATCTGCATTCAGGATGACCATTTTTTCTCGGTTGAAGGACAGAGAATCCTCGAGCAGTCTCTTGCGCACATCCTCCGAATCTATGCTACTCTTATTTTCCATTGCATCATTCTCTTGCTGTCAACTTTAAGGATTTGGTTAATACTTCAATCCTTTAACCTGGGGTATCGATGGTGTTAAGCGTGTTTTCATTCCATACAATTTATCACTTCATACGCTTCGCCAATTTAGACATAGATGCCCAATTGTAGAAGCTGCCCATAGTTCCCTTCAGATACGCTGAATGGATCGTAATTCGACCACTCAGGGTATCTTCGAGAGGCTTGGTTCGGGCAGGATTGTCTGAGACAAAAACAATGGTGAAAATCGGGCCTGTTTTCAATTTCGGCGGCTAATTTACTAGAAATAGGAGAGCGCTACACCTTATAGGGCTCCGGTTTGACAGACGTGCTTCAAAGTAGCGAGGCCTTTCTGTTGGATACGTGTGGGTAGAAATTACAACGCCAAAGGTAACAACAAATAATGCTGAGTTTTCGATTTCAAGGGCCTTGCACGAAATTTCTGAGTCTGTAATGCACATACTGAGGAACATCGGAGCATTTCATCCGCCATCGAGTTTGCCACGGAATAAGCAGGATTGATGGTTTGGCACATAATATATCTCGAGAAAAACACGAAAAGTCTCTGTATCTCTAATGGTCGCCAAAAGCTTTTCACTAGAGCAAATGCCATTGTCTCGCCAGAGATCCATCTCTCTCATTAGTTCATCTGCTTACTTTCAAACCTCATATTCAAGCTGACAAGTGCAGAGATATATGTCCTCAAAAACGCGTATTGTGCCAAAGTTTGTGCGCGCTTGGGAACTAGCAGAAACCTACCAAAATCCTCAACTTTCATACTCAATTCTTTGAAGATGCATACCTTGACATGCTGGCCTCAATGAGACTAATTCAACGGGCTTTTTAAGATATTAAATGAACATGTATACCTTGTTTTTAGTAACTTGATATTCACATAATAAATATTTTAAATTTCTCCCCATACGTGCATAAGACTAACTAGATTCTCCCCAAACCACACATCTCTTATAAACAAAGTTCGAGACGGGGATAAAACGGTTGCACTCTCCACTTCTGTGCTGATATATGGCGTGAGGTACAAGAATGGAGCTCGTCTTAAATTCTTTAAATGAAAAACAGCGAGAATCGGCGATTTTCGACTATACAAAAGCACTGCAGATCGTGGCAGGGCCGGGGACCGGTAAAACCAAAGTTCTGACAACGAGAGTAGCTTATTTGTTGCTGGAAAAGGGTATCAACCCTAGTGATGTGGTCATAACAACGTTCACGAAAAAGGCAACGCTCGAGATGATTGAGCGGATTTCGTTTCTGCTCGAAGGCACAGGCATCAACCCGAAGAGTTTATGGATCGGGACATTCCATTCGATATGTGCGCGTGTACTGAGACAGCATGGCTGGAGAATAGGACTTCCGAAAGACTGGAGAACGTTTTCAGACAGCGATACAGATCCGATCATCTCCACATTGGTAGAAAAGATTCCTGACCAAATACGGGACTTTGCGCACAGTTACACACGGAAAGTCAATCTTTTGAGGCCCAATTCTAAGCGAGACTGGGCTGTCCACCCAGCAGCTGTCAAGAAAATGATATCTTGGCTCAAGTCCGAGGGTGTGACGGCTGATGAGTATCGTGCTCGAAACGATCACGATCCGGCGCTTTTGCATTTCTACGATCAATACCAAGCCGAACTTAAATCACAACACGCGCTTGATTTTGATGATCTACTTCTCAGTGCTTTCAAGCTACTCTCAAAACAAAGATGTCTGCCCAACATCAAGCATGTGCTAGTTGACGAATTTCAAGATACGAACAGTATACAGCTGAACCTAATGTACCTTTTCGCTAGAGGAAACAGTTCGCAGTCACAGGGCATAACTGCCGTGGGCGACCCGGACCAAAGCATTTACGCATTCCGTAATGCATTGGCTGGGAATTTTACAGACATGATCACGCATTGTCCTATACCTTGCTCACGAATAGTGCTGGTTGAGAACTACCGTTCGTCTCAAAAAATTCTTACAACCAGTGAAATGTTGATAAAGCAACAACAAACAGGCCGCGAAGATAGACTTCCCTTACGTGCTCAATTCGACAGTGACTTTCCACCAGTTTATATCGAGTTTCCAGCGAAGTTTTTGGAGTCGCGCGCCCTAGCCAAGGAATTAATTTATCTTCGATCTCTACCCAACCTTTGGAACTATAATGATTTTGCCCTCCTGGTACGACACCGTCGGCAAATAAGACCTTTGGAGACATCCCTTATAGAACACCGGATTCCATACAAGATAGTCAATGGCCGCGCATTTTGGGAGCTCAAAGAAATCAACGGCATGATGGACTTGTTAAAGTGCGTTTATTCCAACTTCGAAAAGAATGCCATTCTAAGAGCGTTGCAATACCCTGCTCGGGGTATGGGATCCGCTACAGCTAAGAAACTCGAAATCATGTTCGTTGATTACAGATCTCCTTTTGAAGCTTTAAGCGATATCATGAATGGTCCGCAGAAAAACACACTTCCTCCAAAAGCGGTCACAGTGATAAATAACTTCATTTCTCTGATCGAAAAGTGCAGAGATCTTCTTACTGATGCAACCGGTGTAGAAATAATTAGTAGCATCTTCGATCAGCTCTACGAAGAGTCGGGACTACGTTACGAATATCAATACGTCGATGGCAAAAAGAAAGCTGAAGTCAATCCTAAAGGCGAACCTGACTTGATGAATAAAAGGCATCTCAACATTTTGATTTTGAGAGAGCATGTCGCTAATTTTAAGCCTATGGAGGAAGACTTGGCTCAGCGCGACGGACCCGTAGATGAAAACCCCGAATCTGACAAGTATGTCAACATACATGACTTACTTCGAGAATTCATTGACTCTGTCAACTTGTATTCGACAGAAACCGAGGTTGATGAATCTCAAATGTCAAAGAAGCAGATTCAGCAAAAGAAGAAGCGAGAAGAAGAAGGGTTTGTGACGATCTCCACTATTCATGGCGCTAAAGGGCTCGAGTGGCCCGTTGTAATGATCCCTGGTTGCGTTGAAGGGGTGATTCCTTGCGTCTTTAGCAACAAAGAAGATACCGACGATAGTGAAAACGAGACAGATTCTGGAACTAGTAAAACAACCGCGGCAAACAACAGCCCAAGGAAAATGCGACAAAAAAACAGTGAAGGGTCACTTGATGAAGAACGCAGGATGTTTTTTGTTGCGCAAACGAGAGCTAAACATTTACTCTACCTAACATCGACACTCAGCAACGATTCAGAGTCTAGATATGAATCGTCTACACCCAGCAGATTTCTTACGGCTGACCTAGTAAGCACAATGTGTCAAGAACAGAAACTTTTTGGAGACGTAAAATCTATCGAAAAGCTGTATCGAGCTGTAGGTAAGTCACTGCCGTCCGGGAATCCTGCGTTTTCAACGGACGTATTGATAAAGGATTACGAAATGTTCATTAATAACAGAAGAGAGAGAATGATATGGAGAGGTTCCACAGTTTTCGATCCGGCACGGTTGAAGCTCAGCGAGAACACCAATCAACCCCCTGCTAACTATGGTATCACTACTGCGGCAATGCAGCTGAAAAACACACCTACTAATATCAGAGGTCCGCCGCATTATTCCCAAAAATTAGCTCTCCCGAATAGTGCTGCAAGAACATCATCAGATCCGAGTGCACTTACTGCGAGGAACATGGCACCCAACTACGGGCTTGCAAGGAGTAATTCAATCGGTGCTCCGAAAAATTATGCACCAAAAGCCACATTGCACAAAGTAACAAAAACCCCACAGGCATCATCATTTGCTCCCAAGGCTGGCGAGGCTATAAAATTTAACGAAAATAAGAGAGATGTCTCGCCTGAGAAAGTCATCAACAAAGAATCCATCACGAAAGCACCCTTTGCAACAAGCAATAATATGAGTTCCGCTAACAAAAGAACAGGGCGCAGGTCGCGAAGAAAAATAGTAGCGGACTCAATCGATCTTCGTGGAATGCAATGCGACTATGATAGTTCAGTGATAAAAGGAGAAGTGGTAGATTTTAATGTGAAGCGGGAAGAGCCTGTATTCGATAATGCTTGCAATAAGACGGCAGGCGAACTGCTACATGATTCAAATGATTTAAGGAATGACAGTAGGCCAATCCTCACAAACGCAAAGTCCTTGGCGGATTCAATATCGAAGCCCGCTGGTAAGAGAATAAAAAGACCAGACGATAGTACCAAGAAAAAGGTAAAGTTGGAGCCTCTAAGCAGCAGACCAGACATCATGTCGCGCCTTTCACAGGCTAAAAAGAGGGCAGATGAATCAAAGGACACTGTAATCATCATCGATTAAGCTTTTCAGTATACAAATAAAATGCATGATCTTCTTCACAACTTTATGAACAACTCTTTGCGCTTCATAAATAAACCAGTTGAAGCTACAAACGACGCGTACAGGAATAGGACAAGAAAGGCGAGTGCTGGCTGTATGTCTATCGTAGGTATGGCCATATTTATCAATCCAGTAGTCACATTAGCCAAAAGGAACAAGAATAGCCCATTAGAGTTGATAGCTTCTAGCGCTGGTGAGATTTGACAATTCGATGAGGTATTTCCAAAAACTTTGTCTGCCAGGCAATAAATGGAAAGAGCGCCGGTGTTATACGACACAACCCACATAACGTAAGGGAGGTTGGCAAATCGCCTGGAAATGTCGAACGGGTGCCACGCAAAAACCATTTGTGTCACAGACAGCGAAATAAATGACCAAGTGAGCAAACCGCTCAAAGGAGTCTTAGACGTCAACTTATCCCACACACTAGGCTCCTTAGCTTTAATTATTGGCTGGGCTGATGCTTTGTACAAGTTGTTCTTGGTGGGAATATTACCAAGAGTGTAAAAGCCTGTGGTCTGGCCCCAGAGGAAAATGGAGCAGTATCCAATAAACGAAAAAATGCCTTCGCGGTTCGCCTCCACCAAGTTATTCCGTGGGGCAGTTATTAGAAAACTCATGAATCTTTCGTCGAATACCATGAGCAGGTCGCTAGCAACCGATATAGTAATAGCCACCACAATCCTCGGAACATACCTGGTGATTTCGTCAATAAAAACCAATACTAATGGAAGAAAGGCCAGCGTAATAAAGAAGTTCCAATGCACGCCGTATTCGGTAACGTGTTCCTGATACTCTAAGTTCTTCACAAAATATAGTCGTAAAAGCCCAAGTACTAATACAGTACCACAAGATTTCAGCGCATTGATAAGTTTGTTGGGAAAGCGAGTGTTACGACCGCTTAACTCGTCTTTCAGTATCGCTCTCGAGGACACAATCCCATTACTGAATACAAATGATCCAACTCCAAGATCCATAAGCGAGCTACCCCAGGTCTCCACTTTAGCAAACCTACGAGGGAAAATTTGGAAATCTACGGCGAGTATAGCCAAAACAGTAATGACCATCATACTACCACGATAAGCAGTAATAAAAGGTCGTTTTATAAGTGTCATTTCATCTTCGATTCGTTGTGGTTTTTCATGGCTTCTCTGGGGCTTAACCTTTGCCATTTCTGGTGACGTTCTTCGGGCAACAAACCAATAAGCCAAAGAAGGCACGAGAAGCAGCAAGTTCAGATACAACGGTGCGCCCGAATAAGTAGTTATGGCCAACAAAATACCACACCAGTTAAACATGAAGTCAATAATATATTTGACGCTTCCATCTCTTACTGTAGCATTAACTAGGTTCCAACAAATATATGCACAAAAGGCGACAGAAGTTACTGCATTGATCTCTTCTATGGACCCGCCTGTCAAACCTGAAACGAAGTCTTCTTTCCGCTGTCTCAGATCAGCCATTGAGCTATTGAATGGTGTGTTTGGCAAATATTGGGTGTGCTGATTTTCTAGATTGCTTGACAAACAGTAATAAGTCATTTTCATTGTAAACAAACTTTAATTTGAACTAAGATATATGGAAGAAACGACAGCGATGCCGCTTTGGTCTAATTTCATGAGCTGTAGCCATTTCTATGTAGTCTAAGTATCTATTTCTCGCATATGTTGACGTGTGATTCTCCTAACAGGGGCTTTTGTATCTGATTTTTGTTGAGGAGAGCCATAGGTTACTTGTGTGTGTGCAGGCTCTTCGCATTGTATAGCAGGCTCCTGGTCAGACTCATGATGATTTTCAGCTTTCCGCGCTTGGTCCGACAGCATTCGGCCCCAGCTAGAAGATCTTTGAATGGGTTGAAGAGGTTCGGTGGGTACTAATCTTGGGACCTTAGGTGGTGCAGAATACTGCGGAACAGTCAAAAAAGTTTCAGATTCAGTATGTGAACGCTTAGCCACTGTTTTTGATGATGGTGAAGCACCACTAAACCTTTGAATAATTTCTTGGCGGCTTTGTCCTATTGAGAGATGGCTTGTAGAATTAAATTTCTGTGCAAGGCCAGACTTTGCGGGGAACAAATTTTCTTTCACAGAACTTGCTGCATGTCTCTGGTGAAGCTCTAGATAATATTGGTCTTTCCCGCCTTTGGGACACGATATACACCAATTGAGGTCGTTCAGATAGATTTTTGCCATCGGTTTCCCTACGGTGCGACTCCTGTGCGCTCGAGTGAAAACCTCCATTACAAACCCGGCGGTGACTACGGGTACGTTGTGCTTTTGTTTGATGAACTCAATCTTACGCTTCATAGAATTGCGATGTACTTGATTCTGTTCAATTTTACGGCTCTCTGTGAACATGGACGCCAACTGATTTTGCCATAGTTTATGAGTTTCCGGGATGCTGCTCAAAGCGCCTAAGTTGATGACTAAGAAGTCGGTTTCTTTGTTTAAGGTCTGACTTAGCCTCAGCCCAGACGGTACCAATAAATCCAACATCTTGGTAATATGCAAAAGTTCAACACCTTGAAATCCCGTTATAGCCACATTGAGGGCTCGGGGCTCGTGTGTTTCTGAAGAAAGTTGTTGAGACGGAATAATATCGAATTCGGAAAAGAACGGTAAGCACCATGGATCTGGTGTCAGCAGTTTCTTATAATGCAAACATCTTTCGAAAAAAAATTCTGTAACCAAATGAGTGAACGATTTTTCCAGCAATGCTAGCTCGGTTACATATTGGTCGCTGGGCACAACCAGATATGAGGGTTGATCAATCTTTGATTTCGGGTCAAAGTCGTAGCATGATCCTCCATTTTGAGTGATAATCTTTTGAAGAATAGTTTTTTGTCTAATTGGGAAATGCAATAAATAGCAGTGCTTATCTTGAAACAAGCTTGGGGTTTGTTCTGCTCTTGCAGTCTTAATTATGGGTTGGTCATTAGCAAGGGCAGCTTTTGTTGTTGCCTTGTGCATCACGCTATTCCAGAGTCGATCACCGTCTGTTGCAAATTTATCCAAGACTATGCGCTGACTTTGTTTGGCGTTTATGTTATCATCTTCCGGCGCCTGTGGCTCTGTTGAATTCCTATGCAAAAACACGTCGTGCCAGCATGTACATGCACCTTCTCCAATGGCATCATAGTCAGTAGAGATGTTGTTTTCTAGAAGATAGAATGCAAAATCCAGTAGTGCACTTCTGTTGTAACAGTCCAGAATCCATTTGGGGTGCACGATGGGTAGTCCTTGGAGTCTAGCGGCGTCTACACGCGCCCCACGCGGTTGATCGGTCACGAAAACCGTCGGACGACTCCAGTGGGTCTCTTTGACGAAATGGCGCGTGTTGCAGGAATGAACGCCTTGTTGTATGCATAAGTTGTCCAAAGCATCCATACTCAGTTGACCGTCACGAGTGTCGTTAACGCGACCTATGAAAATGACAAAGTCCTTGAGTGGGCCAAGTTGATACCGCGTCTGTAGAACTTTAAGCATGCGGTCTTTGCCATTTGTTAGGTGTGCGTAGTTGGAATGCGACTCCATAGAGATGTCTTCGCCGGTAAGCCATAGATCGTAGATGGTGTCTATGACGCCTGCATCGATAAACGCCATATCAAACCGGTGCTGGACGGCGAACCGGTACTTGTTCGTGGCTATACTCCCAGCCACCAGCACATTTACGTTTTTGGTAAGGTCTTTGGAAAACCCACCGCCCAATTTCGATATCTTACGCGACACATTCCGCGACACATCTTCCGGCAAAGCCGTGGGACAAAACGTGAGTCCCTGGAAGGGCTTCTGCATGGTGGGAAAAGTGCAAACGTGGGGGTTGTCCGGCCTTGAAGCGAGATATCGTTGTTTAAAGTGTACGTAATTTTTGGAAGGTTTTTGACCGATATGACTAGCATGAAAACTAACAATAATTATGCTTTGCCGTATGTGAAGAGAAGATGAAGAGGAGGAAGAAGTTCCAAAATAATGGGTGGGGGGTTGGAAGCACACCGTTCGAATCGTAAAGAACTTTGGTGAGACGCTATCATATGTGAGAAATGCAGCTGGTAAATAGCCGAGGTGGGCTGGGTTTTTTTTGGTTTTTACTTTGGGACCAGTGCTGAAACCCTGCGTCTCTCGTGCCTTGCGGCGAAAGGGGCTCTCGGTGGCGGTCCCGATTCTGGGTCGCCAGCGCTGCCATCGCTCGCATGAGCCAAGCGGTTCCATGTGTGAGTGCGCGCGTGCCAAGAACCAAATACCCGTATGCAGGTGTGTGTTATGTAAGCTGACGGCGCGTCAAAGTGTCACAGCATGTTACATCAGCAGCGACGTGCATGTACACTGACTGCTTATGTCATTGTCCGCTTCTGGCTTTTTTTTCTCATTTTGGGTTTTGTGTTTTGTGTTTGTTTTTTTTTCTTCCCGTTTGCCGCGATGTCGGGCCAAAGGACTTGGAGATTGGGGGAAGGATATAATCGCTTGGGTGTGACTCCCTTTCATGCGCGCCGCGAGCCGCGGCTGGCCAACAAAAAACCCAAAAAACAAAAAAAAAAAAAACTAAACAAACTTTAGAAAAAGGGGTGCCGGTGTTTAACGCATCCCATCCGGCTCGGTCCCGACCTCGCTCCCACTCAAAATACGCGCACCCCGCCGTCTTACATTATCTGTTCCCCCGCACTAATGGAGAACAGAACTATACCTGGCTGACTGACACACACAGCCTTAAGGGAATAATCATAAGAATAGCCAATAACGCAAGTCCTGACAACACTTATGTGGAACAGTTCAGCAACAGCAGATAACAAACACGAGAGAATTTAGTTCTCATTAAAAGTAATCGAAGCACAAACTCTGAAACAAGGTCTCAAAAGAGCCTAGAATCGTTTTGCAAGGTAGATTGCAATCTTAGGCGGAAAACGGTTGTTTTTAGTATTTAAAGAAGGGGCCTGTCTGTCTGTTGGTCTGGTTTGAGGCCTTGGAGATATTGGCTCGCTAACGCATGAATAGTGAACTGTGAGATTCGGAGAACGCTGTGAGTAAGTGGCAACCAGCAATTGGAAAAAAGAAAAAGCGGTCGACAAACTAGAGGTTCTCGAGCTGGGAAGCAACGGTTCGCAAATATATATATATATACATATATATATAAATATCATCCCCGGTTTTTCGGACTGGAAAAGCCACCCTTTGGTCGTGCTAGAGTGCCATGTCGAAACGAAGATACGGAAGCCCCACTCTCCGCAAGGATTCGCACTTGCTGCTATCCAAAACCGCGCGACTGTCACAGGCCTGCGATCGGTGCCGGCTGAAAAAAATCAAGTGCGACGGCGCCAGACCTTCGTGCGTCGCCTGCACAAAAGTTGGTTTCCATTGCCAGCACAGTGACAAGCTCTCCAGGCGCGGGATCCCGAAAAATTATACCGACTCGCTGGAGAAAGAGGTGGTGCGTCTGCAGCAATTGCTAGGCGAGGCACAAGCTCGGTCTACCGCTGCGAGTCCCGGCGCCAACAGGAACTCGGATCCGTATCCGCCCTCTCTTTCCAACTCCCCATTTGACCTCCCATTTGTCAATGATACCTTTCATCTTTACAACAACCATGTCAACACCGAGGGCAGATTCGTGGGTCACGCTACCTGGAATATGTTGGCCAACTCTATGTCCGAATTGCCCATGGACACTCTGCCCAACGAAGACGAATGGTTGTTGCGATACCTCGTTCGCCAATTCCAGCTTTCTCAAGACCGCATCCCCACGGTGCTTCTCTCTAGATACCAACAAGATGCCATTCTATGTGAGAAACGTATACAGAAGTCTATTTCACATTTTCTCGACACTTCCATGGCCCTGATACCCATTTTAAATCCGGACTCCTGGCGCGACAGTCTCTTGAGGATACCTCACTCGAAAAATGTCCATCCCGCAGTGTTGCTTTCTTATTTGTTCATCTGTCAATGGCAATGGTCGTGTTTCAGCGATGAAAAGCTTTTCACCGCGACCAAGTTTGTTTGTCTCAACTCGACGAAACCTTTGCTTCGCCTACAGAGCCTATTATTGGCGAGTTTCTATTTCATGGGAACCCCGGGAATGTCCCTATTATCGAAATGCTCTACCGCGCCTTTTGCTTCTCAACTTCTGAGACTTGCGTATGCGGAAATGATAAACCTGGGGCTTTTCATCAATAGCCATCGATTGACCCCCATAGAGCCCCACGCCGCCCTCAATCACATTGAGCGATTGACAACTTTCTGGTGTTTTCAATTTTTAGACTCTTGGTGGACTTTACTGCAAGGGCTACCCAAGACAAACTTCACAACCGATGAATTTCTGCCACCAAAACTTTCAACTCTGAATAATCCCAAATTCAAACCATTTGAGCTACTAGTAGACTTCGTTGTTGGTTGTCTTGACGGCTGCAACCTTCTCAAAGCTCTATCGCAAGGTTCTTACAATACCCACATGGTCTACGTTTTGGAAACTTTCCGAAAACAGCTCTTCCAGTATAGTCTTTACCATCGCTTAGCTGATCATGACGTTCAGAGTTTTTCTGCTCTAATCACTAATGTTGATCAACCGTTGGCCATAGAGATTCAAATAACACTGTACTATCTGGTAATGTCACTGTTTACCAACCTCAAAGCCACCGAGACGACGATCATCAAAAAGGTTGCATTTGAGCCCAATTCTCAGGATGCCACCAAATATCAAGAAGACTATTCTTCGACAAAGAGACCTACGTGCTCAAGCAAAATAATGAAGGCACTTTCTTCACAGCGAGAAAATGCTTACGAAATTTTGACTCTTTACTACCTCACCATCGTTGATCACAACGATTCAAAAAACGTGGCGCCGCTACAATTCAAAGCGTTGCATCTTCTGCCGTGCGAGAACTTTGCGGTTATCAAAGTCTGCCTAGAGACTCTTGCTTCATGGGCGTCGTCGAAATTTGCAAAAGACGATCCTGAGTACCAACTGATATACAACAGGTGTCGCTCTACTGTTGAAGCTTGGTGCAACCTGTGGTACTTTGACGAACCAGAAGATGACTTGCTGACACGGCTGCAAACGCTATTTGACTTCAGTTTGGTGCTTCCATCGCCAAGAACTGGCCAAGTCTTCGATAAACTGTTGTATTTGCACTCCATGAAATTACAAAGTAGGCGGGCGTTGCTCCTCAATCAAAATAACGATACCCAAACTACGGGTAATGTGGAGGAGCCTTTGAGCTTGTTCGGTGGGGACAACATGGCGATGCGAATCCCAACTTCCGAAACCATAAATGCGCTATTTAACCCCATAGCCATGCAAGAGGAGGATGAAGGCTACGCCGAAGATGATGACGAAGACGACGATGCATTTTTGGAAATACCGATCGTAAAGAAAAAACAAACGAGTCAAAGGAGTGGAAGCAACCAAGCTTCTTCACTTCAGTATTCCCATTCTGGTTCTCTTTTTGACCACCGTAGGCCAGGGCCAATGCCGAGGCGCGTTTCGGATGGTATGGGAGCGGAACCAGATCATTTAAACGGCCTCTTAAAGGATGATAGCACTTTGAAGGCACCCGGAACCTTCGGTGAAAAATGGACAAATGAGCACTATTTGCTGGTGCAAGGGTATCAAAAGCCCTCTTCCATGGTAGGAACGCCGCGTTCTTTAGCAGATTTACTAGCACCTAGCTCAGACGTTGTCATTCCGTCAGAGGCAATAGATAGGTCCAAACTTTCCACCAATCAAACATAGGTAACTTACAGTGGACTGTTATTATTTAATTGTATAGGAAGGAATCATATGAAAATAGATCTGGCTTGCATTGTACTCTTTTATCTAAAGCTCGATTTTCATGCCTTGCTCAATTTTCGATGTCCTGTTTTTTTTGTATTAAACCCAAAATACTCTGAGGAAGCTAGCTCATCGCCAAGTGTCGATTTAATGAACTATACAGAAGGAAAGAACTGACGCAGATGTTTCGAAAAAGAGTCAAGCTGCAGGCTTCCGGAAGCTCAGATGCTTCCTCCAAGGATAACGGTCATACTTCTATTGAAAAAAGTCGGCGAAGAAATAAGGTCAAGATCTTGCAAAGTTATGACGACAACGATGAACAAGAAGATGGCCCGGACGTGACTCTTCGGAAGAAGACTAAGAAAACAATCAGATATACTGCTGTACTAGATACGCCGATTAAAGATGAAGAAGAAGAATACAAGCATGATATACCGTTTTCGACTGATACGAAACCGCAAATCATGAACTTGGAAGACATCGACGACGACGATGGTGATGATGATGAAAATGAAAATAACGAATTGCATGGTATACCATCAAACATAGAAATTGAGAGGATACGAAGGCAGCGAGCAATTTTACAGCAGACCTCCAACACTACAGGGACGGGTTTCTACAATTCAGCTCATAAGCCGCCCTTAGAGTATAATGAACGAGAATACGTCAAGTTGCTGAATAAAGAAGATAAAAATGATCTTTTGGAGGTTATCGGTGATCGATCAAGAGACACAGAGGACCATGACGCGCCTGTAGATGTGACACAAGGTGTATTTGAAGATGCAAGACTCGCACTCAGCAAAGAAGAGCTACGACGTGATGAATCTGAGCGGAGGCAGGAGATTATAAATGCTCTAGACGAGGTGCAAAACGATCAATGGGAAGCGCAGCAAGTCAACAAGATGGAAAAGGGTTCGAAAATTACTTCACTTCCTCTCCTACATGAAGACGATCTGGCTCTCGAAGCGTTGATATCAGAACTTCAAAACATCGCTCTCACCGCACAGAACAAACGAAAGATTATGTGCGCTCAGAAACGTTCTTTGAAAGCTGAACTCGATGAACTCACCCAACAGCAACAAGCTTTGGTATCGAGGCTAGAAAGAATCAGCTCTGAATAGTACGTTTCGTGGAAATCGTGAATAGCCCCCAGCTTGCAACGGGCGAAGACTGTATTGTTTTACTACAACTTTTAGGATCGAAGTCAAAGCTTGTAGCGACTTCCGAAACCAACGGAATTCGTCTGAATTAAATTTCTGACCGAATTGAGTTTTTGAATGCTTCATCACATTTTCTTGGTAAGCTGGCTTACAAGAAACTGACGGAGCTAGGATAACTCGTGCTTACAATACCAACCTACAAGCTGCCTGGCTTCCAATCTCGAGATGAATCAAATGTTTGTTCGTACGCGATGATGTTGATTCCACGTCACTTATAATCGAAACAGAACCATCATTTTTATCAAGCCTATGTTAAGTTGCGAATAGAGATTTCCAAACCCACGTACTATCCTGGGGCTAACTAGAGTTCAAACTTCAATGCTTTTTTCAAGATAACTCATATGAAAAGTACAGGATTCGCCGGATTCGTGATGCCACAATGTATCAATATTTTCACATTATGTACGAGGTTTTTTAACATTCATAACAATCAAAGATCTTGAGCTATGTCTGGAAGAACAAGTCAGTTGGCAGAGAAGAAGCATGAGCTATTTTCGGTAAGTGGCACCCAGCGTACAGCAGACCTTTGAATTTTTACTAACATTGAGAAATTGCAGAGAGAGCAATGGCTCACTACGAGCATTAGCGCTTGCGAGATTGGCACGAAACTCCAAAGCATGTGAAACAGGAAACTCTTTGGAGAAGCTTTTAGCTTCTTTGCCGGTGTCTTACTCTTCAAATCCAGTTAAATTGTTCTCAATCCCCTTGACTCTTAATGAATTGGAGGTTCTTCTGGCTATCTGTAAATCAACTCCCTCGGGGGAAATACAAGCGCGTTCTCTACTGAAAAAGTGTATCTTTCCATACTTTCTCGCTAGCCCAAAACAAAAATTCACGGACTTTGTGCTTAACAAATACAGGCAGCGTAATTTGAAGCACCCCGGCCAAGTGCTGTCTTTCGAGCTCGCAAGGTGCATAATTAGGGCCAATCGAATGTACCCGCAATTATTGCCAGAAACTTGTCGATTGGTCGATGAGTACCTGCAAATAGTGTCGGATGGTATGACAGTAGAGGGCCTACTCTCACTTGCAGGATTTTTCGAGGCTTTGATTCTCGAGAAAGGAAAATCGCTGACCTCCGTTCTCATAAGCACACTAAGAACTTTCCTGACTGAGGATTTTTTGCAAGCTGTGGAGATGACGACCAGGACGTCTTCCAGCAAAGATATTCTTATCTTTTATTTTGACCGCAATCGGGAGATTTCATCGCTGTTGTTCTGCGAATTAATCGAAAAGTTGCAGGTAGCATATGCTTGCCATTTATTGGCAGTGCCAGAAAGGGACTCTTTGGACACATATTTGTTGAAGCTGCAACATCAGCACACAAAGAACGATAAAAGCTCTTTGTTTGAGGAATTTAGTGACGCCTTGCTCAAGCACAAGGCAGAACTCCTGGAATTGTGCGCTTTCTCTTTCAAGCAAATGACAGAGATTGAGCAAGGTGCGAAATACATTGACTTTTCCAGTCAAAGCCGTCTTGAGTTTGCCTTGAGGTCCAAGTCGTACATGCTTCAAATTCTTGCCCTTGGAGTTTTCATAGGATTTGAGCTCGAGGAATTTACTGAGATTGTACGCGACTCTGTGGTTGATTTGCCAACTAACCACTGTGCTTTAGGTACTGACTTATTTGCTACTGTTGTTACAGTCGCGTCTTTACTGAACTATTTCACGGAGGCTGTGTCATCTGATCTATTGCGGGTGTTCCCTGTACTGGTGTCAACGAAGTCAATATCGAAGCAGCAAATCTTGGCTATTTCGACAAGTTTCGCCAGAGGATTAGTTCCTCTTACTGAGGATGCGATCGTCGGTACGATCTACACGATTAACAACTTGCTCGCATTGGCTCAAGACGGGCCCACAGTGAAAGGGCGTCGCTTGACAACCGCGCTAGGTAACGGGACCAACTTTGATCGCTTTCTGTCCTCTAGGCCGACTCGATCTAATACTGTAGCAACCTATCAATCTTTGCAACGATTGAAACTTTCAGAAATCAATATTGAAGGCCAGCAATTTAGCTACGAGGGCCAAGCTGCAAAGTTTCAGGACGAGGATAACTCTTCTCCTTATCACAATGAACTTTTTGAAAATGTCATTACAGCAACCACTACAATTGCTGCCATTTACAACGATCAGTCCATTACTGCGTTGACAATCACAATTTTAACTCAAAAGTACAGATCTGTTTCCCCTCAATTAGATAAAGGAATTTTGGAGGGCTTGGCACACTTGGCACTGACTGTAAACAAGTCTGAGTTTAATCTACTAATGAAGTTTTTCCACACGGCTACCAACCGCGCTTTGGAAAATAAAGATTCAACTATGACTTCGAGCCTCGTCTCAGCTAAGATTGTAATTGCAAATGGCCTCTCAGCTGAAAAGCCACGAGGCCCTTTGTTTCGAATTTACCTCGACTATCTGTTGGATTCAATCGTCGCACGAGGAGACGTTGATCGTTCAGAACACCATAGATCTCATACTGAAATTTCAGAAGTGGCTGAACAAATAGCACTTTATTTGAAGCCCCTAGCTGCTCTGCTTCCTAAACCAGGATCTAAGCCGATAAGTCTCATGCATGATGAAGCCTTAACTAACACATTTAGGAATGTTTGGTATAATGCAGCAGTCCACGGCTTTCATGGGGAGGCGCCTCTGAGTAGAAAGCATCACAAAGAGTTGTCTATAATTGCTTACAATTCGCCACCGCTTGCATCCGACTTCCCAGCGGTAAACCGCGAAACATCTCTGGAAATGAATACTATTCTTCGTCGTGGCTCGTCGAATCATAATTTGAAAGAGCAAAAGCACATACTGTCTGATTTTTTATCCATAAGTTCAGTTCAAGCCAGGACACTTTCCTCTTCAAAAATTATGTTTTTGGCAGCAACTCTTCTTCTAGAGAACTTAAGATGTGAGGCAGGTGATTGCTCTAAGGCTTTACTTTATTGTTCTGATCGTTCTATTGCCAAAAGTAATATCGACAAATTTGTGAGTTCGATTTCAATGGCAATGATTCAAAAGTACACTATGCTTGTCATACAGGGAACCTCCCAAAATTTTTGTGCAGAAAATGTTGCAAGGCAACTGAATAACATCATACTTTTGTTAACTCATAGGGACACTTCACTTCAGGATGCTGCTTATCTCTGCTGTGACAAATTCATTGAGAGAATTCCATCGAGTCTTTGTCATCGCGATTCTCTTTACACTTTGTTGGACCTATTGTCTATGCTTTTTGATAGCGTTGTATCTTGTGAAGCCAACAAGCACGAAGTCGTTTTTGAATTCACTTTGAAGCACTCTCAAAGGAAAGTGATGTTACCAGACTCGTATCACTGGCGTTCTTTGACCCTGGAAAAACTTCAAAAATATGCTACACGTTGGGTCACCGTTATTTTGAAGACTGCCAACCAAGATACCAAAATTTTATTGCAGTCCTATATTTCGGACTTGGGCAGTATTCAAAGACTAAATAACGTTGAATTTGGTGTTTCTTTTGCCCTCGAAATGGCAGCAAAAATATTACCCGTGGATAGGGAATTGGCCAGTATCACTAGAAGTGGGTACCGCCGGCCGGATAGTATGTCGGGCTTTTTATCGCAACATGCTTGGAGGTCTCGATTTATGAGAGAACAAAGTACTATATCCTCCTTCCATGATATCGACGTGGAGAGGAGCAGCCTGAAGTCTAGAATTGAGGAAGCTCTCGCAAAGAATAAATCCCTGAACTACAGAGATATAAGCGCATTTCTTGACCTATCAGCATCACTTCTCGTTCTAAGAAAAGGAAATGCAGCTACCTTAGTCTACGACATTGTCAACGTTCCCTTTATGGTCTCAACTTCCGATGCTGTAAAGATCGCGACAAACGTCTGGTTATCAGTTATGAAGGAAAGAAGCGATATTTCGTACTTACTTCTGTCAGAAATTGGTAACTGCTGGGCGTCCTCGATTGATAACAACGAAGGTCTTTTTTCAACTCATCATAATCTCGTGGTGGAGGAATTTCAACCAATGCAGTATGCTCCTTACAACAAAAAGGAAATAAACGCACGCGCACATAGCGCCAGTAAGTCTTTGCAGCCTCATATGTTGATTATCAGGTTTTTAACCTCTCATTTTGAAGGAACCATGTTTGATAGTCTGCATTTGCTGCAAATTTTTACCAAAATATGTCTCCAGGGCTTAACAAACCTCGTCAAGGCGAGCTCTCATCCTTTTGCAAGAATGGCCCGTAATGAATTGCTCAACTTTGGTGTTTTAGTGTTTTCGATTAATGTAAAGCATAAAACACGTTACGTTCCTGATATTAGTCGCGCATTGGTAAACGGAGCTTTGAGCTGGTTTGAGAAGCCAAATTCGTGGCCATTTGGAGCCAATGAGCTAAAAATAAGAGCAGATTTGGCGATGCTTATCGAGCTTTACAAGAAGTTGAAGAAAAACGAATCCGCGTTAAACGACTATAATCCCAGAGAGCTTACCCTGTTAGAGTACTTCATGCTGAGTGAAATCCACTCAGTAGAGAGTTGGTTACGACCCTTGGCCAAGCCTCAAGATATTACGAAACTACCGCTAGAACTCATTTCCTTTGCTTTCACGAAAAATCCTTTACTAGCACAAAACTTGATCGATCGCTTTCCGTCAAAGAAAGCTGATGAACTTTTACAACGCATGATTGTTGAAAGCCCATTGCAATGCGTGCATTCCCCAAAAAGTTTGGCGCCCTTTTTGGCAGGTGCTAAAGACTTTCATTACACACTTTATTGGGCTTCAACGAGTCCGTTACAATCAATTAATCTCTTCCTCCCACAATATGCTCAAAACAGATTTGTTGTGCAGTACAACACACGAGCCCTTGAATCACACGACGTTAACTTGACGTTTTTCTATGTGCCTCAAATCGTTCAATGTTTGAGAAGTGATCCTCTTGGTTATGTTGAAAGATTCATCATCGACACCGCAAAGATAAGCGTGTTATTCGCCCATCAAATTATATGGAACATGCTGGCAAACAGTTTCAAGGACGATGAAGGAGAAATTCCAGACGACTTGAAGCCTTGTCTAGATCGAATCCATGAAAAAATGGTCGCGTCGTTTAGTGACAAGCAAAGAGGCTTTTATGAGCGTGAGTTTGATTTCTTTAACGAAGTTACTGGTATTTCAGGTAAGTTAAGACCTTTTATCAAAAAGACTAAAGCGGAAAAGAAATTAAAGATTGACGAAGAAATGGCAAAGATTGTGGTTCGCGACGGGGTTTACTTGCCCTCCAATCCTGATGGCGTAGTAGTGGACATTGATCGTTCGAGTGGGAAACCATTACAAAGTCATGCAAAAGCACCCTTCATGGCGACATTCAAGATTGAAAAAACCATTCAAGAAGTTGAAACTGAAGAGCCACAGAAGGTAGAAAAGTGGCAGGCAGCGATCTTTAAAGTGGGAGACGACTGTAGACAAGATGTCCTGGCACTACAATTGGTATCATTGTTCCGCACTATTTGGTCGTGCATTGGACTGGATGTGTACGTGTTCCCCTACAGGGTGACTGCAACTGCACCGGGATGCGGTGTGATAGATGTCTTGCCTAATTCCATTTCGAGAGACATGTTAGGAAGAGAAGCTGTTAATGGCCTTTACGAATATTTCATCACCAAATTCGGTCACGAAAACACGGCGGAGTTTCAAAAAGCCAGAAATAATTTCGTGAAGTCACTTGCTGGATACTCGGTAATTTCTTACTTGTTACAGTTCAAGGACAGGCACAACGGTAATATTATGTACGATGACCAGGGTCACTGTTTGCACATTGACTTTGGCTTCATTTTTGACATTGTTCCGGGGGGTGTGAAGTTCGAAGCAGTGCCTTTCAAACTGACCAAAGAGATGGTCAAAGTAATGGGCGGATCTCCAGATACACAGGCCTACCAAGAGTTTGAGGAACTTTGTATCAAGGCTTATTTGGCAGCGCGCCCTCATATGAGTGCAATTCTGGAGTTAGTTAGGCCAATGCTTAGTAGCGGCCTGCCCTGTTTCAAGGGCGAGAAAACAATGCGCAACCTGGAGGCTCGATTTGTCCCACACAAAAGCGAGCACGAGGCCGCCGAATTCATGATGGGATTGATCAAAAAGTCTTACGAGAGTATTTTCACGAAAGGCTACGACGAGTTCCAGCGTCTAACGAATGGCATTCCTTATTGAATAACAATGAGCGTCTTGGACCGTTACTCTCAAATACTACAATTATCACCAGAGCTTTTTATATATTTCGTGAATCACTGACTAATAGCTAAGGGCTTGTAAGAGATTATGAACAAAATGAACTCACAGTCTTCCATAAACATGAGGATGCCAATCCTGCATATCGAATTTGCTAAGATTCGACACACATGGTGACAGAATCATATGAAGTGATATACAGCCTGCCGAAGACACCTCGTGACTGTCACGTTCTAAGGTCGCGTGCTATAAACAAAACCCGATATCGGCTCCGGGAAGTATACCTTCGCACGGGATCGGCGAACGTCGGCTCCGTAAGCTCATCGAAGGTAGGTCACGAACTCTCAGCAAGTCGGCACTGGCCGAAAAAAATGGCAGTATATATAGAAAGGGATAAGACAGTGGATCGGGATGGACGTAACAAGTTCTTGTTCTTGTTACGGATCTTGTATTTCCACAAAGGACGTAGTAGAGCTGTCAGTCGTTAATAAATTCGACTTGCTTCAATCTTCAGCATCCCTGAAAGCGTCGCCCAATGTTGTCGGCTCGCCAGATTGTCCAAAAACCCGTGGCTCGTGGGTTGGCCACGGCCTCAAAGTTGACCAGAGACTCCAAAGTACACCAGAATTTGTTGGAGGACCACTCATTCATTAACTACAAGCAGAACGTGGAAAATGTGGATATCGTGAGAAAGAGACTGAATAGACCACTCACTTACGCGGAAAAGATCTTGTATGGTCATCTTGACAACCCTCACGGGCAAGACATCGAGCGTGGTGTGAGTTACTTGAAGCTAAGACCAGACCGTGTTGCCTGTCAGGATGCTACCGCTCAAATGGCCATTCTACAATTCATGTCTGCCGGTTTGCCCCAAGTAGCCAAGCCTGTGACTGTGCACTGTGACCATTTGATCCAAGCGCAATTGGGAGGTGAAAAGGACTTGAAAAGAGCCATTGACCTCAACAAGGAAGTGTTTGATTTCTTAGCCACTGCCACTGCCAAATACAACATGGGTTTCTGGAAGCCCGGTTCCGGTATCATTCACCAAATCGTGCTAGAGAATTACGCATTCCCAGGTGCTTTGATTATTGGTACCGATTCGCACACACCTAACGCCGGTGGTTTGGGTCAACTGGCCATCGGTGTCGGTGGTGCCGATGCCGTCGACGTCATGTCCGACTTGCCATGGGAATTGAAGGCTCCACAAATCCTCGGTGTTAAATTGACCGGCAGAATGAGTGGCTGGACCTCGCCTAAGGATATTATCCTAAAGCTTGCCGGTATTACCACCGTCAAGGGTGGTACTGGTAAGATCGTCGAATACTTCGGTGAAGGTATCAACACCTTCTCTGCCACCGGTATGGGTACCATCTGTAACATGGGTGCCGAAATCGGTGCCACTACATCTGTCTTCCCTTACAACAACTCCATGGTTGACTACTTGAAAGCCACCAAGCGTGGTGAAATCTCTGAGTTTGCCGACTTGTACCACAAGGACTTGTTGTCTTCTGATAAAGGTGCCGAATACGATGAAGTTATCGAAATTAACTTGAGCGAGTTGGAACCTTATATCAACGGTCCATTCACCCCTGATTTGGCCACTCCTATCTCTGCTATGAAAGAGGTTGCTGTTAAAAACAACTGGCCATTGGACGTCAGAGTCGGTTTAATCGGTTCTTGTACCAACTCTTCTTATGAAGATATGTCTCGTGCCGCTTCTATTGCCAAGGACGCTGCCGCTCATGGCTTGAAGGCGAAGTCTTTGTTCACTATCAGTCCTGGTTCTGAACAAGTTAGAGCCACCATTGCTCGTGACGGCCAATTGCAAACTTTCCAAGACTTTGGTGGTGTTGTTATGGCAAACGCTTGTGGTCCATGTATTGGTCAATGGGATCGTCAAGATATCAAGAAGGGTGACAAGAACACTATTGTGTCTTCTTTCAACAGAAACTTCACCTCCAGAAATGACGGTAACCCAGAAACTCACTCTTTCGTTGCATCTCCTGAAATCACTACCGCTATAGCTATTGCCGGTGACTTGAGATTTAACCCTATGACCGACAAATTGAAGGACAAGGATGGTAACGAGTTCATGCTAAAACCTCCAACTGGCCTAGGTTTGCCAACAAAGGGCTACGATGCTGGTGAGAACACTTACGAAGCTCCTCCTTTAGAGCGCTCCAACGTTGAAGTCAAAGTTTCTCCAACCTCAGACCGTCTGCAGCTATTGAAACCTTTCGATGCCTGGGATGGTAAGGACCCATCTGATCTACCAATTTTGATCAAGGCTTTGGGTAAAACCACCACTGACCATATTTCTATGGCTGGTCCATGGTTGAAATACCGTGGTCACTTGGAAAACATTTCCAATAACTATATGATTGGTGCTATCAACGCCGAGAACAAGAAGGCTAACAGTGTTAAGAACTTCTACACTGGCGAGTACGCCGGTGTTCCAGACACCGCTAGAGCTTACAAAAAGCAGGGCCAAAAGTGGGTTGTTGTTGGTGGAGAGAACTTTGGTGAAGGTTCTTCCCGTGAACACGCTGCTTTGGAACCAAGATACTTAGGTGCTTATGCAATCATCACCAAATCCTTCGCTCGTATTCACGAAACTAATTTGAAGAAGCAAGGTTTGCTACCATTGACATTCGCTCAGCCAGAAGCTTACGATAGAATTAACCCAGATGACCTAATTGATCTCGTAGGTGTTAAGGGATTAGCTCCAGGAAAGCCAATCACCATGAGAATGAAGACTAAAGCTGGCGAAACTTGGGAGACACCTTTGAACCATACTTTCAACAGTGAACAGATCGAATGGTTCAAGGCCGGTTCTGCTTTGAACAGAATGGCCCTAGACAAATAATACTAACGATGCCATCAAACCTGGATCAGTTAAGGAAATTGTAACTGTTTCATTATTTATTACACTATCAGATATTTATCTTATTTATTCAATGGATTTCATGTTTTAATCAAAGCTGGTGCGTTCGAAAGATCCGCTACTAGAAGGAGGCGAGTGCAAGCTGTTAGCACATACGCCGGAAATCATTTTAAATTACGACGCCTATTACCGGTCTCAATGTTCAATGAATGTTTTGGGGGCACCAATAAACGCTAAGCATTGATTGTGAGGGTTATGATGAATTGGCAAAGAGAGATGAGACAGTCGATACTAACAATTCATCTCAGTGCAACATATTGTGCAGAACAATGGGGAGTCTCTTCGTGTCTACGTTTAGCTCAAAAGCATTATGTACGCATAATGTGTGTGTAGTTGTCCACCTCAACGGCATTTAAAGAATATTGAGAGATTAACTTTTACCGTTACTACGATCAAGCTCGGGCCGTATGAATTCGACGAACTGTGAATACGGCTTAAGGCCCTATCCAGATCAAACTACGAATGCGTTAAATCCGTGCTTTCTTTCAGCCGTCTCCCTAGGCCATTCCATGGTATTTGGCATTATAGGCATATTTCAATTAGTTCAACTGATACAAGAAAAGCGAGTTCCACCCAAATTCAAATACTCATCACTATGGCGCTCTATGTCCACGAAGCATATCATGCATCTATCTAATGTGGGTCTACAGGCAGTGCTGTTTCTCTGTCTAGTCGCGCTTTCCCCTTTAGAGTCGACAACCAGCATTGCTAAACTTAGCGCTCTTTCACAACTATTGTTTGTGCTGTTAATATCCGTACCAACCCAAACACTACAGTATTACAAGTCTACAGCTTCTCTAGCCGGTCAGCTCTTCTACTACTCAACACAGTTTGTTCTCTTCGGCTACCAAATTGGCCAAAGGGTAAGTCATTTCCCAGATACAAGGTTTAATGTGTATGGTGGTCAATACGGAGCTATACTCGAAATTGCATTAATGTTGAATGCGCTTTCCATATTTTCCTATGATTTGTTGTTTTTCAACCCCTCTAAAGAACTCATCAGTTACTATTCAGAGAACAAACTATACCCTGAATGCAATATCTTCGAAAACTTAACATTTACGTGGATGAACAAACTTATTGTTCAGGTTTATCATGACGGCGAGATCAAAGACCCTCACAAAATGCCACTTCCCCCAATCAATCTGAATGTCAAAGAAAAAGCCGGCCTTTTGAACGCTAAATGGGAAAAGGAGAAGTGGAAAGGCAGAAATTCCCTGTTGTGGGCTATCATACATGCTTTTGGCAAAACTCTCGCTTTAGCCTTAACTTTTGAGATTATAAAGAACTTTATGACTATCCTTCAGCCTCAATTGCTGAGATTATTCATTGATGAATTTAACCAAGATGAAAGTCGATCTCATCCAATGATAAATGCTGTGTTTGTTGCTATTGCCTTGTTCCTGATGAAACTAATCTCGACATGTTTATCCAATCAGTTCTTTATCACGATTTTCGAGGCTGGAATGGGAATAAGAGGCTCACTGATGACCATGCTTTATCAGAAATCTTTAACTCTTTCCGCTGAGGCGCGTGAAGAAAAATCGGCTGGTGATATTTTGAACTTAATGGCTGTAGACGTTTTAAGGATTCAGCGATTCTTTGAAACTTCACAAGACATAATTGGCTCCCCGCTCGCTCTTGTCACCACATTAATATCATTATACACATTCTTAGGGTATGCAACACTTGGTGGTGTTGTGGTGATGGCTGTCATGTTTCCAATCAATAGCTATCTTTCTCGAAAAATCAAGACCTACGTTAAGACTCAAATGAAGTATAAAGACGCTAGAATCAAGACTGTCACAGAAATCCTTAACTCAGTCAAAACTGTTAAGCTATATGCATGGGAGGAGCCGATGCTTAAGCGTTTGAACCATGTTCGTAACGATTTGGAGTTGGGTAGTGCAAAAAAAATTGCGATAGTAACAAATTTGACGTTACTTGCTTGGAATTGTGTTCCTATTTTAGTGGCGTCCTCAACATTCTTGATATACGCTATTACCATGAACAGGCCACTATCTCCTGAAATTGTATTTCCCTCTTTATCTTTGTTTGATATTTTGAACGATTGTATTTACACGATTCCACGTACAATCACGAATTTCATTGAGACCGGGGTGTCTTTAGGAAGGTTGAAAGACTTCTTTTTGGCTAAGGAACTTGACAAATCATTCATACAACGTGAGAGCCTACCAAGAGACTCGAAGACTCCAGTGATCGAATTAAATAATGCGACATTTCTAAGGAAAGCATTCTCCAAGCCTTCGAATGATGATTATGATGAAGAAGCTGCAATCGAAACCTCCCGAGTTGCACTAAAAAATGTTGAGTCCTTCAAGGTTTACAAGGGCCAGCTTGTTTGCGTTGTAGGTCGTGTTGGCTCTGGCAAATCAACATTCCTGCATGCCCTGATGGGTTTTTTGCCCTGTGTCAGTGGCTCTCGGCCTCAGCAGCCACCTAGTTTTCATTTCAGAGCTAACTCAGTCGCTCTATGTTCGCAGCAAGCTTGGATCATGAACGCGACATTGAAAGACAATATCCTTTTTGGCCACAGGTATGATGAAGCGTATTACAATGCTACTGTGAGGGCCTGTCAATTAGGCCCTGACTTGGAAATTCTTGCCGACGGCGATGAGACTTTAGTGGGAGAAAAAGGTATCTCACTATCAGGAGGGCAAAAGGCCCGTCTCTCTTTGGCAAGGGCTGTTTATTCTCGGGCCGATGTCTATCTTTTGGATGATATCTTAAGCGCTGTTGATGCACACGTTTGTAAGCTCATCATAGACCAGGTTTTGAGCAAAAGTCAGGGACTTTTGAAGAACAAGACTGTTATATTGACAACTAATTCCACCTCCATCTTGAAGCACAGTAACAACATTTACGCACTCGATGGTGGAGAGATAGTTGAAAGTGGTACTCTTGATGAAGTTTCTAAGCGAGATGCAAGTTCTAAGCTTAAAGCTTTGATAAGCGGCTTCGATTCTTATTCCAAACGAGAAGAAAGTGATGACACTTCTAAGGAACAGAAAGCCTTAGTCGCGGATAAAGACGTAGAGCACTATGATGTTGAGGAAGATATTGGGCTTGTAGATCCGGTTGAAGGAGAAAATGCAGTGTCTACGGCTCTTCAATCTCGGAAAGCATCTATGGCTACATTAAGGCCACGCAAGATTATCGATATAAACGCAGACAACAGAAAGACGAAGCAAAAGGAAGAGAAAAAGGAGCGTGGGAGAGTCAAAACTAAAGTATACGTTGCATATTTGAAGGCATGTGGCATCTCCGGGGCCGTGATCTTCCTGATATTTCTGATATTTTCAAGATCACTGTTGATTGGCGAAAACTTTTGGTTGAAGCATTGGTCAGAGGATAATCAGAAGAACGGCGAAAACGACAACATCGGATACTATGTGGGAATTTACATTTTCATTTCTTTGGCTGCTGCTTGTTTCAACAATGCTAAAAATGTAATTTTGCTTCTAGTTTGCTCTCTTAGAGCCTCAAGGAAACTGCATGATGCCATGGCCATTGCAGTTCTACGCAGCCCCATGAGCTTTTTTGAGACGACTCCTGTCGGCCGCATTATTAACAGGTTTTCCAGTGACATGAATTCTGTGGACGACAATGTTCAATATGTCATCAGCTTCTTCTTACTTTCGGTTCTCGACTATGTTATTGTTATAGTCGTTATTGGATGCCAAGTTCCTCTATATTTGGTCGTCAACGCTGCTTTGCTGGTCCTGTATTTGTATTACCAAGTTTACTACGTGACTCTAAGCAGAGAGTTAAAACGCTTGATGAGTACAAGCTTTTCTCCCATAATGTCGATGTTGAGCGAGACGCTTGCAGGTCATATGGTTATAGATGCTTTCGACCATTTCGAACGCTTCGATTACCTCAACCTTCAAAATGTTCAGTTCAACATCAATTGTGTCTTCAACTTTCGTTCCACTAACAGATGGTTGTCTATAAGGCTAGAATCTATCGGAGCTTTCATGATATTGACAGTAGGTCTGTTGTCACTAGCAACAATGGCAGGAGACAAGGCACTTACGGCAGGTATGGTTGGCCTGTTAATGAGCTGTGCTCTGCAAGTCACGAATCGACTTATGTGGATTGTGAGGATGTCAGTTCAATTAGAAACGAACGTCGTCTCAGTTGAGCGGATCGTGGAATATTGCGATTTGCCACCTGAAGCCCCTGCGGTCATTGAAAACTGCAGGCCTGAAAAGAATTGGCCAAGCCAAGGTTACATTCGGTTTGATAATTATTCTACTCGTTATAGGTCCAATCTTGATCCAGTCTTGAAGAGCTTGAGCTTGGAAATCAAACCTCAAGAGAAAATAGGAATTGTTGGAAGGACTGGTGCTGGAAAATCTACTCTATCACTTGCATTATTTCGAATTCTGGAGGCTACTGAAGGAGCCATTGTCATCGATGGCGTTGACATAAGCAAAATTGGGTTAGCTGATTTAAGAACAAACCTAGCTATCATTCCACAAGACGCGCAGGCTTTTGAAGGTACGGTTAGATCAAACCTGGATCCTTTCGAAGAATACGAGGACGAGGAAATTTGGAAAGCTTTGGAGCTCTCGCATTTGAAACCTCATATAGTAAAAATGGCTGCTGAAGAAGAGGAGGGGGACAAAAAAGGCAACCTTCTAGAAACAAAAATCAATGAGAATGGAAGTAACTTGTCAGTTGGTCAGAGGCAGTTATTGTGCTTATCTAGAGCGCTTTTGAATCGCTCTAAGATCCTTATTTTGGATGAGGCAACGGCTGCTGTTGATTCTGAAACAGACGGCTTGATTCAAGAGACCATAAGAGCAGAATTCAAGGACCGTACTATTCTCACTATAGCTCACCGTATCGACACTGTCTTGGACAGTGACAAGATTATGGTCTTGGATAGAGGCGAGTTGAAGGAATTTGATACTCCATCAAGTTTGCTAGCCAACAAAAACTCGATTTTTTATAATCTGTGCGCCCAAGGTGGGTATTTGCAGAGATCTGCAGAGCAACAATAAACTTGAATATATTCGATATAATTATCTTCTTAAGATGGTTTCTTAAACCTTTCTTTATCTGATATAATTTCTCTCTACTTCTAGAGTTAGAAACATTTATTTACACATTATTGAAGGGTTCCAGCCCTAACTTTGGTGGAATCGGGGAAATATTCATTAGTTTTGACCGTTGAACACTTTTTCAAAAGCCTGGTCGAAATCGGCAATGATATCATCGATGAATTCAGTACCAACAGAGACACGGATCAAATCTTTAGTAACACCAGAAGCCAGCTTCTCTTCATCACTCAGTTGTTGATGAGTAGTGAAGTAAGGAGCAATAACCAAAGTCTTGGAGTCACCAACGTTAGCCAAGTTAGAGGCGATCTTGAAAGAGTCAACAACTTGAGCGCCTGAAGCCTTGAAAGGATCAGATTCATCGGCAGCATTTGGCAGCTCTTTAACGCCAAAGGAGAGGACACCACCAAAACCGTTCTGTAGGTATTTTTTGGCATTTTCGTGGTGGGAGTGAGAGGGTAGACCTGGGTAAGAAACCCATGACACGTAGGGTGATTTTTCCAAATATTGGGCTAGCTTCATAGCATTAGTAGCATGTCTTTCACCTCTCAAAGATAAAGTTTCGACACCTTGTAGAAGCAAGAAAGCGGCAAATGGGTTCAAAGCTGGACCCAAATCTCTCAACAATTCGACTCTGACGTGAGCAATGAAAGCCAAAGGCCCAAGGGCGTCGTTGAAGACCAAGCCATGGTAACCTTCGGAAGGCTCAGAGAATTGAGGGAATTTCTTAGGGTAGTCCTTCCATGGGAACTTACCGGAGTCAACGATGACACCGGCAATGGTAGTACCATGACCACCAATCCACTTAGTCGCGGAGTGGGTTACGATATCAGCACCGAATTTAATGGGCTGTGCGAAATAACCACCAGCACCGAAAGTGTTGTCGACAACGACTGGAATACCGTGCTTGTGAGCTACGGCAACAATTTTCTCGAAATCTGGAACATTGTACTTGGGGTTACCGATGGTCTCAAGGTAGACGGCTTTGGTCTTTTCGTCGAAAGCTTTTTCGAAATCCTCGGGCTTGTCACCATCGATAAATCTGCTCTCAATTCCTAGTCTTTTGAAAGCGACCTTAAATTGGTTGTAAGTACCACCGTATAGGTAAGAAGTAGACACGATGTTGTCGCCCGCGTGGGCCAAACCGGTGATAGCCAAAGTCTGCGCCGCCTGACCGGAGGAGAGCGCAAGTGCGGCAGCACCACCTTCGAGGGCAGCAATTCTTCTTTCCAAAACATCAACGGTAGGGTTCACGATACGACTGTACATGTAGCCTGGAGTTTCGAGGCCGAAGAGCTGGGCACCGTGCTTGGAGTCGTTGAACACAAACGACGACGTGGCGTAGATGGGCACCGCTCTGGGGTTGTGCGCATTTTCCTTGACGTCTTCTTGACCAGCGTGCAATTGCAAGGTATCAAAATGGGAGGGCATAATGGAGTGTGTATATTTTTTTGGCTGACTCGAGTCTGATATCCTGAGACTAGACAAGTTTTACCGTTCCCTCCTGCTGTTTAGCCGGTCCATCCGGAGTCCTTATATAGGACAACATTGATGCCACTTAATTTCTCAAACACTACCACTTCCGCTTTCCACAAACTGTGGTTTCTCCCCTGAGTGGCCAAACCAAAATGCCACGACCGTTTGTCATTGGGTGTGAGCGGGAGAGTGTGTAGATGCCACTTGCAGGCTGTCCGTCTGTCTTTCTGTATGTGGGTTTTTCCAGCGGCACGACGCCCACGCGCGTGCCACTGGAAAAACTGCACGCTCTAACAACACACTCGATGCCACCACTTCTCTAAACAACATGGTAATAAGCCTGCAAATCAGGTGCAACGCAGAGATAACACCCGACCCAAATGGTAATGCCAGTGTAAAGTTAGCTCGCTAGCTACTTACACACCCGGGCGTCGATCACTTTTTCCGATTCTGTCGTCGGAGTCCTTTCCGTGAGAAATGTCACGTGTGAGTGAAAAATTTCAGCGATGCACCACAAAAAAGAAACCCTGATGTTATTATTAGTAGTGCCACAATTGTGGCGTGGGCCGCTGAAAATGAAAAAGAAAAAGAAACGGGCCTCGAGGCAGGCTGACGTAAGACAATGGGGATGAGGTAAGCTGGGAAGTTGTACACAAAAACCAAAAAATAATGAGAGCTACGGGATTCGAACCCGCGCATCCGAAGATATCAGAGAATCTGACTTATTTGAAAGCTAAGCCTAAATCTGACGCCTTAACCACTCGGCCAAACTCTCGTATTTGTTGAGAAGTGAAGAGAAGGGTAGGGTTTTGTAGGCTGTGAGGAGGCAGGTGTTGGCGCGACGCAAGTGGTTCTTTACTTGTGTTCGTGCGGCTCTGGGTTGTTGTGGTTTGACAAGAAATCGGATGAATCGGGTGGCTGTTGACGGGGGTTGTTGCACATGTACTCTGGGTCTCTATTGCTCAATGCCTGCCCTTTTGGTACTTGCTTGTGACCTTGGACGCAAACCTTCGATACACGGCCGGTAGGCGTAGAAGGAGTTTGGTCTTCGAGGATTGAACACGCACGCTAGATTGCTTTCCTGGTTGCAGTCAGCTTCAACTACAGGCGATGCAAGCTTTTACCGATATTAGAACCTAGTAGTATTTTGCCTTCTCTGTGGGTTCCGATATCCCCTATGGTGGCTTGACCAATTTCATGAATATTTTGATCAAGATCGATTTTGCTTATAACACCGCCGATTCCTTAATCATGACAATGCTCACTGGCGCTGTCGAGCTTATTGCATGTCCTCTATTTGGGTACTTGTCTTGTCGTGTGTGCACGGAGAAAGGTTCCATTTTTGCCGTACAGATTGGCTTGGGATGTCATTGCAGCTCTCATCAGTATTCTCGGTAAATGCCTGCTGGCGTTAGCTCACAGATCCAAGAATGCTACGCTGACAGGTGCCTACGTATTCTGTCAATCCCGTCTCCTTCATCTGTGTACTGTCGATTATCAGTTCCAATACGCTAGTTTACAGTAAGGAGTGGAGTGTCTCCTCCATCAACTTGGTATCTTACGCAGCTCCTAACTTGGCAGGTCCACAAACGTCTGTTCCAACTCAGGCGCCAGGCTTTACAGGAGCCACGATAGCTATATTGGTGCGTTACGCTGGATCAGTGGTAGCATTATCCATTTTGTCCCTTGTCAATTACAAAGAGAACATGAGAAGAGATGAAAGACTTTCAGATGATGTTGTTATCGAACTTCTGTAATTTGTCGATTTAACTGACGATAATCCACATTTTAGATACGCTCTTTGAACTTATAAAATAATGGTCCTATAGAAAGTGCAAGCGAAGAATACACTTTAATCAGTCCATACTTCTAACGAATGTCTTTAACTGTCTCAATCAAATCATATAACACAACTATTGAAGCGAAGTAGCTTACCATTAGTTGGCAGTAGTTGTTCTCATGCGTATTTCGCATTGGGTTCGGAGGCTGGTTTCTGAGAGGTAATTAAAGCTCTAAATGATTAACAAAAATGGGAATGTGATTTCGGAAGTCATTTAACGAAGGCGGAAGCTTACTATCTCCATGAAAGATTTTGCCAGCAACGTGGAATAACTTGGGCTATATACTTCTGTTGCGATGTGAGTGACACTGCTAATTGCCATAATGACATAATAGTACAAAGTGATACAAATAAATCATGACCACTTAATGATATCTGGTAGTTCTGAACCAAAGGTCAGTGATCAAAGAAGCTTTACAATTGGTCGCGACCTGATTGGTGACTTGGATATGCGTGAAAGGGACAAGTTGAGTGCTACAAGTGCGCCTCGCACCTCAGAGCTGCTGTAAATCATTGATTGTTATTTGAACACGACATTGATCTTGTACTAGAAAATCCTTGGAGAAATGCACAGTTCTCATCCACGAGAAGGCCAACCAAGTCAACAATGGAAGAACTAAACAAAGTATTTATAAGCTTTCTCTTTTTGACTCACATTTGCCTCAATCATTTTAATGTTTTCCCAATGAGACTAGACATTGGGTAATTTCACACTTCAGCTGGTATGAGACAGCGAGTGGCACCCACCAGTAAGTAAATGCACCCAAAATTCAAGCATTTCAGTCATGCAGCAGCTGCATCAATCCCACCTTTCTGCCCTTGCTGAAGAACGTGCGCATCATACAAACCTAAAGACAAAATAGAACATTTTAATGCTTCTACAATTTATGCGTTCTCGTAGAAAAAGGAAGCTAAACTATCTATTTTAAATAAGTGCTTGTGTAAACAAAAGCAGCGAGTAATATTTCTGATTGTCCCTATTGAACTTCGCTCGTAGAAGCCGCACAAGAAGACATACTTCAACTCGAAAACCACATTGAAGTTAGCAATCCCACCCTTTGAGTATCATAGATTTCTCAATAAACATTTTTTGAACTACAAGAACAATGTAAGTCTCATAATTTTTCGCTCAATAGTGCAACTGTTTCCCATTGTTTATCAAGTATAGCTAAAAGAAGCGGCGTTGACGTGAGTAAGGCTACGCTACATTCTGGAGGCTCTTAAGGTGAGAAACGCATTTAGCGGTAGGTCTCGATACCTACAGTACACAGCGTTTGTTGAACAAGTGATGGACCCAGCAACATCATGAACAACACGTTTGGTACGTAAAACGTGATTTTGAGATTCCCTTATATCGTGAACAAATTTTTGCAATTTCGAATAAAGCTTGCGTGGCGTAATGGCAACGCGTCTGACTTCTAATCAGAAGATTGTGGGTTCGACCCCCACCGTGAGTGTTTTTTTTGTACACAGTTAAATAGCTGAAACAAATGCAGGGTGCGAATTATGAGCGACGCATATTTCGCACTAGGGTCTTTGATGACAATGCTTGATATTTTATTGCAGAAATCTACCTATATAGATCAGATTGTTGAATATTTATTAATGCTGTGATTCAGCAGAGGGTCTTTTAAAATATCAAGTTGTTATTCAAGTCGCGCATTAATATATTTCTGTCAGTTTTGTATTTTTGAACTTCTTCCATTGTTGGGAAAACGGATAGGAATGCAGGAGGTTTTTGTTCGAAAAACAAACTGAGGTCACAGTCGTTGTCGAACATACCGCGATCGGTTAAGTGGTATCCCTTGTCGTTAGAATATTCAACACTGACCATAGGCAGCGGCGTTTTACGGCCTACCGATGCAAAAGGATCATCACTTTTCATCCCCGTGAGTATGCTGTCTATCAATGTTACGTCTGATAAATCCTTGGGCTCCTCAATGTCTTGATTAAAAGTTGACTTTATACCCCTCCACATTTCTAATTGGGGAATCGCGTGCTCTCTTGCAACAGCGAGAAAAACTTCACCATTGGCAGTTTCTTGTTCATCTTCATAGAATGGAACTATATCAGGATAATTATCCCACGATATGAGCTCATTCCTCAGGGAAACGATGAACTTCTCTTTCAAATTTCGTACTCTCCGGCTTTCGAATCTGTTTTTAGAGATCGTTTCTCGTAGTGGATCTTCGACGCTGAAAAAATTGTATAACATATAGCGTCGCCTTTCCATGAATGACAGGAGGCGTATCGAGAACTCTGCCATAGGCCCAAGCTCATTTTCAAGGTTCTCAAAAATCGCATTTAGCGTAAAGGGATAGAAACTTGTTGGTCCATAAAAGGGACGCGAGAGCAAGTAACACCCAGCTGGAAACAAGTTATTCAGATACGCAGGAATTGAGTGATAAAATGTGTAGAAGACTCGTTGAACACCAGACATTGAACCTGTTATGCAAAACGCTTCCGGAGGTACGTTCAATATCCACCGTCGATATATGTCGTACAACGTATCAATCGGGAGTGGCATCACCCCCGAAGCAAGAGGCAAAAGACCTACCAAATACTCCACATAATCAACAAGCTCTCCGTAGTGAAGCTCAAGATGATCGTCACCGGAAGCTGATATGAAGGGCTCGAAATCTTTCAATACCTCCAAAATTTCGTACAATAGATCTGTGGAATAGGCTGGGTGGTACAAAAGGGATAAGTAGAGGGGCATACAGCTCCAATAAAATTGCACAGCTCGCACAACGTTTTCAGGTCGATTTTTTCGATATATTTCCATGCACATATCTACCATGGCAATGTAGTGACTGTCATCATATTGCAGGTTGTTGTACATCTGGATGAACTGCAAAGCTGCGTTACTGATTAAAAGACGGGTGCCTATGAATTCGTTGCTGGCCGCGGACTCAGAGGTCAAGAACATAGATATGATCTGACGTACAAACGACAGAAGCTCTCCTTTATATCTTACCGCTATAGTTTGCAAAGCGGAGCGCTCGCATAGCAGTGATTGAGCTGTGCTCACTCGACTTCGCTTTCGTGAGATTTTGATCTTTCGAGATACTGAGTTGATTGTTCCGTAGATCGCTAACGCTACGAAAGCTTTTGAGGACAGGTTCCAGTCTTGGTTGGCGTTCAGCAACAGCTGCAAATAAAGCACTTTAGGAACTCGCAAGCTTTCCATACCGGCAACTGAAGTCCATACGGACTCCGGTAGCTCCACGCGGTCGTGCGCGATCATCACGATCTCTGACGGCTCATCTTCCGTCAAAGACCTTTCCGAATTGGTCCTACTCATGGATTCCATTTCTGAGAGTCTGTTCTGCTCCTTCTGGATGTTGAAGCTCTCAATGTCATCTTCATTCAGACTCAAATAAGAGCATTGCTTGTTCCCATGACCACCCTTCTTCTGCCGTCCTACGCAGTTGCGGCATTCTGGCAACGTTTCATCACACTTGATGCGTCGTCTTTTGCATTCGCTGCACCCCAGCCTCGAATTCCTATGTTTTCGTCTAGTGACTCGTCTTCTGGATTGTGAATAAGTGTTTTCTGTGGCCCCCGGAGTAGTGCTATTGGACAACTCCGACCCATAGCTTTCCCTATCGCTATTGCTGTGGCTTCGAGTATGATCTTTGGATTGGCCATGACTCGCGAAACTATCGTTACCAGGTGCACCTGAGCTCATTGTGCTAGAACATGAGTTTGACCGTCCATTCTTCAGAGATGAGATTGAATTAAGGTCGACTAAAAAATATTTGCCTAGCATCAAAGACTAATTCAAACATAAGAAGCAAAAATCTTCATCACGAAGCTAAATAGATTGGGATGAACTAAACGGCGAGCTTTTAACCAGTGCCATGCGCATTTCAGTTAGTTTGTAACTTTATTTGAATTTATAGACTTAGGACGCCTAAACATGCGTCAAGCTTCGAGGAATGTTCGCTGCAGATTACATATGTAAGGAAGCACTTAGAGGCACCAACAGGACACACCGAAGCAGTTAAATTGGAGTCCCTCAACCGGTTCTGCTATGAAAGCTCAAGAAACGAGGCGGAAACCTTGAGGATAATATGCTTTCCATCCCACGCGTTAATAAATTACGAGGTTGGTAATGCCGAAGCTTAAAACCGACTTGAGTAAAAAAATCCTCCTGTAGAGTGATCAGAACTTTTAGCATTGGCGATCGCAATATGTTTCGAGTATGCCGTCTGATTGCTCTCTTTGAGACCGTATCGTAACACTAGTGTTTTACTCACGTCTTGTTACCTTCAACCTCTGCTGGCATGATTCGGGCATGCGCCCAGACTTGCTCCAGCCCCCTTTTGAAAATATCCACATTGTAGTCAACAACCGTGAGACAGCTTTCCACGTCGGTGTCATCGGGTCTGATCAACGCTACTAGGGCCAAACCCCTGATCATCTGACGTAGGTAGATTACGACCCCATTGTTCAATGCAGAAACACTTTTTACCTCCCGCTGTGGCCCCATCTCGTCAGCGTCACTTTGGATCTTGTACAAATCGTGCAAATCGATAGTAACATCTACGAATTCCGCACACGTCTCGTATGTCACAATATCTACCGGAGAAGAATCGGTAGACACATATATCTTGGAGTTGATGTCAAACAAAAAACATTTCTCGATCTTCGAATGTTGAACCAAGTTGTCCAGCATGTTTTCCAAAAACGGCAACTCAGGTATTAGTTTTTGTACTATGCGTGAAAAGGCTTCGTATATCGAATGGTCAAAGATTGATGTCAGATAAAAGCTAACCTGGACTCCATCGAGACCGAGCTCTAAGAGCTCTTCACCCGTACGCTGCATAATATCGCGCTGCGTTTCTACTTTAAAGTCCTCACTCAGGCCATCAACTTTATGTATAAGCACCTCGATGTTGATGTCCGGGTTCACTTTGTAAGCATACTCCACAATAATGGCGAAGTTTGTCAGGGCATTCATGTACTCATCTTGCGAGTCTATAACGTAGACAAGGGCACCTACGCTTTTGAAAAGACGTTCCGAGTCGTAGTTAGGTTCGAAGTAGTTCAGCTGACCCGGCAATTCCATCACTGCCAGATCAATAAGAGTCGAAAAATGCTCCATCGTTGGATTTGATGTCGATTCTAAGTACAAAGTATCCAAAGGTTGCATGTTGTGGAAAACAACTTTACAAATAGACGATTTACCACCCCTGCACGTCCTATCGTTAGTATGAAGTCAAAACCCTGAAAAACAGCCCATTTTCTTCGGTACTAACCTTCTCAAACCCATCAACAAGATGGTGGCCTTGGAATTGCTTTCCTCGGCGTTCATTTTATGGTTTTAGACTGGTTATTTGGCTGATTATGGGAGAACGTCAAAGGTACCGTTTAACATCGTTGAATATTAGTTAGAAATCCACAAGACTATCATCTCGCACGTGAATGACACAACTGAATAAACGCTCAGAAAGTTAATGTAGTTCGTCAATTCAAGTTGCTCACAGCTGTCACCCCAACGATTGTAACATCGACAAGCTCTAGCAGCTGTTGATCGCTTGATTGAACTTTTACTTTTGGATTGCCTTTCGAGTAGAGTTTCCTATTCTTACAAGAAAAATAGTAAATCATTGATCATCTCATCGCGTTTGGCGAACTGGTTCTGTAAGGGATCTAATTTGCTTTGCGATGAGTCAGAACGCATTTGATCAGAAAAAGGAGCACATACTTGCTGAGATCCAGAGTGCTTCTCTGGATCTGTCTCCGAAGGGCACGATTGATGAGCTGTGCGTCCCAATTATGAAACTTATTAACTCTCACAAGGATATGGTGACCACTTCTTCATGTTCTGGCCGCTTGAGTGTGTTCGTAGAGGGCAATAAACTACACAATGACGGGCTAAAGTCTGGAGGCAAAGGAGAAGGCGGTAAATGGTTGTTTGTCACGCATGACCGTGATCAGGTAAGAAATTGGGACCACAGAATTACAGAACCCGTAGTCTACAATACTGACTTAGGAGGAGCTCCATTGGACTCATCGACCAGATACATTCTCTACAAATATGAACCTTTCATTCTGCATGTTAAGTGTAGAGATTTTCAAAGTGCTTCCAAACTCTTCAACACAGCCATGTCATGCGGTTTTCGAGAAAGTGGAATTGGCAGCAACAATATTGTTGCGCTCAGAGTGAACATTAAACTAGATGTTCCAATCGGCTTTATGGATGACTCCACAGGACAACTGGTTTTCTTCGTTACCCAAAACTACATCAATATTATCAATGAAATGACGCTAACCAAGTACACAGAAAATTCCAAGAAGATGCAAGAGCTCTACGAGAAAATTGAACTACAAATCGTAACGTCAAAGGAGCCTGCAAGCGACAAACAAGTAGAGACTAAAGAGGAACGCAGAGTGCGAAAAAGAAAAGAGGGATTGCTTAGAAAAGAAGCAGGATCACAACAAAAAGCTACCTAATAACAGAGGGATATAAACCTTGTTAAATATAATAGAAATATCAAACTAGCTTACAATATAATTTAAAATAGTAGCAAAATGCATGTTTATTTGTAAAAGACCAAATATTTTTGTTTGAGTAGTTTCTCAACTGATGTGAGTTACGCTAAATATACAGAATGTTGTTGTGTCCATTAAATTTGTGAAGGGGAAGATAGGCATTCATGACGTGTCAAAAGATTCGATAAGTGTAATTCCAGAAATAATCGAATCGTCTAAACAATTTTGATTATTTCGTTTATTCATCATCATCAGATTCAGCACCCATCAATGCATCGAACATGTTAACAGCAGATTTCTTTTGAGGCGTCTCTTCCTTTGCTGCATTTTGAACATGTCTCAAAGAGGAAGAACGGGTGGAAATAAAGCTGTCCTTAGTAGCCGAAACCGGCTCCCTTCTAGAATTACTTCTGTTACCCATAGAAGTATTAGAATTATTTCTTCTGGAACCAGATCTAGAGCTTCCCTTATACTTACGCTCCCTCTCTTCCATAGCCTTTTTGGCAGCTTCTTCCTCGTGAATTTGTTGGATTGTTTTAGGACCCTCGTCTCCCTTGGCATTGTTCCAGTTCTTAACCTCTCTCAATTCCTTCATGTCTATTAATTTGAACTTAATTCTGCTCGAGATTTCATTACCTTCAGTGACCTTATCCAACATGTAGAACAATTGATCAAGAACAGTAGAACCTTCGAGAGAGCCACTTTGTTGGACCAAACGGTCACCCTCAAATTGCTCACCCACGGTATTCAACAGCTCAAGAACAGATTCTAAAGTTTCCTCGGTTGGACTGTCAGCCAAGTCCTTCATTAGTCTACGGAAACATTCGAACATCATCTTAGCCGTCAATAAGTGAGAACGGTATAAGAAACCAATGAGTCTTACTAGACCCAAGCCTCTTCTCTTGGCAGCGGCCATTTTGTAGTACTCATCAGACATCATTTCAGGCTCTAGTGGAGAACCATCTTCTTTGGTAGGTAGCTTGTCGCTCCAGCCCTTCTGGAATTCGGCATGACATCTGTCAACCAAGTAATGCAACACCAACTTAGGACCTGTCTTACCCTCATTTCCTTCTTCCTTGATCTCAGGATCCATGTCTTTGACAACTTTACCACACAATTGAGCGTACATCGACGACCAATGAGGTTCATCACAAGCCTTTAGGAAAATTTCTTCAATAACGACCTTCAAAGTAACACAATCTGTCTCCCATTTAGATTGATCGGCAATTGCGATAATTTCATCAGAAATGGAATCGAATTTTTCTAGCGTTAACTTGTTCAACAAAGATTTCATCTTTCTCTCAGCTTCTTCCTTTTCAAGTAGTTCAGTGACACCATCTGGTGCCAATTTCTTTTCGACCTTCTTTTGTTTCGATTTGGGGACCCATCTATTCGCGCTTGGGATTAGTGGGGCAGCCTCTTCTAGAGCTTTGAGGGCTTCTTCCTCAGCCATCTTTTCGCGATCTTTTCTGGAGGTGTAGGCTCTGTTAGATTTTCTGTCGTCGCCCATCTTCTTAGATTTCCTCTTGGAGTTTGATCTAGAGTTTGATCTACCATCCATACCTCTCATGGACCCACTCTTCTTGAAATTAGCACCTGGTCCAAACTTAGAATCTCCTCTAGCTCTGCCACCTTGTCTTACTGTTCCAGGTGGGATGACAATCTTGGATGCCACGTTTTTCCTCCATTCAGCGTCAGGACGAATGTTTACTTTATCTTGAAATTGTAATAGGAAAGTAGGACCGTATGTATACTTGACCGAGTCCTTTTTATGCCTGGCGTCGGGAGCTTCGATACCTTCTGGATATTCGAAAGAATAAACGTCATCCACGGGTTTCATTTCGTCTAACTTGCTCAGAAGTTCAGTCATTGTCATTCTTCCGTCGTCAACATCAGCAGCGTCTTGTTCTTCTTCGGCAGACTTCTTTAGCTCATCAGCACCTTCTTCGATGTGCTCTTCTTTCGCTTCGGTACTTGTTTCAGCTTGCTCCGTAGGTTCATCAGCATTTGGCTCAGCTTCCTCTATAGCCGGACTGGCAATAGCTGGTTCTTCGATCTGGACGGATTCTTCGACCTTTAGAGGTTCTTCCGTATTGGCCGATTCTTTCATCTCGTCTTCTGACATGGCGGGTTCGGTCGCAGCTTGTTCAGTAGAGCCTTCGGGTTCTATAGCCTCAGTCTTGGCAGGAATTTTGTTCTTCAAACGAAGCTTTTCGGCAAAAGTCAAAGGCTTGGCAGGTTCAAGGCTAGCCTCTTCCTCCACAGGTTCACTCTTTTCCACTGTGTCATCGTGAATTGGCTGAGCTTCAGATTCTGGTTTCAACTCTGGCTTTTGTTGTGATTCAACTTCAGATTTTGGATCATGTGTTTCTTCTGTAGAAGTAACTTGTTCTTCATTGGCATTTTCAGGGAGTTTTTCTTCAAGATCAGCACTTTTCGTATCGGTAGCTTCTTCAACCTTTGAACCCTCTTCGGCTTTTGAAGCTTCTTCAGCTTTTGGAGCCTCTGCTTCTACCTTTGGTGCTTCTTGTGCCTTTGGAGCCTCTTCAACCACAGTTTCGATAGGCTCAGATGTTGAAGGCTTTGCAGCTTCTGGAGCAGTCTCTTGAGTTGGGGCAGCCTGAGGAGTTTCACCAGTTTTTTTCTGAGCACGCATAGCCTTCCTCAATCTAACTTGTTCCAAGAATCTCATCTTCAGCAACTCGTCAGCAGAAGGCTCTTTTGGAGGTTCCGGCTGAGGTTCTGGTGTCGAAGGAACTGGGGCGGCAATTTCTAAGGTAACGCTACTTGGAACTGGTGTAGGTTCCTTCTTTGGAGATTGCGGCATTGGATTAGGAGATCCTACCGAAGAAACATGCTGGCTGTGGATGGCATTGAGATCTACGTGTTCGCCGGATCTGTTTGTTATTTCAATTTTCTTGGATACAGGAGTGGTGCTAGAGGCCAAAGGCGTAGCAGCATTTTCCACTGGAGACGCAGATCCCGAAGGGGCTGCGGCACTTGCACCTGTATTTGGAGTGGCAGTGGCCGTGGCAGGGTTGTAACCTTGTCCAGCCATTGGTGGCATATAACCATAACCATAAGATGGATAAAACTGCGGTTGAGCGGCCATGTTGTACGAGCCATAGCCCCATTGCATATTTTGCATGTTACCACTATGAGGAGCATTATTCCTATTATTCTTGTAATGCCCATTCTTGTTGTACCTGTTGTTGTTACTGTTGTTGTTCCCGTTGTTGCCGTTGTTGTTGCTTGGGTGAGTCCCTTGATTCCCACTGTAGGGTTTCTGATTCATTCTAGGTCCTTTTGGATTGCTCGTCTTGGGACCATTGTTGTTACGTGGAACTTTTGGTTGTTGTTGCTGCTGTTGCTGCTGCTGCTGCTGAGGCTCGGAGCCTTCACCCGCCTCTTGCTGCTCGCTCATTTTTGGGTATTATTCCAACCGAGATTTCTCTATAAAATGAAAACCCAAAAAGTATGTCAGACGTGGACCTTCCGCCAGAAATTCTTCCCGTATCTAGTTCCAACAGATAATCACTCTCACTTACCGTTCAGTTAGTGGTGAGCGGAGCTTAGAATTGGATTCTTTGACAGTTTCTTTCGACTACAAAAAGTGTATAACTTAAATCAGATTTTAAAAATTTTCAATTTCAAGGCATCAAAAAATTTTTCAGAAGTAGTTTGTGCTGGAAGACGGAGATTATAATTTGGCTACAATACATGCAATGAATGGACCAGTCGATCGGCCCCCGGACCAGGACGAGGACGAGAGTTCATGATGATATACATTTATATACATATTTATGTGGGGCATTAAGTTGTAATTGAGCACTCAACGGAGGAAATGTACGCGTCTTCGCAATTCATGACTTCGAACGATCACGATCTTACGACACAATGATGCTGAGCTTCGTGATAGATCACTTTTCTGATCGGTGTAATATGGACAGTAATGTAGTACAGTTTGTCGGAATTAGCAGAACCAGAACCCTGTAAAGTTAAAATTAAAGCGCCAACCTCCAATTCATTTGAAGAGCTTGGCTACCGAAATGGCTGTTTCGTCGTTCTTATTCATCACTTTACCCACGGCAAGCTCAAAGTCCTCCTGTGTGACGTGAATTCTTCTTTCACGCAGTGCAAACATACCGGCCTCCGTACAGACACCCTTGACGTCGGCACCGGAGCATCCATTCATCTTTTCGGCAATTTTCCGCAGATTTATACCACGCGTCAAATTCATCTTTCTGGAATGGATACGCAAGATCTCGGCTCTTGCAGCAACCGTTGGAGGTGGAAATTCAATTTTCCTGTCAATTCTACCAGGTCTCAACAATGCAGGGTCTAAGATGTCTAATCTATTGGTGGCCATGATGATCTTAATATCCTTGGAGGTCTCAAACCCATCCAATTGATTCAGGAGCTCCAGCATGGTTCTTTGCACTTCCGAGTCTCCGCCGGATCCACCTTCCACACGGCTCGACCCTATAGAATCGATCTCGTCCATGAAGATAATCGAGGGCGCGTGTTCGCGAGCCATTATAAACAGTTCTCGCACCATCCGCGAACCCTCACCAATATATTTCTGTACCAACTCGGCACCACTGACTCTTATGAATTTGCAATCGGTGTGATGTGCCACGGCTCTGGCAAGCAGCGTCTTACCGGTACCTGGCGGGCCATACAAAATAACGCCCTTGGGCTGCGCAATCCCGAGACTCTCGAATAGTTCCGGGTGTTTCACGGGAAGCTCGATGACCTCCTTTATCTCTTTGATTTGCTTGGTCAGACCGCCCACCATGTCGTACGTGGAGTCCGGCACTTTTTCCACCATCATTAGCGACACCAGCGGATCCACCTTGTTTTCCAGGATTTTGTGCAGCGCGTAAGAGTCGCTCTTCAAACACACCCGCTGCGAAGTCTTGAGATCTTTCACGTTGATGTCCTTGGCGATGTCCACGATGTACTTGCCCTCAGGCTGGATCTTCACCAGCACTTTCTTGTCTGATACAACCTTGACCACTTCTCCCACGTAAGACCCAGGTTCTTGCAGTAGCCGCAGCTCATCTTTGATGAAGCGTACTTTGTCGTTCAATGCGTTTCTTTGCGCTTCCAAACGTCTCAGATTCTGGGTTCTGGATCTGATTCTTAATTCCGTTTCTTGAATCTTTTGATCGAAGTACGGCTTGATACCGCTATCGTGTGTGTTCAATGACACTTCGCTGACTGCAACGGCGCTCATAACTGGGTTTTTGACTTTTGTTTTACCTTTCCAAAGCTACACCGAACTTTTTAAAGGTATTGGATATCTTATTTAGAGGTTTAATTTGCCACCGATTTTGAAATTACAATGCGAAAAAGTGTTGATGTCACTACCGACGAAAACATACAAAATCCCAATAGCTTTTTATGAATATTACGAACTTTGAAGCGTTTGCCTGTGTTGCTAGCAGAGGTACAGCCCAAAGCATGGTTCGCACCGTCGTAGTTACGTGCGGGGCCACGGTGCCATTTCCAGATCTTGTACGGTCCGTCTTGGATGCGGGTTTCATCCAAAAACTTGAGCTGTGCAACTTCGATCGGATGGTCGTTCAGTACGGCAAAGGTTTCGGCACCGAGTTCCAGCGGCTTGTGGAGCAGTCTGGAATGCTGGATAACGTCCGTGACAAGAGTAGCAACCCACTGGAATCGCTGGGAATTGAACTTGGGATCCACGTCAAATTGGGCCATCTGGAGGTCTGCGGATTCGAGTTCACGACCGCGATTCAGAATCTGCTCCGCACGGAAGCCGATCTGGTGATCTCGCACGCCGGAACGGGCTCCATCTTGGACGCACTCCGCCTGCAAAAACCGCTCATTGTCGTTGCCAACACAGGCCTCATGGACAACCACCAATTGCAAATCGCGCTCAAGTTTGAGTCACGTGGCCACCTTATTTCCGCGCACGATTCAAGCGCCCCGGCGCTGGCGCAAGCTTTGGAAAGGACGCAAGCCGTCACTCTAGAACCACTGCCGAGCGGGGTCAATGCCCAGTTTGCGAACCTGCTGGCGACGGTGGCGAAGTCATGAGAGACGCGCCCGCGAAAAAAAATTATGTGTGTAGCTAGCTAGTTCGGTATGCACCCAAAGAAAAAAGAAGATTCCCAGCGCCTGTCCAGTGTCCAGTCCAAGCCCCCAACAGTTGAGAGAGTCCTTGAGCCTCGTATAGCTGAGCCGAAGGCTGGTTTCCCCGGATCCAAAAATAACACTCCGCCCAAAAAAAATATTGGAAAACATTTGATTTCGCCCAGGATCGAACTGGGGACGTTCTGCGTGTTAAGCAGATGCCATAACCGACTAGACCACGAAACCTCAGTTTTTAAAAGCAGCGTTGTCAAAACGACTAGTCCCTAGCCGTATACCACGCGCTGCAATCTTATCGCTAATCGCTCATAATCAAGATATCAGTTGTGCTACAATCGCACAAGACTGATCAGCAAATGCATACAAGAATGCTTGCAATCGCCAAGAAAGTCACTAGCAATTGCTGCATATCTTGAGACGTTATCGCGCATTTCGAAATGACTGCTTCAGCAACGTGAGTGCGTGTGTGTGGCTTAACTTATGGGGCACATGTTTCAGACTTTATCGCTAGCCGAAATCTAGACCTTTAGAAAGCATGGTTAGAGATAGCCGATTAATTGAGTAGTTAGTTACCAAAGACTTGAAACGTAGCAATAGCGCGAGGGGCGCAACCGGAACGTGTAAATTTAGTGCTGTTGCAAGCGTGTCAAGATTTAGTCATCTCGGTTACCTTTACGACGGAACCATTCCTGGCGTGGCCACGCCGTGCTAATCTCTATACGGATGTAAAAAGTGTTGATTTGCCAAAGCCACTCTACTATCGAAGAAGAGAGAGAGAAAGAGAGAAAAGAGCATGTCTGACAAACCATGTGCAGTAAGCTTTTGTTGGCATGCTCGCATGATCGCATAAAGATTACAGAGGCGGTGGTGCATACGAGTAAAGGTGCTATTTATTTATATATATAGAGAACGGCATCAGGCAGAGTGCCCCGGATCATTTTCAATGTGCGTAGAGAGACTAGACACCTTCACCAAATCGTAGCTAGCTAGTAAAGTCAGCATATACCAATTAAGCGTACAGTACACAGAATGGACGAACACCCGGTCACTGCCACAGGCATTGCGCTGTACAAGAAGCCATTGTTCCAATTCGACATGGAATCGAAATCCGGAAACCGTCGCAGCCGGGAGAGAGCAGAGATTCCCCTCGTGGATCCAATTGTGGCGACGCCGGACAAAATTTCGACGGAAACGTCAGAGTTTACAAAAGAAGACTCGCACTACACACACACTTCTCCAGCACTTAGAGACTCCCGACAAGACATGGTAGGTTTCAAGTCCAGGAAACAGGCCAGCAGCAACAGCAGCAGTGTTGGAAATGCAATGCCAGCATCAAAACCAGCCTTCAGCAAGAGTTCCAGTGGCAGCGGTGGGAGCACCAGTGGTGCTACTAGCAGACCGGCTCTAGCTCCACACACCTTGTCGTCGTCGTCATCGTCGTCACTACTGTCGGTATCGTCGGCATCGCCCTACAGAGCCAACACCAGACGGCTGTCGTCGGAGGAAATCATCAACGAAATGGAGAAAGAGCAGGACGCCATTGTTGTTCGTTTGCTGCGCGAAATCGACCAGCTCAAGGACGAAAACAACCGGCTGCGCAAAAACTTGGGAGCTGTGCTAAATGGCGATCCCCAGACCCCAGCCACTGCAGCAACCAACTCTACACTCCCACAACTGTCCAGACGCTCTTCGCTCAACAGCAATGCCAGCAGTGCCAGCATCGCCAGTAACAACAGCAGTTTATCTGGTGCCAACGTCAACGTCAACGGCAGCAACAGCACGAGCGTCTTGGCGCTGACGCCCAGTGGCACTAGTCCCGCTCCGTCGCGAAGACCATCTTCTTCTGCCGCGCCTATAGACACTTTGACTCCCACGCTTCTGCTCCAGCGGAAACGTAATTCGATACCATCCCCCAACCCGTTGACTCCTAAGAAAAGCGATGAATTTGTGCATCTGTATACTCCCGTCCCCAGCTCCAATCTGGTAAAGACAGACCCCGCTGCCGATCTTCCCGGATCCTGTGGATACCGCAGGCGACGGTTGTCAGTGAAGTCGTCGGAAGGGTCGAATAAGATACAACGATCTACACAGTGAAGCCCTCTCGCTTACGCCTCTCACTACTAGCATGTCAGCATTTCAGGAACCGGTTAGAATACATAGCAGATCTCGGATAAAGATACATAGTTTCCATTAGTTAGGAGATTTTAAAACCTGTTTGTTCGGTAACCTGGACCCCATTTCTACTGACAGGGTCGTAAACGTACGTACCTATGTTGGCCGATTCAAGACGAGAACGAATTTGTGAGCTCAATTATGACTATAGCGCAACCGTCTCACATTGGTCTTTTGACCATTAGTTTCGACGTTTCGGGTAATTTCTTCCCAGTCTTGAGTATTTATCTATTTTCTGATTTAAATCTTAACAAAGAAACCCTTAACATACCCAAAGTAGCTTTACTCACTCAGCGATCCGCTTCGAGGGTATACAAATCATGTATTGAGGTTTTATTGACACAATTCTTGGCAATGTGCAGTCCTCTCGATGTCTTTACCGTTTTCGGAACGACAATGGCCCTGGAATAACGACGAGATTTAACAGCGGGTAAATTTGGTCACTTGAACTAAAACGACTAGAAGATATAGAAGAATGGAATAGAATGAGGTACACATTTGATCGTTGGCAGTGCCATTCGCTACTGTTTCAATGTCAAACCGTCAATGTGAGGCACATACGTGTATCTTTTGGTATAAGAATTGATGCAGATGTGATTGAAATTGACACGAAACTGTAACAATTCTAAAGTGTCAAGATTCATCAGTGTCACTCGTTAGAAGATGTTTGCTTGGAAGATTTTATGTTCTTTGGCGGTGATTATTGAATTAGTGTGCAGAGTTTCTGCGTTGGGCACTACCACCATCAACACCACCACATTGACAACCTCATTCGTTTGCCAACAATGTACCACTCATTTGAGTGAAAACACTTTGTCCAGTATTGAAACCAGTAGCAGCAGCAGCAGCAGCAAGAGCTCTATTCCTACTACCACCATAGGTTCAACCATTACTTCAACATCCTTCGTGTGTCCAAGCTGTGTCACTAGTACTTGCCCCTCACAAATTTCCAGCATTTATTCTAGTATTATCAGCTTACACAGCTCGACAAGTACCACTACTCCGATTACCTCTTCGAGCCTGACTACTTCTTCCCGCGTATCGACATCTCTTTCCAGTGTGCCCTTCCCATCAACAATTACCGAAACAGAAACATCATGCCCAGGGCCTTGCACTTTAACAAGTTCGAGCTCTACAATGAGCTCTAGTTCCGCAAAAAGTTCCAGTCCTATTTTGAGTTCCAGTTCTACAACAAGTTTGGGTTCTACATCAAGTCCGAGTCCAAGTTCTATAATAGGTTCGAGCTCTACAACAAGTTCGAGTTCTACATCAAGTTCTACAACAAGTTCGAGTCCAAGTTCTACAACAAGTTCGAGCTCTACATCAAGTTCGAGCTCTACAACAAGTTTGGGCTCTACAACAAGTTCGAGCTCTACAACAAGTTCGAGCTCTACAGCAAGTTCGAGCTCTACAACAAGTTCGAGCTCTACAACAAGTCCAAGTTTCACAAGCAGCTCTAGATCCCTAACCAGTCCCAGCTCCACGAGAAGCTCAGGCTCTCTCACCAGTTCTAGCTCTCCAAAAGTTTCCACGTCGAGTACCAGTTCCACGTCAAGTACCAGTTCCACGTCGAGCGCCAGTTCCACGTCGAGCGCCAGTTCCACGTCGAGCGCCAGTTCCACGTCGAGCGCCAGTTCCACGTCGAGCGCCAGTTCCACGTCGAGCGCCAGTTCCACGTCGAGCGCCAGTTCCACGTCGAGCGCCAGTTCCACGTCGAGCGCCAGTTCCACGTCGAGCGCCAGTTTCACGCCGAGTGCCAGTTTCACGCCGAGTGCCAGTTCCGCGTCAAGTGTTAGTTCCGCGTCAAGTGCCAGCTCCAAGTCGAGTGCCAATTCCGCGTCGAGTGCTAGTTCCACATCCGCTAGTCCTTCTCCAAAGCCTTCTTTCAACCAGAGTTCTAGTTCCGCCATATTGACAACTCAGCCATCAATCACGACGGCAACAACGACGAGGCAGTCCGTGACGACAGAAACGGAGACGAGCTGCAGCTGCACGGATTCTTCAAGTACCCATTTGAACTCCTCCACCCCCGCAATAAGCTCACTGTCGACCTCGTCAAGCACAACCTCGGCTTCATCAAGTACAGCCTTGGCTTCATCAAGCACAACCTCGGCTTCATCAAGCACAACCTCGGCTTCATCAAGCACAACCTCGGCTTCATCAAGCACAACCTCGGCTTCATCAAGCACAACCTCGTCCTTGTCAAGTTCGCTCCCGACCTCGTCAAGCTCACTCTCGACCTCGTCAAGCTCACTCCCGACCTCGTCAAGCTCACTCTCGACCTCGTCAAGCTCACTCCCGACCTCGTCAAGCTCACTCTCGACCTCGTCAAGCTCACTCCCGACCTCGTCAAGCTCACTCTCGACCTCGTCTACATATTTCAGCAGCACTATTTCAGCTAGCTCTGGTTCCATCTTCAGCTCGACGGGTACTATCTCAAGTAGTGAGACTGCGGACTTGCTTTCAAGTTCAAGTACGTTTACGGTTTCTTTTTCAACGGCAAGCATTATTCCCAAGGTATCGACCAGCTCTGCTTTTAGCACACTTTCTGGTTCTGCATCTCGAGATTCAATAAGTGATACATCAGTAGGTGGCAGCACTGCAGTACCAAGCACAACTGCTTCCACCTCAAGTGCTAACTTCTTTTCTACCTCCTTTAGTTCACAGGTTACGTTTAAGATAGCACCCTCAAGTTCGGCTACCTCTGCTTCATTACCCACAAAATCCACTACGGTGCCCTTCTCCAGTTTAGTGAGCTTCAGCTCTCAAATCACTAGCTCTAGTGTTTCTGCAATCAGCCCTACTTTTTCAAGTGCAATGTCTAGCACTGCGATAGGTAGCTCCAGCATCCCCGCAATCAGCTCTACTTCTTCAAGTGCAATTTCTAGCACTGCGATAGGTAGCTCCAGCGTTCCCGCAATCAGCCCTACTTCTTCAAGTGCAATTTCTAGCACTGCGATAGGTAGCTCCAGCGTTCCCGCAATCAGCCCTACTTTTTCAAGTGCAATGTCTAGCACTCCTGCGACCGCCTCTGTCTCTTCAAATGCAAATCCCAGCATTGCTGCCGCCAGTATCTCAAACGCGACACCTAGCGCTCCCCAGATCAGCTCCAGTTCCTCTGTCTCGGGGTCACCTGCTCCAAGCAACGAAACCTCCGTTTCCAGTTCGTCCTACCCAATTACTTCCATCCCAACAGCCCTATCCTACTACACACCCTCATCCACAATAGTGACTACAACCCTCACGAACTCCTCCACAGTTTCTGGCCTATCGTCCTTCACCACTGCTGCTCCCAAGGCTTTCACAACTTCCTCGGTTGTTCCAACAGTACCATATTCTGGCGCAGCCAATAATCTTCAAGTTCCCAGCTTCTTCAAACTAATCTCGATGCAATGGTGAGAGACAGCTTATCTCGAATAAGCCAACAATTGTTTTGGCAAGAAGACCATCAATCAATATATCTCCCAGCTGGGCTGAAAGTAAGTGTCGCTGGGAGAGTGCCTTTTTGTGCGAAACAGAAGAATTGCAAGCCATGCAATGAGTGCACTCAACTAACCTTTTATTAACACCTTCAAGTCCATCTTTAGTACTTTTCTCTCACCGAATGTTTTCGATTGCCGTTTGTTTGATTCACCTCATCGCTTACGTCATCGCTCATCGGCGGCACAAACCGTATGAAACGACTACAATATGCCATTTCTTTCTTCTTTTGCTGGTTTCGCAGTCTGAAAAATTTTTCAGAGCTCATCGCATCAGCATCGCATAAATCATTGGCGGGTTTTGATGCTATAGAAAGAGCTAAGTTTCCAGAGACATTTCAGACTCCTACTTTCATTGACTTTAGTTGATAGTTGGACTTTATTTCAAGAGATACAAGTGCTTTCTTCGATTATAATAAGACTTATTCAGAATGGCGAAACAAGTTGCTAAGAAAGTGTCCAAGAAGGACTTGAAGAACAAGAAGCAGGAAAAGAAGGCCGTCGTGGAAGCAAGCTCAAGCTCTTCCAGCGACTCTTCTTCCTCCAGCGACTCTGAGTCTTCATCTTCCAGCAGCGATTCTTCCTCCTCGAGTGAATCCGAGGTCGAAGAGAAGCCAAAGGTGAAGAAGGAGGCCAAAAAGGAGGCTAAGAAGGACACCAAAAAGGTTTCCAAGAAGGAAGTGGCCAAGAAGGAGGTGGCCAAGAAGGAGGAGTCTGCCAGCTCTTCCAGCTCTTCAGACTCCGACAGCTCTTCCAGCGACTCGGACTCGAGCTCTGAATCCGAAGATGAGGTTGAGGAAGCTAAGCCAAAGAGCAAAGCTCCAGCCAAGGCCGAGATCACCGTCTCCAAGAGTGCTAGCAGCGGATCCGAATCTTCTTCCTCCGCATCTTCGTCGAGCGACTCTGAATCCTCTTCTAACGATTCCGACTCTTCGTCGAGCGACTCTGAGTCCTCGGCCTCCGCCGAAGCTCCTTCTAAGAAGCGTAAAGCTGAAGAATCTGCCTCTGAAGAAGAATCCAAGGATTCCACCCCAGAAGTCAAGAAAGCTAAGACTGAAACCTCCGGTGAACCAGCTACTCTTTTCGTCGGCAGACTTTCCTGGAGCATTGATGACGAATGGTTGAAGACTGAGTTCGAACACATTGGTGGTGTTGTCGGAGCCCGTGTTATCTACGAAAGAGGCACCGACAGATCTCGTGGTTACGGTTACGTTGACTTCGAAGACAAGTCTTACGCTGAAAAGGCCCTCAAGGAAATGCAGGGTAAGGAAATCGACGGCAGACCTATCAACTGTGACATGTCCACTAGTAAGCCTGCTGGCAACCCAGGAGCCGACCGTGCCAAGAAATACGGTGACACTCCATCTCAACCTTCGGACACTCTTTTCTTGGGTAACTTGTCTTTCAACACCGAGAGAGACAACGTTTTTGAGATCTTCGCCGAATACGGTGAAGTCGTTTCCGTGCGTTTGCCAACTCACCCAGAAACTGAACAGCCAAAGGGTTTCGGTTACGTCCAATACTCTTCTATTGACAACGCTCAAAAGGCTCTAGACGCTCTACAAGGCCACTACATCGACAACAGACCTGTGAGACTGGATTTCTCTACTCCAAGACCTCCTCAAGACGGTAACTCTCGTGGTGGTGCCCGTGGTGGTGCCCGTGGTGGGTCCCGTGGTGGTTTCCGCGGCGGTGCTCGCGGTGGGTCCCGTGGTGGATTCGGTGGCAGATCGGACAGACCATCTGGATCTGGTTCCAACTCTTCTCCATTGGGTAGACCAAGACAAACCGCTTCGTTCGAAGGTTCTAAGAAGACCTTCGATTGAAGACCGTGCATAGAACTGCAACAGAATTTATTTTGAATCAAAGTTCTGGGTTTTATTTCATACATATCTCAACGCCGTAAAAATGGCCCTTCATGTAAACTAGTAATTTAAATCAGTCCATTTCGCGCTAACTATGACCTTTGCGTCACTATTGATCTGCTGGAGGACACATTCCGTCGAATTAATTACAATTAACGCGGGGAAGAGAATTAGCGGAAATGTACACCGATATCGACCGTGAAAACCATTCAGTTGACAGAAAATTTATGAGATCACGACTGAATCTTTATGCTCGAAATGGTTTGCTCATAGGTATGCTAAGGATTTTTTTGTTACTAGTCCGTAACCTTCGTAAATGCACCGGACTTGACGAAAAACGAAATCTTCTGAGGAGTTGGGACTCAATGTTGGTGTCTAAAATTTAAAGAAATAAACAGCATTCTTCTTTCTTGGCAATATAAACCTGCCCTTTCATCTCGATCTTGCCGGTGACAGTAATGCTCATATGTCCCTATGCTGCTATTTGAAGTGGAGATAAATGTGATAACGTGAAACGTAGTCATATTGCGGTCGAGCAAGAAATCGAATACTCACAAAGCATCTAATCTTTCTTCAAAACTGAGGACACGCTTCTGGAATACGTTGTTGCACTGACGCTCTTTATCTAATCTGGTTCGTAGTTGGTGCTATTTATCTTAATGGGTGTCTCTATCCAGAAATGCCAAGAAAATTTGAATATCGCATTGTCGAAAGTTGAGTCTCGTACGTAAAGAAACAACAGAACGGGCTATAAGAGGGATCCAGCTTGTTACGAACCGTAGCGTAACTACTGACTGTCTGGGATCTGAGATTTGATACGGTGAGGCCACTAAAGCAAGTCTACTATGGGGTTACTAGCCAGGCTAAAAGCCACGGGTTATCGAAAAGAGGATGGTCTTAGGCCCAAACCAACAGAGTCAGTGGCAGAAACTGGCAAGAAACGCCGCTCATATACCACGAGTAGTAATTTCAAGACCACGAATCCTGCCAGAGACTTTTATATCGAGCAAGAAGCCCCGCATAAAATTTGGAAGCCCAACGAATATATCTGCGGAGAAGCGGTCCTGGTCTTGAAAAACGACATTGAAAACATTGCTGTAATGCTTTCCCTGCTTGGGGAAGTCAAGACGCGCGGCTTGGGACCTCGGACTCGGTCAGAAAAGCTTTTCGAAAGAACTACTGTTGTTTACGGTGAACCAGAAGAAGCAGAGCCTGGAAAAAAAGCCGTAATCAACGGACTCACAAAAGGCGAGCACAGGTTCCCCTTCAGACTCAAAGTGCCCTCCAAGAATATCTTCACATCAATTAAGTTCGAAAGAGGGTCCATCTCCTACTGCATTCGGTGTACACTCGAAGCTTCGCAAAATCGCTGCGTAGATAAGGTCATGGCTGTGTGTGAGCGAAACATCTCCGTTATGGTACCGCTAGACGTGAGCAATGTTCCAAAACCCAAAACTAAAACGGTAGTATTACAATCTCCCGCGGTTTTAAAACAGACCAAGACTGAGCACGATAGCAGTTCAAGCTTCACAAAACGCACCGGGGGATCCAAGAATTCCGGATCTACTATAGCCACATCGAATTCGTTCAAAACAGTGACGATAAATGTAGATCTCCCGTCTTCAGGTTACGTCATAGGAGAAGTCATCCCAGTCAAGTTAAATTTAGAACACTATCGAGAATACTCCCATTCTACTGGGCTAATAGCGACTTTAGTCAGGATATGTCGAGTGGAGGACTCTTCAAAGGAGAATGCCATCGAGACGTATCGAAAAGACATATGCCAAACTGTTTCACCCATCTACGTCAATCCTGAATCTTTGGAATGCAGTGTGACTGTATATTTGAAGGTACCTTTTGATGCCTTTCCTACGCTGCGACTTCCGAACCGGAGATTTTCATTTCAATATTACGTGGAGGTTCTGGTCAATTTGTCGCGCAAGAACCTCGCATTCACTGAATCTAACCGGGTCGTAGACACTACTTCCAACGCACAAGTATCAAGCTCACCAGGAAAATCTATAGAAGAGACGCTTGCCATTCTACAGAGGAAAATACAGTCCGGTTCCAGCACTGAGAACTTTCAAGATGACGACCGAGAGTCAATGATATTTTTCAAGGATCTGATTAACGTCGACAAATTGAAAAGACTGCGGAATGTTACTGGAATGTCCATCGAAATTGTTGTCGGTACCACAAGATTAGAGCCATCAAATACTGGTACCGCTGCGGAGACACCCGCAGAGAACGCTCTTTCACCAAATAACACAACGGCAGAAATTTCGCTTGCAGATGCAACCGTAAGCACAACACCACATACTGAAGTGGCACCAACAGATTACGTTTACAGCCGGAGTGAAAAACACACCTTACTTCCCCGTCCTTCATACGTATTCGATTATGAGGAAAGCCCTTTGTTGCCATTACCTGAATATACCCCAAATTCCCTGTTCAATGTGACAGAGGACAAAGACGAAATAGAACTTAAAAGGTTAGAAGAATTAGAAAGTGAGCCACCTATGGCGGCTTAAAATAAAGACCCCAGGTCTTGCCTTAAACCAAGTAGTAAAAACTATGTAACGAGAAACGAGTAGACAAAAATTTAAACATCAAGCTAATAATTCCTAGATGAGAAGATAGATAACCTCAAGCTCCCGTAAATCAACGCTACAAACGCCTATTCTTACAGCGATGAATATAACTGACAGAAGACGTATTTTAGGACCATCAAATGCCAAATCCCTGACTTTTGATAGGAGTGATGCCTCGGTCCAAGAAGATCAACCAAAAAACATATCTTCAGGCCCAAAAAACGACACTATGTACATTGAGAACGGGATTGTTTGCAATTCTAATGGGTCCTCGTATCTGGAGGTCAAGGACAGAGATAATGTGGAAAAGCGCACATTGCTTTTGACTTCTGTCTACGGACCAAGACCATCTCGAGGAGCGTTCAATGCTAAGGCCTCATTAAGTGTGCAGTTTAAGGAAGTCACACTAGAAAAAATCCCAGCAGGAGAGCTCAGAGAAGTGTGCAATTTTCTCACCAATGTGTTCAATGCAGTAATAATACTAGACCGGTACCCAAAATCTGGAATCGACATTTTCCTCAGTCTCATTCATAGCTCTAATGGGTCACAGGATTACGACCTCGAAACTATAATAACCGCATGCGTCAATGGTATCACTCTTGCGCTTATAGATGCTGGCATTGAGATTTTCGATACTGTCAGCGCCGGTCTCTTCGAAAAGAACGTTACAGTTTTCATGAAAAACGGAACTGAGATAGCTGGGTTTTGGAAGGATGACAACGGTTCTGTTGACGAAGACCTCTTGCAAGTTATTGAGAAATGCAGACAGCACTATTCACAGAACCGTAAAACAATAATAGACTACGTGGTACGAAGCAGGAATGGCCACAAATAATTATAAGACCAACCGTATAGATACGCATTGCCAGAATATTGTGCATTCATGAATTCTGATCTACAAAGTCCCAAGGGTTATTATTATGTACATATTGAACTTATTCTAAGCTTTCTAGAACTGTCTTGATCTCTTGCACACGCTGCGAAATGATCTTGATATCATAGTTGATTCTGCGCAGGAATTCTGCCGACAGATCAACTCCAGTAGCATCCTTGATAATTTTCTTAAACGTTTTCTCGGACAGATAATTGTTCTTGTTGGGCACGTATCGTCCACCATCATAAGCATGACATGCAATGAGAAATTTGGTCAAATCTTCACTCATACTATCTGGGCTATGGCAGTCAATTTGTGGTAATGATAGCATGAAGGGAGGTGAGATCATCAATACTTTATGGGTGTTTTGGCTGTGGTACCTAATTTCATAAATGCCCTCCTCGAAAAACATCAACTGATGATCGAATTTGATGCTTCCGCTAACTACTTCACCAGCCTTACTAAAGTTAATAACACAGTCTTCGGGGCGACCACTATAAGCGAAGGATCCTTTGGTAGTACCGGTCCAATGTCCATTTGAGGGCACTTTCGTTTTACGACGGTCGTTACCAGTTTCTAGAACCTTGTAAATCCCCACCCAGTCTGTGTCATGATGCAGTTTTTCTGGCAATTGCCAATGAACTTCAACCGGACCGGGAATAATAACTGTGTCGCTTTGACCATCGCCGACCCGTAATTCGCAGTTGGGAGCAAGATTAGCAGTGGCGCTTTGCAAAGCCTTTTGTAACAACTTCTCCCATTGAGTCTCATTACTAACAACACCACCCTCTTCCTCAAAAACAGGTTCACCTGAGGTTAAATGTTCCACAAGCTTATTTTCCATTTTGTCTACAATTTCCGAAAATCTTCTGATTGGCTTGAAACCCATCAAAGTCGTCGTAACACCGCTCTTGCGGTCACTGGCGCCATACACCTTGTAAACATGGGGCTCTTCCACGAGTTTGACCAACGCAATATTTGTTAGTGTCCAAACAGCAGCCAATGCCATGTTATATGGTGAGAAATCAGTAATCAAAGCTGCACCCCAACATCCTGCAACACCGAGGAACCTCTCGGGATTGCTCAAATACCGGTAAATGCCCTGTGAGTTCAACTTCCTGGAGTTAATGTAATTGGTCAAAAAGAAGTCACCATAAAACCAACCGAATTCTGATATCGCTGTTAAAATCTCATCATCGCACCATTTTTGCAAACAGCAGAGTAAGAACCCAAAGATTATTTGTGTATAGTTTCTTGTTTCTAGTGTCTTGAATTGAAAGAACGTCTGCAACATCAATAACGTGTAAGTAATTGTTAGAGAGTAATTGTAAATGAACTGCCATTGGTGAAAGGAGTGGACCTGCGTATAGCCGTTCTTGAGAAAAAGTCTGGTAAACCACTTGGAAGTAGATTGCTTGTAAAGGATCAATGAGAGAAGCAAAGAAGTACTCAACTTGGTGGCCAAAGTTGCAAAGAAAAGTGTTCTCTGAGATGGTCTAATCAAGAAGGTGAAAGCGGCAATAGCAACAGCACTGACCATTGTGAAATAGTCTGTCAACCTTAGTTTGTCGAAATTAGTAAACCAAAAACCTTTGGTAATGAGTGGTTTTGAGTAATTGCGATTTTCTTTGATCAAAAGCTCGTCGATTTGTGCGTTATCCGACTCAATAGTATCAGATCCGTAGATCTTTTCAATATGTGGGGTTTCGCAATATTTCAAGAACAGAAACTGCAGTAGATGGCCCGCAATCGACACCAGAAGAACTTTATAATCTCCTGAAATCAAACTTAAACCATAGTACCCCATGTACCCAATGGAATACATAGGATGAGGTGAGATGTTGAACACACCATCGAAAACGAGCTTGGAATCCTGGAAATAAAAGAAATCTCCCCAGTACCATGCGTAGTCCTTCACAACACGATGCGCGTCCACCTTGACCCACACGTTGAACAAGATCATGACCACCCCGAGAATGACGCTAACGCTACGACTGGCCAAGACAGTTCTGGGGATAGACAGACACACAAATAGAATGTATGTGGTGAAATCCTGCATCAAGATGAGATCGACGCACTGACGGAACAGAAGCCAGATGTTGAACTCTTCTGGGTACGATTCCAAACGATACGACGCGGGCATTTTCGACTCGATCTCGAAACGGCAGAACCTAGCCAGCCAGTGCTGGTTCTTTTTGCTGAATAGCGCCTTTTGTTTGGCGAACTTAGTCAGCGACTCGTACTTGGATTGGTAGTGCAACACCACGCCGATCCCGACGTTGTAGCACAGTCTCCAGAACACATATTGCCACAGGAAAACCCACTTAGTGAAGACAGCCCCGAAGCGCGACACCAAGAAGAAGCACAGACCCACGTTGGACAGGATCGCCAAGCTGATCAGCACCTCCAGAAACGATTTTTTCAGCGTGGGATCGAAAAGCGATCTGACCATGTCATGCGTTTTGGCTGGGGTGAACTCCACGTTGCTAGATCGTGTTCTCGCCACCGCCTGGCCCTTTTTCGCCTCCTTTGCCACCGGTGCCATTGCCTCTATTTTGACACTTTTTGTCGACGACTTTCGATCTTTCAGCATATAGCTTTAGGTATAACCTCAATTGAGCCTCTTCAAAGTCTAAACCTAGGTTGAACTAGAAAAACGGAACACCGAAAGCTGTGAAAAGGGTTTGAATATCAGAAACAAGTTCCGATAATTGATTAAGTTTTGTCAAGATCTTGAAATTTCGAAACTTATCTGCCTAAAGTAGAACTTTTCACCATGTGAAAGTAATCTTAAGCCATTAACACCATGTGAACAATATGAAAGTAGTGAGAACCTCAACTAGACGAAAACCTCTTGATATTGATAGCGTTGAGTTTGTTCTTGAGACTTTGAGAGAGAATTGGCTTCAAGAATCGTGGATAGCATGGCGCACAGACAATCGGTGAATTTGGCTTTCTGCAGGGCTGGTATGGGATGCTGGTTTGACTTGTAGAAGGTAAAAGACAGAGAATGCAGAATGAATGGGCTTTGTAGAGACTTTCAAGGCTTTAATTTGGTGTGGGCCCAGCCTATTTTGTAGGGTTAACGAATCTTGTGCGAGCCCGCGTTGATCGATCACTCTTGAAAAATCAAGTACTAGATATAGTAGAGACGTGAAAACATATTCATAACTGCCATTCTTTGTTGCACTGCCCGGCTTTATCGGAACACATCAATTATAGACAGATCTGATGTGTGTTGTGCTAGGTACAGAAACGGCCAAGGTGCGTCTCCGTTCGAGCTCCACACTTTCTGAGGGAACATATACTTTTAAAAACTAACATTATTGAAGAAACAGGCACATACCGCTGGCAGGGACACACCACTGGCAGGGACACACTACTAGCAGGAACACACCACTAGTAGGGACACACGAAACTACGCAGGGTTTAGATTTTGTTGCATTTTTGTATTACCAGTGTTCCAGGCTGCAGCCTGGAGCCCGCTTACAATATTTTGCACGCTAGATGGTGTGCCATTAAACCAAACGTCTCTTGCCTTTGCTAGACCTGCAGTTGCATGCCGAAAGCTCGAATTTGTGGCCACACTGCTCAATTATTGCAGAAACACAACCCTGTTACTTGTTAAACGTCACACGCCCAAAATAAAGCCCTTCGCCTTATATTCCCAGAGTGGAGCTTTTCGCGTCATCTTCAACTCTTTGGTGATCCAATGGGTTAGGCGCAGATTCGTAAACCGCCAGCAATGGAATTCCATCGTTGTTCTGCTTCTGCCCAGTTGCCTCTCCGCGCAGCTCCAAGTAAAAACACCGTGCCAAATCGTCCTCATCGTCGCTCCAGTTGTTCTCGATGAAGAAGGTAAGCGATTCAACATTCTGGAAATGTTGGCGAGGCAAATTGTGCTCTACGTATCCACAGTCGTCATCAACCGACGTTTCGCCATTGACATCGATCCCGACATTTTCTGGATTCTCTAGTTCGTGCTGCGGCTTGGCATCTGCCAGACTATCAAAATCAACACTCTTCTTGAAGTTTTTAAACACTTTGACGGTTTTGGGAGACCCAATACCGGTGTTAGATCTGCTGAACCTGAACAAGCAGGAATAAACACGACAAACGCAGGTGAACGGGATGTGGATGATCATCTGACAATCAGCGTCGCTCTCTAAGTATTTAGAAACGTCATACCTGTCTTCTTGAGACTTGATAAAACATGCGTGTAAGTCGTTAGATCCACGACCAACAGCGTTCAAACACAGCACATGAGGTGTATCGACATGCTGAAACAACGATTGTGCCTCTGTGGTGGCCAATGGCGGACTGTGATCGTGGCCATGCTCATGTTCGTGCTCATGTTCGCAATTATGTGACATGTTTGTATTTTATCAAAATATTGAAAGTTCCAAATTGAAGTTGATAATCTTATAACTACGCTAGCTTTCTAAACAATCAAGCATACTTTTCAATCATGCACACCGCTGAATTTTTAGAGGCGAATCCTACGCAAATTAGCTCAGTTTTAGCTGGTGGTTACAACCACCCGCTGCTAAGAGAATGGCAAAATGAACGTCAACTTACCAAAAATATGTTTATCTTCCCACTGTTCATTTCAGATGATCCAAACGAAGAAGTAGCTATCGATTCGCTTCCCAACATCAAAAGATTCGGCGTCAATAAGCTGGCCCAGTACTTGGCTCCGCTGGTGGCCAAAGGGTTGAGAGCCGTGATTCTGTTCGGTGTGCCTATGAAGGAAGGATGCAAGGATCCAGTGGGCACTTCGGCAGATGATCCAGCAGGTCCAGTCATCCAGGGCATCAAATTGCTTAGACGCGAGTTTCCGGACTTGTATATCATTTGCGATGTGTGCTTGTGTGAGTATACATCTCATGGCCATTGCGGTGTGCTCCACCAAGATGGTAGTATCAACAGAGAAGAATCCGTGCGTAGAATTGCTGCTGTAGCGGTCAACTATGCTAAAGCAGGCGCTCACTCCGTGGCACCCAGTGATATGATTGACGGGAGAATCAGAGACATCAAACTGGGGTTGATTAGGGCCCAACTGGCACATCAGACTTTTGTAATGAGTTACGCAGCAAAGTTCAGTGGTAACCTTTATGGACCCTTCCGTGACGCCGCTTGTTCTGCTCCATCGCAAGGCGATCGCAAAAACTATCAGTTGCCTTCTGGAGGCCGTGGACTTGCGCGCAGGGCTTTGAAAAGAGACCTAGGGGAAGGGAGCGATGGTATTATTGTCAAGCCTTCTACTTTCTACTTAGACATCATGGCGGATGCATCTGAGATTGCACGCGACGTGCCCGTTTGCGCCTACCACGTTTCTGGAGAATACGCCATGCTCCACGCCGCGGCGGAGAAGGGCGTTGTGGACTTCAAGACAATTGCCTATGAGTCGCATCAAGGGTTTTTGAGAGCAGGAGCTAGACTCATCATTTCGTACTTGACTCCAGAATTCTTGGACTGGCTGAGCCAGTAAAAAGACAATTGCAAGAACCAATGCCTATGCCAATGCCAATGCGGTTTGATTAATTTTTGTCCTATGCAAATGTGTATGTACAATTCCATTATCCCACCTTGTTGAATTACAAAGACTTTTGATGCAAAACGGTTAACATTTCGAAAGCCATACCTTGGAGGCTTCAACAATTACTATGCCAGTGCTCTCTCTCGCTGGGGCTCCGATTTCGTTTGCGTGCCAGCTCGCTCGTGTGCCTTATCCGGATCTTGTATTCTTGGCAGCTCTCCGGTGGATGGCATCTCAGGAGAGACTACCGGCTTGTCTGCTGGAACGTCAGGTAATCCTAGTTCTTCGCCTGCCCCAATTGCCGAGTTCTCCGGTACATTTACAGTACCATTCACCTCTTGGTCCAGTGCCTCTAGCTCTCTATCCAGTTCTTCTTCGAACCCTCCAACAACACTGGACGACAAAACTTGGTCTATTTCTTCCTGGTATGCAATCTGCTCAGCCACAGAATCCATCAAATCCTCGGCACCCTTGAACTCTCTATTCAGTCGTGTCAGTACCTCGTTTCCCTGCTTCAGACCAGCCATAAACTGACGTTCCACGAGCTTAAATTCGACTGTAGCTACCAAGTTTTCCAAGTTTATAAGCTGGTCAGCCGCTTGATCTAGCAGACGGCTCTGGTAGTGGATCTTTTTGAGCAGAATACGCGCTCTGGGATTTTTGGTTCCGCCCTTTGGATCTTCTCGCAGTAGTGATTTGAGTCGCTTCCTTTCGTTGAAAACCAAAGTTTCCGTATGCTTTGTATATCGGTGTAATTCATCCTTGGAGATCTTTAATTGCAATATAGCTTTATCAGCCTTCGTAACCTCTATTTTACTATTCCCCTGGCCCATTTACACTAGTTGCCAGCCTTAAATAATATATATAAGTTGATAGAATTGAGATATCTGATTCCCACAATCTTGAATGTCGGGTCTTAAGATTGTAAAAAACCGATGCACAACTTCAGCGTACTGGAATCCAAATCCACATAGATGTATCGAATCATCGCTCAACACTGGCAATCCCTTATTGTCGCGATAACATGCGAGGTTTTTTCCCCGTTTGAGCTAGTCAACGGATTGGTATAATTGATAAGAGATAGTATAAAGGAGGCGCGTCTTTCTCGAGGCTACTTGTTTTAAATGTATCGTCTTCAAGAGCAGGAGAAAACATGTCGCCGCTCACCTTTGTGTCACAGAAAAGTAGCAAGAAGTCGCACGGCAATCCAAAGCCAGTTCCGGCATATTTCCCCACGTCAAAAGATTCAATTCTGATTCCGGATGTTAAACTCTACGATGCTGTGAGGGAGGCCCCTAGAAGGCTGACCAATACTTACGATGTACCAATTCGTTCTGGAAAGGCATGGAAAGTGCCCAAGGGGTCTGTGGTCCGCATTTCAACTCCAGAGGGTCCTCAGGTGTGCGATTTTAACTGCTGGGAAGCAAACTCAGACTTCAAGGAGCACATGTGGGCTTCGCGAACTCGACAGTTGCATTCTGCACATGTTTCTACTTACGACAAATTGTGGTCCAACTTGCCTTATCTGAGACCTTTGCTCACAATTATCGACGATTCGTTAGCCACGTATGGACCCGACGAGCATGGCGGCCGTGTACACGATCTTTTGGGCACTCGCTGTGATCCGTATGTCGACAAGTTGTTAAGCGGGCAGGATAACGATTTCCACTGCCATTCCAATCTTTACCGGGCAATCCGCGAGTTTGGCGGGCAGGAGGAAAATGTACACGACGTGCTTAATATTTTCCAACTAACTGGGCTTAACGAACACGACCAGTACTTCATGGAGACGTGTCCTGCGAAGGCCGGGGACTTTTTTGAGTTTTTCTGCGAGGTAGATCTCATATGTGCTATCTCGACTTGCCCTGGAGGTGACCTTTCTAATTGGGGTTGGGGCGAGGGCTCTGAAGATCGCGACGGCAGTGATAACATTGGCGATATGACATCTGTGTGCAGACCACTAAAAGTCGAAGTTTTCCAATTGCATGACTCTACAGAGATATTGCGAAACTGGCACTCCCCGGAACCTGTCAAATACCGGGGCAACCATGGGCTATAAAGATCGAGGTGCTGTTCCTCGTGCCTTCGCCATCGTCGCTGACACAGGCTTTCAAACATCGCTATAAATCTATTAGACGCATTTTTGATAGCAAATAGTCACAAACAAAAACACCGCACCAGCATAGGGGCTAGATTACACAGCTTCACAAAAAGACAAGCACAGGTGGAGCCCAAAAGGATGTTGCTGCTACAGCTATGTGCCATGTCTATAGAAGCTGTCATTCTGTACGCACTGATTTGATGCCGTTAAGAACAAGAAGATAACAAGTCTGAACTTCATGTGGTAATCTATCCCAAATTTTCAGACAATTCCCACCCGTCTACTGGTGCAACGGCCGATCTAAGAGCTCACACAATTGTCAACTTTCTAGGAACACTTTTGACGAGATGAGTTCGCGATTGTTTAAGAAGTGAAGATTTGAATTCAAAGCTACGAGATCAACAATATAGCTACACTATCTTGCCATTAGCATCATCAAACCAGTGTTTCTTTCTTGCAAGCAACGAGCGACTTTTTCTGCGAGCGACAGCGTTGAAAAGTATGACCCAAACGCTGGAAATGTTGCGAAAAAAATAGCCAGCAAAAGCCGTAGGCCCTGTATATTTGACAGCTATATATTCACAAACATGAGCACTTCCAGGGCTTCAAAGAGCCTCTTTCTGGTAGATGACTCAAATCACTTCCCGTATACAGTGATCTCGATTTAGGATGTCACAGCTAACGAAAGATGTAAATTTGCACCTGTTAGTCGAACAATGCTGAAGACGCCACATGTAAATGAATCACACCACGAGTTGATAGCTGATTATAAGTCAAATTCACCCATAACCAGTCCCTGGCAATCACGGGCTTAGGTATCGTTTCGAGCCTTGCATTTGTCAGATCTTTTAGTACAAGAACCAAGCAAAATCGGCGTGTTTTAAGCTTTTCACTGTCTGTGCAAACCAAGATTAATCTTACTTCCAATGACTCAATACGACTCCCGTACGTCTGTTGCTGACCTGGTGGGAAACACCCCCTTGGTGCAACTGACCAAACTTCCCAAGGCGCTGGGCGTAAAGCCCCAAGTTTATGCCAAACTGGAGCTCTACAACCCTGGCGGATCCATCAAAGATCGGATTGCCAAATCCATGATAGAGGACGCAGAAGCGTCGGGCAGAATCCACCCTTCCAAAACCACCTTGATCGAGCCTACGTCAGGTAATACTGGTATTGGTTTGGCGCTGATGGGCGCGATCAAGGGCTACAGAACAATTATTACTTTGCCTGAGAAGATGTCGAACGAAAAAGTATCTGTTTTGAAGGCATTAGGCGCCGAAATTATCAGAACTCCTACAGCAGCTGCTTGGGACTCGCCTGAATCCCACATCGGTGTCGCTCGGAAATTGGAGAAGGAGATTCCTGGCGCAGTCATCTTGGACCAATACAACAACATGAAAAACCCAGACGCCCACTACTTGGGCACGGGTAAAGAGATCCACTACCAACTGGCCCAATTAAACGCATTCGAGAAGCTACACGGTGTCTTTGCAGGTGCAGGTACCGGTGGTACCATCAGTGGTATCTCTAAGTACCTCAAGGAACAGGACTCCAACATCAAGATCGTTGGCGCTGATCCTGTGGGTTCTATCTTGGCTCAACCTGAAAACTTGAACAAAGGTGACGATGCTGAATACAAAGTGGAAGGTATCGGGTACGATTTCATTCCAAAAGTGCTGGACAGAAAGTTGGTGGATACCTGGTACAAGACAAATGACTTGGACTCCTTCAAATATGCTCGTCAATTAATTGCTAACGAAGGTTTGCTTGTTGGTGGGTCGAGTGGTAGTGCCTTTTCAGCTATGATGAAGTACTGCGAAGACCATCCAGAGTTGACAGAGGAGGATGTATTGGTGGTAATTCTACCAGATTCTGTTAGATCTTACTTGACCAAGTTTGTTGACGATGAATGGTTGAAAAAGAACGAATTGTGGGATGACGAAATTTTAAAGCCCTTGGGCAGAAGCCAAGTCGATATTTTCAAGGGTGCTACGGTCAAACAATTGAACCTGAAGCCCGTCGTGTCTGTCAAGGAAGATGCCTCTATTTCGGAAGTCGTCAAAATTTTGACTGATAATGGCTTCGATCAATTACCAGTATTGGCTCACGATGGTAAATTGTGTGGTCTAGTGACGCTATCACAGCTTCTAAAGAAACTTTCTTCTGGCGATCAAGTTGAAAGTATTCAAAAGTTGTTTTTCGACTTTAGAGGGCTCAACAACTTCGATGAAGTCTCGTCCTATAACGAAAACAAGTCAGGCAAAAAGAAGTTTGTGTCGTTTACTGTTGACAGCAAGCTATCCGAGTTGAACCAGTTCTTCGAAAAGAACTCGTCTGCCATTATCACAGATGGCTTAACTCCTGTCCACATTGTCACCAAAATGGATTTGTTGGGGTCTTTACTTGGCTCTTGCTAGCTCTGAATATATATAATATAAATTGTATTTAATAAGTTTGAGATGTCTAGTACTTTTGGTGTGCCAAAGTTATTCTTTTTTCTCCATGCCTAGGACTGACATCAGTGGTCCCAGTTGGTCGGGTCCGAGCTCAATGCCTGACTTCTGCAGCTCTTCCTTGAATTCAAACATGGCTTTTCTCACATCCTTGTCTGTTAATATCTTGACCACCTTCCAAGGACCAGGTGGAGAATCGTCGCTAGCTAAGCCCTTTGAGACCATTATTTCACTGACTGCTCGTAACTTTAAGGCGACGTTTGGATGACTTTGGATATCGTCCATCAGTTTTTGAACTTTCAAATGGGCATCGATATCTTTATTGGGATGTTTATTATCCCACGATTGTGCATAATGCCTCCTGGATGATACTGCTAAAAGGGGTCTTCTTAAATTAGCCCCTAGCCTTGAGAAGTATTGGGCTGAGGGAGCAATGGATCTGAACAACTGCCTACTCAAATATGTTTGCATGGCGGCTTTCAAGGTTCGCTGATCTGTTTTCAAAGCTGAGATACGAAGAAGTCATCGGAAAACGCTTTATACAAAAAAAAATCAAGTAAGAAAGAAGTAGAGAGAGCAAACAAATTTAGAGCTCGAGCTGATTCTAGTACACGTACAGTTTATTTTAAAGGGTATATGAGAGTTTTAAATTACATTTATTATGCCGCGAATTTCACGAGAACTTCCATCTATTACCACAAACTTCACAGGTACAGAATGTAGTTAGCGGTTCATCTGCAGACCTCGTTTGCAATTGGTAGTACGACACTTTCTTCTCTTTACATTTGCCGCAAGTAAACCGGTCTGTTACAGATCTTTCAAGAGTTGCGCCTTGAGCATTAAACAAGTTTTGCTTAGAAATTTCTTCGAACTTCTTCTTTAAGTGCTCTGGTGCTAACTCCCTGGGATCACAAGAGACCAAGTGGTCAGGTGTAACGTCTCCGGCCGTAATTTTGTGCTTCAGATCTGGGTTGTTCTTGGAAATTACGTTTGAGTAAACGACTCGGTATTTGTCCTTGTAGCCCTTTTCGTTTGTCTCGCAGTTATTGAGCTTATTGAGCTCTTTTTCTACCGCTATAGCGGTTGTCAACACAGATTGAGGAGGATGTTCACTATCTTTGGCCAAGGCATCGTAAAATGCCCGGATGACCATATCCCGAAGCTTGTGATTGTATATGCTTGTGATAACACCGTCATTCTTGGCACTTCTGGGTTTGCTTGACACGTATTTGTCATGTTTTCTGGCCTCGGATGTCGCTCCATTGGCGGGATTAGCAGCGGCAGCAGAAGCGGTACCAGCAGCACTTTTAGACTGCGCTTTTTGCTTCTTTTCCTTTGAGATTGCGTCCCTCCATCCTCCTATCATTTTCTTGACCAATGATGCTATTTGTGCATTGCTAGACTTCTTGAACTGGTTTACCACCACACCGACTTTTGTTTCACGTAAAAGTTTCTCTGTAGGCTTTAGGTTCTTATCTAAAACCGTTAATATCTCTAGCACACTGTCATTATTAGCCTTGCTCTTTTCCAAGTTCTTGACGAGTGTTATGACTTCTTTACTGTCCATCTTTCGTTCTTCATGGAAATATATAAGTGATGTTGAACTTTGTATAAATTTCGATATTTCATCTTTTCGATCTTCAATTTGGATTAAAACTAGTTCTTGAACAGAAGAGCCACCAACCAGAGGCTCAATTCGATAAGAAGTACAATTCGCATCGTAGTGAATAGTCTGAAACTAAACATCAAACTCATGGCTCAATAGCTGACCGGATACTCGAACATTCAAGACCGCCCTACTAGACAACAACAAATGAACAGACAAGCGCATAATAATCCACCAGCCCGAGTAGTATACCTCGGATCTATCCCGTATGACCAAACCGAGGAACAAATCCTGGATTTGTGCTCCAACGTTGGGCCTGTTGTAAATCTAAAAATGATGTTCGACCCACAAACAGGAAGATCTAAAGGCTACGCATTTGTCGAGTACAGAGATCTAGAAGCAAGTGCGAGTGCCGTGAGAAACCTCAACGGCTACCAGCTTGGCAATCGACACTTGAAGTGCGGATACTACGGAGGTGGAGATATGGTTCTTGGCGGAGCTGGAAACGGTTCAACGCTTCAAAACGAAGAGGAGAAAAATCCTCTTTTCATGGGACTGCCGCCTGGCATTGACGTTAACATCAATATGACGACGCCTGCGATGATGATTTCCAGCGTGCTCGCAAAAGGCTCCAAAGAAGAACAGATTGACTTGTTGCGAGCTCTACAGAGCATGGCACAGAATAATGCGGAGCAGTTCACCAATCTGCTGGAACAATGTCCACAGCTCAGCTTCGTTGTTGCCGAACTTCTGCTGACTACAGGACTCAGCACGGTAGACGATTTGACGCAGCTAGCAGTACAAAATAATTCAACCAAATCCACACCTGAGGCGGTTCAGGATCCCAAAATTCAAGAGCAGCAAAGAGAGCTTCTAAGACAAGTGTTGCAGTTAACGGATAGTGAAATAGCCGTATTACCAGAAGACGAGAAAATGTCGTTGTGGGATCTCAAACAAAAAGCTATGCGTGGCGAGTTTGGTATGATATAATAGCCAAGAGGCTAGAAATTAATGCACATATATAGGGAGACTAATTTGTAGGGTCTTGAACTGAAGGTTGCAGTTTTAAATATTATTATTTTTTAATATTATCGGTTGTTCCGTATTATCGAAAAACTTTTGAATTTATACTCGAATATTATAACTGGAAAGAAGATAGTAATTAGCCAACATTGACAGCTCAATTAGGTTTGCGATATCTACGATTGAAGAATGTCAGATCCAAGAACGAGAAAGGCGCGACATTTGCTTACTCCTGAGCTCTTGTCGTCTTCCATCCTAATAACGGATTTGCCGGCAAACTGGAATGAAAGTACCATATCTTCGGTAGTGGCTGGGTCGGGACCAATTACGAACATTTCACGTAAAGTGGATCCACGCAACGGGAAACTTGTGGGTATTATAGTGGACTACACAACGAGCAAAGATAGTAAGCGAGCCCTGGAAGTGCTTCGAAAGATCAAGAAATTTCCGTGCGGCACAGAAAGAATCATCTCAAACACGCAGAAGAACAGCAAAGAGAAAAGCACTCCGTTAGAATTAGACCGCAATGCATTTCCTTGGGATTGTGGCTTGGAACTGCCTTTCGAAATGGTCTCGGAAGTACCCTTACCGAGAAGACCCACGAACCCTGTTCCAGTAACTTCGAATGGTAGCTCATCCGATTCGAACAGTCCTACGGCATTTCCTGACATTTTAAGCAAAGCTTCTAAACACTTGCCAGGGTTTGTTGCAAATTCTATGACAGCCCCGGACGCGATATCGTCAAATTTAAGCAAGATCGCACCATTACAATTACTAGAGATGATTTCAAATTTGAAGATATTAGCGAATCAAGATCCAAATCGAGAGCAGCTGACAAATTTTCTAGCTAGCAATCCGGATATCTCTATTGCAGTTTCACAGGCAATGCTCGAGATGGGATTTATTAATTATAATGTGGTTACTAAAGTCATTGCAGAGCAGCCCGGAGCAAGATCTCAGTCACCCAATCAACAAAACAGTACTGCACAGGTCTTCAGCAACAACAACACACCCGGTACTACACCGATGAATAGTAATGCGGCAATGAACACATATACAGCACCTGTGAGACAACCACAACCACAGCTTCAACCGCAAGTACAGCCTCCGCTACAAACACTCCCACAACCACCTTTACAGTCCCTCCAACAAACACAGCTGCAGCCGCCACAAGTGACCCCTATGGCGTTCAGTCCGCCACAGCAGCATGGGTTCGGTTACAACACAGCGCCCAATGTCGTCCCATTTGCTGCCTCACCAATGCCGGTAAAAGCTGCTGGCGACCGCGTAAACATGATGAAACTAGCTGCATTGCCACAACAGCAGCAAGATATGATCAAACAGGTTCTACAATTAACGGCTGATCAGATACGGCTTTTACCTCCAGATCAAGTGGCCATGGTCGAAAATTTCAAGAGAGAATATCTAATGTGAAGTATGTAACCAGATAATAAAAGATAAAGATAGCAAGACAGTTGAGTCAAAGTAGATAGATATAGTCGTCGTTTCAGTATTGGCTATAAGGTCAAGATGGTTAACACTGAAAAAAAATTAATGGTTGCTAAGAGATTCGAACTCTTGCATCTTACGATACCTGAGGATTCCACTGTTTGACAGCGTTAAGAAGAAAACTTCTTGAATCAGGCGCCTTAGACCGCTCGGCCAAACAACCGCTATTGAGATATTCAACGAACGTATGCATATAGTACTAGCCGACGGGGTTCATGATCAGGATGTGCAAAAGTCTATCGACGTGACAGTATCTTCAGGATTGAGCAGGGAATAACTCCAATTTGAGAGGCCGTTGTCCAAAATAGTAGGCTCGTTGACTTAATGTGGGAAATCTATCGCTCTGTTCTTCCTTCAATAGCATTCATGAGAGGTTTTTCGTTTTCGAAAGTAACCAGAACATCGGGAAAATTCCTTCTCGAACTACTATCAAGCGTTTCTGGTATGATTTTAGTAGCCTCGAGGCTCCTGAGTGAAGGAAGTAGTAGTTGACTACCAGACTAAATAGTTCTCTCAGATTCCTCGATCTGACTGGAATTTTTGGCCACTAATCTGTAGGTAAGACATAGATTACACCAGCCAACAACCTGAAAGCGATATATGCACAGGTAAAGTTCAGGCGTTACAGTACTGATCTACAGAATGCGCAATCTCAAGGTATGATTCTTGATTTTGTACATGTATACCAACTTATCTGAGTACGTTGAGGATATCTGTGACGTGACATATCTGAGTCCGTAGTGGCTGAACTGGTCATTCAAGTAGCTCATGGAGTGTCAATTTGATTTGTGTCAGAATTTATTACTTTATTCATCTCCATGATGGCTCAGCTATGAGGTCGGTCTTTGTGAAGGAACAACTTGTCGGTCTTAATATGCAAAAACACTGACTGAGCATGAACTTTACAGATCCTGGAATAATGACGCGGTACGTCGCGTAACATCCTATAAGTCATTTTTCAACCGTGAGACCATTTACAGTATCGTTGGCCTTTACATCGACAAGATGCATCAAATATTCAATCGACTAACTCCGTTTCGCTGATATCACTCTGTACTATTATGGCATAGTTTTTGGTTTCCGTTATGATCCTATCCAAATCTACTTCATAATGCGATTGACGCTATGTGAAATAGTATAGGGAACCTGACAATATGTTATACCTCTACTTAATACACTCGAACTAATATCCAAGTGTTATCCAACTGGCTAATTGGTGATATATGTCCTTCCGGGGTATTCAGATCGAAGAGTATCTTGACATAGGGAATGAACCATCGGTATTTATAAAACTTTCTTGGTCAACGAGAAGATGTTCTCGACTAGATACCATAGCATGATTTTGAGGAAACGTGATGGACCGCGGCTGTATCATTAGTTTAGGTTTTCGTAACAGCGCTGTGCTAGCTATTCGCGACGTTATTGTCACATTGTACCAATGTGTCACGGTCCCAAGTCGTCTAACACTATTGCGTTTTTAGTACTCCGATATGTACAAAGCGCTCTGGAAAACTTTGAAACTAGTCGACTGTTCAAGATTCTCAGAGGCCTCTAATATCAGGTTTAAATTTATGACCTAATTTTATTCCTGGTCATTTAATGTTGGAAATGTTTGACGACTCATCTTGAAGCTGTAGAGATTATTAATAAATATTAAAAGGGTGCTCATCAACAAGCATAGGAAGAACAAATTATTTTGTAGTGTCAGTAAACTCAGGTTATTAGTTTTCTATGCCAGACAATTGAATAAAACTTGTAATATGCACAGAACCAAGTTTATCTACGAGTAATAAAAAGTGAGGTGGGTAAGCCACAGTAGATAGGCATTAAAATCCCTAACCGATTTGTCGCCTCATAGTATTAATTAAGTAGACGATCAATAATTTATTATTTCGTTCACAGTCACAAGTGACTCTTTAAAAAAATACATATAAGTAAATGAGCCATCGCCAAGTAATCAGACTTAAGCCATTCTGAATTTTGAGATCCACCAATACAACTCTATTATCAATGTCTAGAACTTTATTCAACGATATTGACCTACTTCCACCTGACTCGCTTTTCAACATTAAGCAGCGGTTGTCCCAGGACTCTAGACCTGTGAAAGTCGATTTAGGTATCGGCGCCTATCGTGACGACAATGGTAAGCCATGGGTGTTGCCCAGCGTGCGCGAAGCCGAAAAAGTCATTCAAAAAGACCCAAGCTACAATCATGAATATCTGGGTATCGGTGGTTTGACTTCGCTCACTCAAGGTGCTGCCAAAGTTCTTTTGGGGGACGACAACAAAGCATTAAAGGAAAAAAGAGTTGTTTCCGTGCAATCTCTCTCCGGTACCGGCGCTCTGCACATGGCGGCAAGATTTTTCACCAAGTTCTGCGGTGACAAATTGGTATATTTGTCGGACCCCACTTGGGCCAACCACAACGCTATTTTTGAGACCATGGGTTTAAAAACAGCAACCTATCCATACTGGGACCCAGCAACCAAGTCTTTGAATTTGAAAGGATACTTGAGCGCTATCGAATCCGCTCCAAAAGGATCCATTTTCGTGCTACACGCCTGTGCCCACAACCCAACCGGCTTGGACCCTAATCAGGAGCAATGGGCCTCTATCTTAGATGCCATCATCAAGAAAGACCACATTGTTCTATTCGATTCAGCGTACCAAGGATTTGCTTCCGGTGACTTGGACAGAGATGCCTTTGCCGTTCGTTTGGGTCTTGAAAAGTTGGCGGAAGTTAGTCCAATTTTCATCTGTCAATCATTTGCCAAAAATGTTGGTATGTATGGTGAACGTGCCGGCTGCTTCCACATTGTTTTACCACGCCAAGACCAGTCTGTAAGTATCGAAAACGTGAAAGATGCGATCAACTCCCAGCTGGCCAAAATTACTCGTAGTGAACTTTCTAACCCACCTGCGTATGGTGCTAAAATTGTCTCCACGGTCTTGAACGATGAACAGTTGACTGAACAATGGCACAAGGACATGGTCACGATGTCATCGAGAATCATCAAAATGAGACATCAATTGAGGGACAACTTAGTCAAATTGCACACACCAGGTAACTGGGACCACATTGTCGGACAAACGGGTATGTTTTCGTACACTGGATTGAGTCCTGAGATGGTTAAGAGGCTAGAAAAGGAGCATGCTGTTTATCTTGTGGGTTCGGGTAGGGCTTCGATTGCTGGTTTGAACAGCGGTAACGTTGAATATGTTGCTAAAGCTATCAACGAGGTTGTCAATCATTTTAGTAACTCCAAGTTGTAAAGAGACTGATCATAAGCGTCAATGAATACTTTGAAACAGCTCCATTTCAAATTCTTAAATAGTTAGTATAATATGAACTCGTCGAATAGTTTGTAAAACACTTCACTCGATTTATTGTATTTATATCATATTTGCGTCAATTCCGTGGAACCGATGTGTGCAGGACATGCTCTCTTGTGAAGAGACTAGCAAAAAGGCCCAAAGTTGCCGCGATTAAGGCAAACCCAATGGCAGCTTGACTACCGAACATAAATGATCCAGTAGTAGTAGTTCTTAGTGTCTCATCAAAAGACGTATCGAATAGATTATCCTTGATAATCTCTTGGCACCATTTCTTCAATTGTTTAACGCCGTATTTAGAAAGAAGTTCTTGGTTCTTCAAAACGGTCTTGCTGAGTTTGTATTCAAGACCAGCTTGATAGAGTAGCCCCGCTAATGCTACACCAAAAGTTGAGCCTGTGGCTCTGAATGCGTATTGTATTGAAGTGACTTGCGCCTGATATACAAAATCGACACTTGCAATCAGGGCTAACAACGTAACAGTAAGCATGGTGGCGTAACCTAGACCTGGTAGGAACATAATGATGTAGTCCACATAGCCTGAAGGTTCACGCGCAAAGGTTGAAAGTAGAAGAGTGAACATTCCAAACACAAACAGAACGTAAAATATCAAAGAAAAAGTACGATACTTGCCCGTTCTTTTCATATAGATACCAGTTGCCATAGAACCGATAGAAATACCAATGAAGTTAGAAATGGAGCGTAGGCCCACTTGCCATGGAGTTAGTCCGTAAACACTTTGCCAAAAGACAGGCATATAGTACATGACAGCGAAGGTGGCCATTGTACAGAACCAGTTTGTAAACGAAGAAGACAACACAGTTCTGTTGCGCAACAAAAGATGCAAGGGAACAACGGGATTATCAACTTGGAGTTCGGTGCGAATGAAAATGGCAGCGGCGAGGACTAAAACCACTAGTAGAGCGGCCCATTTGGTGATTCCAAGGCTCGAGGGATCATTGAGGAATGTTATGGCAACCATCAGTATAAGCATGGTAGTTACTAAAGAGGCGCAACCAACAAAATCAATCATTTGCGGAATTCGCGACCACTGAAAGGATCCCTTTTGCTTGAGTTCGAGCCATACAACTCCACGGCCAGGAGAATGATCTGGGAGTCTAAAGACACGATAAACGAGAAATGCGCTAATGAGAGCAACAGGTACTTGCACCAAAAAGGCCCAGCGCCAGCCAACGGTTCTCTGCAAAGCAGCGCCAAGAATGGAGCCTGATGCACAACCCACGGAGTAAAAAATGTTTCCAATACCCTGGTAAAGACCTCGCTGTCTCATGGGAATTATGTCACTGACCGCGATGGTCATAAGAGTGGCCAAGCCGCCGCCTCCGATTCCGGCCACGAAACGCGCGATAGAGAGGGTCCAGATGTCGTGGGAAAAGCTAGAGCCACATAGGAAACAGCCAAGAGCGAAGATGAGGTTACAGGCAACCAAGAGCTCACGACGGCCCAGCACATCGGATAGCTTGCCGTACATTGGCTGGAAAGAACTGCAAGAGAGCAGGTAAGACGTCGCTATCCACGACATCTGGGAACTCGCCGACAGGTCCGATGCGATGCTTGGAAGCAGCGTGGAGACCACTGTCATATCGAGCGCCGCGAGGAAACTACCTACAAAGAGCGTAGAGACCATGAGTTTGGCCCTACCGGGACTCAGAGCATCGTCTTTTTGTACGACCGGTTCAACATCGCCGGATTCATTGTTCTCATTGGAATAAGTGTTGGAGGATCCAAGCGATGCGGGCGTGCCCGCCAGCTTCGCGCCTTCATTGAGCACCGAGTCTTTTTGTGCAAGCTGCTGGGCCAGCAATGGCTCTGTTTCACTCATGTCAAAATCGAGGAATGTGAACGAGTGTTTTGCTGTGCCAACTGCGAAGGATCGTTTCAATCGGATTCGTCCCGTCTAGGAAAATTCTATCCAATCTGCCAACACTATTGAAGCGTCTCGAGAAACTTGATTTTGGGACCTCAGTATCTTATACCATTGTCAGGGACCTGAACTGAACTTCTTCACATGAAGAATTAATTAATCTGATCAGTAAATTTGCAGCACAACAAAGCGAATTCGAATCTAATGTCTGCTGATAGCCCATGCACAAACAAGCCAAAAATGAAATGCGGGATTCACAACACTATATCAGTCATTGCTGCAACAGCATTTGATTTGATCTACTTATGATAGATAACGCAGTGTTATCGAATGTGTCGTTATGGACGGATACGGGTGGACAAGATAAGTGAGATATTCGTATCCATTTTACTATCTAGTATCGAAAAGTGATGAAGGCAAGCAGGTCAATGAGAACCATGCGGAGCTATTCATGGAAAGCATGTAGAGCAGTGTATTGAGTACTTAACGGGCTGGCTGTAGAAGGCTGTGGTCGAAATTGAGGTTCGAGGCGAGCCCAATTCAGCGATAGAAAAGCTTGCTTATTGTGGTTTAGCTGTTCCATAATTAAGTGAGGTCGCTAATTCGTAAAGTGAGGCTGTGGATAATTCCTCCGAGGTTTTACTAGACCTGAAAAGTCGCATCTCGACATCAAAATAAACCATCGGTATTTATACAACTATGACGAGTTCTCACTAGAAAAAAGGTTCCATAGTGGGTTACTGAATATGCCCCCATTCATATTTCGAGCCCATTGATACCGAAACAGTGTTACTAATGACACTATTCGAAATTGACTTCTAGCTCTGGGTCGAAACCTAGCTTTGTCACTCCGTACAATTATGTCATTATGCAAAGTCGTATCATCACTTGCATCCCAACTGCATCAAATTCTTGGCAATTTTATAGGAGCGGCGTCCTTTTCTGGCTGCGAGCTCCTTACGGTAGAATGAACAGACTCATTCTGTAGATTTGCATCTGAAAGGTCATTAACATTTAGTAGCTTCAGTTATAATAATCGCATGCTCCGGCATACGCTTTCTGCCTGTCTCTCTAGATATGTGCATACGTCTTTCTTATGGACCCAAAAACTGCTTATATTTACAAGCTCTCAAGTAGTTCTATATCAAATCATGTTCAAACCACTTATCAGCCATGTAGAACAAACGAGGCCTTGCTTTTGAATAGCTTGACTATTTGCCCTCTGGTGCCATTATGATGTCTAAAATTTACATATCTTCATTACTAGCTTTGCAAGCTCGACAGAGCAGCGGAGCTCTCGTTACAAGCCAAGGGGCCGTTTTACCACATACAAACAGCCATGTCTTCCTAAGCTTATAATAGTTCCTTAATAAAATCACATGACTCTCTTTATTGTTTAACTTATGTTGAGTCTGTAATGATTATTCGACTTGGAACAATTAAGGAGAATACATATCAGCAGAAAAAAGTCAGCGCTCGAGCACATTAGGCCATCTTTCCATCACATTTCACTAGCGAATTGAGTCATTCTAGGTTTGGCGCTACGTTACCTGAAACTTCAGTTGGAAATTCAAAAATAGCTGATAGAAACGATGCTCAACATTCGAGATAGAACAACCGAGTTCCAACGTTCGGTCATACAGCATAGCAAACGGTCTCATGATGTTGTTAAGAAACAAAGTACGGTGCAGAAGTCCCAATTTCAACAACAAGCCTCAGTTATAGCGCATGAAATTGCACAGACAGCCCAGTTATTGGGAAAACTCGCACAACTGGCAAAGAGGAAACCCATGCTGAATGATAACCCTGTAGAAATTGCAGAATTGACTTATGTGGTTAAACGCAAGATTTACGCGGTCGAACAGAATATGTTAGAGCTGGCCAAGATGGGCGGGAACCAAAATGCGTCATCTCAGCCTATTCAACATACCAGAAATGTGGTAAACTTACTGAATACCAAGATGAAAAACATCAGCGGTGATTTTAAAAGCGTGCTGGAACAACGTCAAAGGCTAGAGCTTGCGAATCGCGACCGATGGGAACAACTTAGTGCTCATACCGAGTCTGAACAGCACCATACCTACAATAACTCCAATCCATTTATGTCCTCAGTCTTGGACGAGGGAAACGGAAACGAGGGCCAGTTAACCCTTCCACAAGAGTCACAAATGCTTTTGCTCGAGGAACAGACTTCTTCGTCCGCCTATTTGCAGGAGCGCAATCGTGCCGTGGAGACTATCGAGTCCACAATCCAAGAAGTTGGAAATTTGTTTCAACAATTGGCGCATATGGTCCAGGAACAAGGTGAGGTTATTCAGCGAATAGATGCGAATGTAGATGATATCGATCTCAACATTTCAGGTGCACAAAGAGAGCTACTCAAGTACTTTGATCGCGTGAGCAGCAATCGTTGGCTAGCGGTTAAAATTTTCGCCGTTTTGTTTGTGTTCTTTCTAGTATGGGTTCTGGTAAATTGAATGTACTACGTATAGTGAGTATAAGGTAGAAATAATAGAGCGCTCAAAATCTCAACAGTATTAAAGGTGAATGTGGACTATTTAAGAGTTTGCCCCAATCAAAACGGGTATTGGAAACCTAAAAAAATTGCACGCCAGCGCGTCATAAGCCCATTTCTGCCTGAAGTTCGCGTAGCGCACGTTCGTCTTCGTCTTCCTCCTCTTCTTCTTCTTCGGTTCGCGTAGCTTCTTGCGGCCTGTCCCACTCGAAAACCTTGTCCTGAGGTACCGATGGGAGTCTTTGAGGTGGTACAACTTCTTGCTTGACGTTTTCGGCGGCCAAAGCCTCCAGTTCTTCGTCGATTTCATCCTCATCCACTTCAGCACCAGCATGCAAAGGTCTGGAAATGGCATCCGAGATTTCTTCGCCCAGTTCCACCTGCTCGCGGATCTCGTCCATGGTCTCATCAACTTTATCAATATCCATACCTTTGTGAATATTCTTCATGGCGGACGCACCTTGTTTCATGGCCTTCATCGTCTCCAAGTTCAAATTAGCAGATTCGATGGAGTGCAGCTGTTGCTCCAGAGAATCCATTTGCGCCTGGATTTTTAACAGTTGCGACTCATACGTCTTCTTGCGCTTTAACGCATTTTTTGCCCCAACTTTATTGTTTTTCCCGAGTAGTTGCCGAGCAGCTTGTTCCTGGGTGGTAACTTGTGTTTGCAAATGAGCTTCTTTCTTTCCCAGAAGCGTTATGTGCTCCCGCAGATCTAAGATGGCCTTTTTTGGGGCATCTTTATTCTTGTTCGCAGCTCCAGCACCAAACAGGTACGACCACATCACCTAGGTTTCAAATGATATGTCACACAGAAGAACAGCCAGAATATCTAAGTGGCCTTGAAACCGCTTCTATCGGATTACTATGCGTAAACTATATTTTATCTTTGGTCGGGTTGATAGTTTTAAGGACTTTTGATATTCAGTATAGATTGGTGATATACCTTACTACGAAGGAAATGTTAGAAGGGAAATCTCAAATGGAAGTCTCTGAGGTAGCAATTGATCTGTGTTGGCGACAGAATGGCGGATTCAACTTGGTCCCATTTATTGAGTTATGGAGTCATCAAAATTTGTTTCTCGTGCTTTGCACGTCAGGAAAAGTTCTGACAAGTAATTCCGTCGTTGAGAAGATGAACGATTGACGATTCTTTAGTTCATTTCATATAATAACTGAGATTACGACCTTAAGCTTAACGTTTTGGTGAGATCAGTGTTCGAATTCAAAACTTTAACCTGCCAAAATACCAGAAAATAAATATCTTATTATCTAAAGAAAGATTTGCAGGTTTACCAAGCAATTGAAATTGGTGGATAGGATGAGCAGACCTTGAAATAGCTCTGAAATTTTCGAATTCGTAGTACAAAACTACAGAAGCATCTGTTCAGGAGCCAGTTTGTCTAAATTGTGCGTTGATAGTAAAACGTTCCACATTTTGTATAGCTCAGCTGATAAGAAGCGGCTGACTTTACTCGAGGGCTCCAAACAATATATTTCTTCCTCACAATAGCTTATGAACAATTGAATGACGAGTGTCTGGTTCAAAATAGAAAGCTTGCTAGTAATTTTCCGTAGCTCCTTTATAATTGATCTAATTAAGTTAATTCGTAACTGAATGTTTTAAACAGCTTTTTGTCAATACTTGCCAGAGAAACTTCGTGGATTTGGATCTCTCGGAATCCTGTCTTCAACAGGTGGATTGATTAATATTGTCTTTTTGAGAGGTTTTCTTCTCCATTTTTTAGAGTTGTGAGTAATCTCATTGAAAGTGTAGCATCTTAAATGGCTGAGTGCTCGAGGACATTGACGTTTGTCCTGAGACTCTTGTATGTCTTGTAGGTTGCTCCATTTTCACTCCTGAACCATTGTATTCTTGAGTCTCAATACCACGGCAATTCACTGAAAAACACCAAGCTGGTGCAGTTTTTTTGGGTGGAGGTAGAGATGGATGGTGAACTAGGAACCCAAGGACCATCAATCAAACTCAGGTAATCAATCTGACGTCAAATCACTTTGTACTACGTTGTCGTGGGAAAACTCGATTCCGAAATTACTTGTGCGAAAAACCACTGCCATCGGGTTGGTTCTTTTCAAATCTGTTTGGATACATTACCGACTGTCAGAGGCTCGCCCGGCGATTGTCTGTTTTTATGGAACTTCTCATTTTTACGAATACACTTGTGTTTCAGTGACCCGAAAACCTCAAGTGTTCCTTTGAGAAGCATTTCGTACCTTCTTCAATGCTAGATGATGCTGCTAAATTGAATTCTCAAATCACCGCTGGTGCTCGCAATTATTGAATAGTGCTACGATCCGTTTACTCAGGCATCAGTACAAATTCTCCTTTTCACGGAAAGACACGACAAAAATAAGAAGTTTCGGAGAGCCAGAAGCATAAAAGCTTCAGCATCAGAGGCATAGCTGAAGTCTTCATGCATGAATTAGTGCCATAAGAATTGAAAACCCTTGGACGCCAGTGACGTGTAAACTGATACAAATATCAGCAATTGTTTCTTACATTTTTAATGCTCCCGAAGTAAATCTTGGCTACGCTGATGTCTTTTTTGAGCTCGGATTGAATTGTTTAACATCTGCTCACTATTTTCTTTTCCGTCTGTTAGTTTCCTTGGATCTTTTTATTGTTTTCCTTTTATCACGGTCTTAGCTAAAATTCTGTTCTACAATATTACAGTCGAAATATCTTCTCGAATTGCATCTCATCTCAAGAATCTTATCAGGATCTGAGAACAAAAAAGCCTGCAAACTGCGCTCTCGGAGCTCACTTTCAATGCATTCCGAGGCTAACTCGTCGCCGCAGCAGCGGATCATAACGTCCGAACAGTGGGTGTTCGATAGAAAAGGACCGAAAGACGATTTCAAGACGCATGGTGGGAATCGACCCAAGAGAGCTACTATATCGAAACAGGAGCGCGAAATGCGACGGAAGCAGCGAGAACTAGAGACTGAACAGCTGCAGCAGGAATACCAGACTGTGCAAAGCGAAAACTCGCGACTGAAAACGGTTGTGGCGAAACTCAAGCAGGATATCGACGTTTACACACGACTCGTCGTAGAGTCGTCCCGCGGAGAGTATGAAACACCTACGGCATCCTTGGTGGAGCCTGGGAGTGTGGTCTTGAATGAAAATACTACAGGTATGTCGAAGGACGAGCTGCCGCCGCTAGAGACCCTTTTGGTGAACTCATCAAAGAGACGCAAACGAGGCCGGAATTCTGAGCACACCCAGCCGGAAGCAGCCGATGGCCGGTCTGACATGCTCAGAAACAAACAGGCAGACGTGATGCTGGCGCCGGGAGCCGCAGACGTGGGGCCTGAAGACGTTGCTTTGATGTGCAAACTCAAGGACGTTTTGGCAGAAATGGAATAGGAGGAAAACTGGAAAAGCAGAAATGAATATATTCGCCTTGCCGCTCCAACCCCAGCATGTATCTTCGCGCAGTGTGCTTTGACACAGCCGACTGTACTCTTCCTCCCCCTCCTCCACCTCATCCACTAACGACGACACGACTTAACGACGATACCCGGTCCTACGCAGTGCCCGCCAACCAAATTAACGACAACACATTATTATTCGCACGAAAATATTCTACATTACATATTAATCATCTACCTATAGTCCCAGTCTCATCTCTTGAGCTTTCTGGATCTTGTCCTGGCGCCTGAGGCTCGGTCTTTATCGGGACCGGTAAGCTAGTTTTTCATAGTGAGCGAAAAAAGATTATTATCATCAAGAAACATCTGGGAATATATCTCGTATATTCGACAAAAAGCGAGTAATTGGGGACATTTCACCGCTTTGAGAGGACTAATTAAGTGGCGAGAAAGCTCTATTGATAATTCTACCTTAACGACAAATCTTCAGCCAACTTTCAACGGAAATTTGCGTCTCATTTTACCACACACAAACCATGCTTTCTTTAGGATTGAACAAGCCTTTGATGTGGGCCAAGCCCCTCAAGATGATGACCCGCCGCATGGTCTCGACTGCCAAGACCACCGTGAGCGAGCAAGAGAGTATCCTGGTCGCTCAGCGCAAAAACAGACCTGTTTCGCCTCACTTGACGATCTATCAGCCACAATTGACCTGGTACTTGTCGTCGCTCCACCGTATCAGCGGTGTGGTTCTCGGGCTTGGATTCTTCACCGCCACGATCGCATTCGGTGTCTCTACCGTATTCGGGCTCGGACTGACCACTAACAACTTGGCCAAATGGTATCACGAGAAAGTGCCCACCTGGATGGACTGGACTGCCAAAGCCAGTGGTGCCTACTTGTTAACTTTCCATTTTGGAAATGGTATTAGACACTTGATCTGGGACACCGGCAGGGCTCTATCTCTCAAGGGTGTATACACCACGGGATACGCCGTTTTGGCCGTAATGGTCATCGCTGGTACCTCAATTCTCACCTGGTGAAAAGTTCTGATCAGCTAAATTTGCCAAACTATTTATGCACTATTTATCGCGTTGTAGCGCCCTTTTAAAATTCTTAAGACCTATATCTCATTCACATTCCAGTCTCGAGCTCCCTATATTTTCAGGTTTCACTAGCTCATCGCTATGGGGAAATTTGACTTTAGGGTTGATTATTTAAATGTGAAGACTTCTATTATACCTTGGTGAGAAACAAACACGTAGAGGCCGCAAGAAACCGGGAACGATGCCAACGTTTATTCCATTCTTGGGCCGAATCTCATTTACAGACTATGTAATAGTGCTGCTTGTTACAATCGAGACTCTGTTGACCTTTTTGTTGAATTGTATTCCTCAGTCGTGGATTGATGTTGCGACTACAGTCATCAACGCTGTGACACGCAAAACGCTCAGTCCTGTTGACGACATGGCGCAGCAATTGCGGGATGCTAAAGATATTCATGAAATGGGTCAAATTTTTGGGATTGACATCGAGGACCATATTGTGAGAACAGAAGATGACTACCTGCTGACACTACACCGTATAGTACCCAATCCAGCTAACAGCAATGGACAGATTGTCTACCTACACCACGGTTTGCTGATGTGCTCGGATGTTTGGATGTGCCACACGGCTCGGGAGTGTAATCTGCCCCTGGTATTGTACTCCCTCGGATTTGACGTTTGGATGGGCAACAACCGCGGTAACAAATACTCCACACAACATCTGTATAAGCGGCCCGGCTCCCATGATTTTTGGGACTTTTCGATAGACGAATTTGCCTTTTTCGATATCCCAAATTCCATTGAATTTGTGCTCGCACATACCCATTCTCAGGAGCTCATATGTATTGGGTTCTCACAAGGCTCATCGCAGACCTTCGCGGCACTGAGTGTTCGCGAAGATCTCAATGAAAAGATTAGTCTGTTTGTGGCAATTGCGCCCGCCATGACCCCGCAAGGCCTTCACAATCGAATCATTGATACACTACTAAAATCCAGTCCTCGAGTTATGTATCTTTTTTTCGGAAACCGCATACTTCTGCCGAGTGCCACCGTATGGCAGAAAACGCTACATCCAACAATATTCAATGTTATTATCGACATTGCGAATCGTTTTCTATTCAATTGGAAGTCACTGAACATTTCCTCGCAACAAAAACATGCCTCCTATGCCAAACTTTACTCGACTACTAGCGTTAAAAGTGTCGTGCACTGGTTTCAAATCCTGCACGCCCAAAAATTTCAGATGTTTGAAGAGCACGACATTGTCATGAACTCCTGGAATCCTACAAGGTCTTACCAAATTACTACTTTTCCCACGCGCACGAGCATTCGTATTCCAGTTCTGCTCCTTTACGGAGGCTCCGATTCACTGGTTGACATTGAAGTCATGAAGTCTAATCTACCTGCTAGCCAGGTCTTTGACATTATGATTCCAGGCCACGAACACCTAGACTTGTTGTGGGGGCGCGGTGTCGCAGATTTGGTTATTCCCAACCTGCTGCGCTTCATCTGGTTTTTCAAAGACGTCAAAGCGCTAGAGGATGAAACTGCACTAAGCTCTGTTACTGAACTCGCCAGTCCTTTCACCAAAACATACAGTGACAGTTTCTCGACGAAAGGAGTATAAACCTCGCTGGTGTTAGCGCTAAAATTTATGCCGAAATGGATCAAGACTACATTCAAGGATTCAATGCTAATATTAATTAATCTATAGATGTGTAAGCATTCTAAGAACATTGCTCAATATCAATCAATTTCATCTTTCGTGACACTTCACTATGTCAAAATTGTTTTGATGTGTGTGCTAAGTAGGTTCTTCTCAGTAATTAAAAATTGTATCTCGCTAAGCTCAGTGAAAAGTGGAAACCTCTAATGCAAAAAAACAACATGCCCTTCAACCGTATGTGAACTACTAATGACATATTTGAAATCCCTAGTGTCAATACTAACCTAAAACGTCTTTTCAGAGCGAAAGAGCTTTAGAAAACGAGTAGGACCTCCTCCAAATGGCCCCTCGAATGCCAGCCGAATTCCTAATCGAAATGGAGCTCCTTTTGAACGCTCTAATGGCCACCGTGGGGCCCCACCTACTAGCGAGGGACCGGATATGAAGAGACAGCGCACAGGCTTATCCAGATACAGTGGGTCCCGCTACCAGGAATCCAATACAGTAGTTGCACCTGCGCAGAAAAACCATGTCAACGGACTACAACTGCCCACAGGCCCCAAGCTCACGAAAAGTCAATCTCGCTACGATCCAGGGCAAGCAAAGCCAAAGTTCACTCCTGTAAGCGTCATAGTTCGCGAGCAAGAATCTTCGGTTTACGAGCGAATTCAACAAGTAGGAGAAGGTACTTACGGGAAGGTCTATAAGGCAAAAAATATTGTAACGGGTCAGCTAGTGGCACTGAAAAGACTTAGACTCGAAGGTGAGCGTGAAGGGTTTCCGATTACATCGATCAGAGAAATTAAGCTTCTACAGAGTTTTGATCATCGCAACATAAGCACACTTTCTGAGATCATGGTTGAGTCTCAGAAAACGGTATACATGATATTTGAATACGCTGATAACGACTTGTCGGGGCTTCTCATGAACGATCAAATCCAGTTTTCTAACGCAAACTGCAAACATATTATGAAAAGCTTGTTAGAGGGCATTCATTATCTGCACGAGAATGGCATCTTACACAGAGATATAAAAGGTTCCAACATTCTCATAAACAATAAGGGACAATTGAAGATCACGGATTTCGGTCTGGCACGGAAAATGCGTGATGATTCGGATTACACCAACAGAGTGATCACACTATGGTACAGGCCGCCAGAACTATTGATGGGATCTACGACATATGGCACTGCGGTGGATATGTGGGGATGTGGATGTCTTTTAGTTGAACTTTTTCAAAAGGTAGCAATATTCCAAGGTACTAACGAAGTTGAACAATTGAATGCTATATTTGCGATTATGGGGACGCCAAGTGTTGAGCAATGGCCAAACTTATTCAATATGCCATGGTTCTTCATGATGATACCGCAACAAGGGCTCAAGTACGAGCCTAAATTCAGTGAGCTCTATCAAGATGTGCTCCCAACTAGCGCGGCAGTTGATTTGGCTAAAGGACTATTGTTGTATGACGAGGACAAGAGACTTTCGGCTCAAGAAGCCCTGAGACACCAATATTTCCGCGAAGAACCTCAACCGCAGCCACTAGATCTCGCAGGTTTTGACGGGTGGCACGAATTCGAAGCCAAAAGACACAGGCGGAAAGAGCGGGAAGAGCAAAAGCGACGCGAGAAATCTGAACCACAATCTACGTGACATCGCGAAGCTTGTCGGGGGGAAAAGCCTTAGAGCGAAGATTTTCCAGAGACACCGAAGCCACTTACGCCACATGCACTGTGTGCGTCTGTATCTCGTCACGTCACGAACAGCACGGACAAACCCAAACAAATCCAGCGACTCAACATATATATATCGGAAGCATTAGTTTTTAATACCATTTCATTTTTACACAACATTCATCGTTTTCCTAGCATTTCCTCCTCAAAGCACCTGTTTCCCCCAATAAACCAAGCAGCGTGTACTTTCCCTAGCTGGCCCACCAAGTGCTCGTTACATTGACGAGACATCGTCTCCATTTGTCTACTGGTTTGAGCCAAATTGGCCTGAAGCGCTTTCAATTGTTGTGACAGGTGCGCATATTGTCTGGCTTTAGTATCGTTCATGGCAAGAAAGGGTTGCCAGAAAGCTCACAGTCTGATTTTCGTAGTTTTTTTTGAGGGTGCTTGCTGGTCAAGATGTTTTGATTAAGTCTGAAAAATAAGAATTAAGTTCTAGTTGATTAAGAAGTAAACATGTCAAGAGATCAGCTTCTGGAGAATCCTATAGACCTTATAAGGGAGACTAGGAGCAATTTCTCAATCTTAAACGATTCAGAGTCCCTCGCAAATGTCCAAAAGAACTTTGAAGAACTGCAACGAATAGTCCAAGAGAAAGTAGATAGAAAAGATGGCGAGGTGAAACAGCTTGACTCAGCAGTAAGAAAGACAGAAAACAGGCTTGAGATGCTGCGGCGTACTCGGGACGACTCAGGAACGGCTGAAGATGGCAATTCCAGCTCCGAAGATGCGGAAAAACTGTTTCAGGAGCTTGAACTACTTGAACACAGATTGGTCACTTTGCGAAAGCAAGTTGATCTCGACATAAAAGAACTAGCTCAAGAAAGTCGGGAAAAAAGTGAAGAACTTGTGCAGGAAGCACAGCCTGTAGATCGCGATCACAAAACAAATATTTTAAAAATCCAGGTCTATCGCTCATTGGGGGTGGTTTTGGATCTATCAAACAAAAATGCACTACTGAACAAAGCTGGCACTTTGGATGTGGTGCCACTCGATGACCCGGTGAGCGATCATTATAAGACCAAGTATTTGTGGGACAGCATCTGAAACGCGCGTATGGCTGGTGTCCTGATGTCTGGTCTCGATATTCATTATTTCCTCATCACCTAGCGTATCTGTGTTATGTTATTACCAGCCAAATTATGTAGGTGCTTAATTTCGACTAGTTTCAAATGATTATATACATGGGTCGAAACGGATTCATTTCAAAAGAAATGTGGGTTTCTTCTCTGCGAGATCTTGGTCCATTTGGGCAGCTTATGGGTTCCTTTGCGGTATCCACTGGCCTGTTTGTTGAAATAAGTGTATTTGTCCCTGTAGGACATTTGCTTCTCTGACGGAAAAAGAGAATTTTTGTTCAACAACCGTAGCTGTTTAACACCTGGTTTCAGCAGTTTGGGGCTGTTTACTGCATTTTCATATGAAACTCCTTGGGCCATTTTCCTTGTGGTATGAAGTCCCAGGTTCAAGTTCTTAAGGACGGAATCCACATCCTGGAGTCTGTGCCTCTGTCTCTGTTTCTGGGGACGAGACATCTTCCAAGGAATCTTCCATAGCAGTCCACCCAGCAGTGTATTGGAAGCTTTGAAAGGGCCGAACATCTTACCGATCTACGATCGCTTTGATTCTCTACCTGCTTAGACTTGTGATGAATATATTTTAAATGTTAGAATTTAGTAACGAATGATGTTCAAATTTTTTAGATATGAAGAGTAATAAGGCTCGGCACATAAAAGCCAAAGAACGTCATCCAAGGTCAATTCTGTTTGCCTGATCGAGTTGTTACTCAGTCTTTTTGAACTTCATTGGTTTCCTTCATTCGTCCATGTCAGACGGCTCATCAACTCAGACGTCGCACAGACTTCCCATCTGGGTTCTTGGTCCCAGAGAAGAGAAAGAAGCTCGTCAAAACCTTAAAAAATTCGCGTACGGGCAGTGCTCAGAATACGTGAAAGCCATGGTTGAGTGTTCAAAACTCCACGGACTAAAACTTTTTCCAGCTTGCGAGTCTCAGCGAGACAAGATGGTTGAGTGTATAAAGTCCTTCCAAGGGGACGAATACTTGGACCAACAACGCGATCAGTTAGTGCAGCGCAAGATCGGTAAGCTAGAGGAACGACTACAGCAGCAGCAGCAGCAACAACAACAACAACAGAGTAAATAAGGGTATGACGCTACGACAAATACATGTAAATAAGTATTAGGAACAATGAAGTTCTTTATTAAGATAATCTTGACCAACCAAAATAAGTCAAAATAAGTCAAAATAAGTCAAGTAGATCCTTGGTGTTGCTAGACTTGGTTGTTGAAGATTCCGTTTTTGGTTTTAGTGACAAGTTTTGCATGGAGTCTTCTACAGGTTGTGGTTGTACAGGAGTGAAATCGAAAAGGTCATTCAAGTCACCGAGCACCGAACTATTTGTGACTGCTGTATTGGTAGCTGAGTTGGAGTCATCATCGAAATCCAGCAAATTGTCCTCATTCATATTCTTCAAAATCTCGTCCCTTGCTAAAAATTGTAGTTCGTCTAATTGCTTGTTCTTCAAGCCATTGTTGGAGCCCATGTTAAATTTAGTCATTGTCGCGACGGGTCTATAATAAATGGAGCTTAAAAGTGACAACTCTGCCAAAAGCGTTTCTAGCAACTCCGGAGAAAAGGTATCCAGAGTTGTGGCAACTTCCGGCAGTGAAGAATTGCACAACTCGTTGATAAGGTCATCGTTGGAGTCCTCTAGTGACAAACATCTCCAGTACATGATTGCCATATCTCGTACATCAACCTCATCCGTGCCTGTCGTTGCCAAGTTAAGCAAATTTTGCAGAACAGAACCAGAAAGACTAGCATGCAATCTCACCACAGTTATCAACAGTGACATCTGTGTCAAGCTCTCTTCCTGAGTGAACGAATCGATGAATACTTGAAGCTTTTGCTCAATATTACTGAATTTGGCTGGAAATTGGCCTAGTAGCCAAACGTAGTTACACTTTGCATAATCAGTTTGTAGCAAAGACTCTACCGAACTCCAAACTTGAGCTAAGGAACACACCTGTGTGATCATTTCATCTTCCTCGTGACCTGCATGTCTTAGTAGATTACACATTGATATCAAGCAATCATCCTGGAAAGAATCTCTGGTATTGCACAACTCAACAATGATGTCCAGCACTTTGCGGATGAATTTAACGTCGGAGTATTTGACACCCAACTGTGATAATGCGAGGATGGCGCGTGATACAAATTCTGGTTCGAATTCTAGTGCGTATTCTTTAAGCTCTGCGAGTAACAGAGTACATTGCTTGAGGTTGGAAGGGTCAACGAGCCTTACCAAAGTATCAATTTTCTCCAGCTTAACATATAGTGGGTCATTGAACTTGACGTAAAATATGCGTAGTTCTCGCGATAGAAGCTGTGGGTATTTTTCTAAAATGATCCGGATATTGCGTAGCGCCACATATTGCATTTCAGGCGGAGTTGACATCAAGGAAACCAAACCTGACGAAATCTTGGAAAAAATGGGCGAATCAACGTTCGTCTGAATTTTAGGAATATTTTTGATAACGACTTTAATAGATGCCAATACCACGGCAGCATTTGCGTGTTGTAGGTGCGGAGTGACTCTGTCAATTATTTCTCCCGCTTCAATTGAATCCTTGGCGGTATATTCTGCCAAGGCACCTAAAATGATAATTCGCGCCCATTCAGTGCACTCATTAAGAGCCAACAAGAACTGAGACACGTGCTGTTGGATGAGTTTAGGTAATGGTACTACGGAAGAGTCCGCACTGTAGATGTCTGACAACGCAGCAATGGCATTGGCGACCACCATTGGGTTGGAGTCTTCGAGAGCAAACACCAGGTCTTCAAGAACCCCCAATTCTTGACATAGCTCTTTGTTTAAAGCAAAAAGTTTGGCCACGCAAATCACAGCAGTCTTACGCACGTACGGGTTATCATCCTGCAACGTCTTGCGTAATGGAATCTCCACATACTCAAGAATCTTGTCTACTCTAATCATCGACATAGTTCTGATGGCCATGCACCGAATCAATGGATTGGAATCCTGCGCATCGCTGACAAAGGTGTTCACTGCGAGAATACAGAGTTCTGGGTGAGTTTCCGCGTAGTTCATCACGTACAGATACACCAGTTTTTTCTGTTCCACGTCTGAGGCGGCAATGTTCTTGAGGATATCTGGGAATAGAGAGGATACATCTTTACCTAGTGTCATTTGCTGAATGGTTTTCTTTATTGCGTCCTTGCGAGTTTGGGGATATTGGGAAACTAGACCATTCCTGAGCTCGAAAAGCTCCCCCTTCTTAGAGATCTTAGGAGCTACCCTAGTAGCATTCTGTAAGAACTTTTTGAGCTTTTTCTCCATTAGAAGCGGGTGCGTTTGGCTGGGATTATACTCAAATGATAGATATTCGGATTTGTTGATGTATTTACGAAATACAAACTCGTGTAGGAGGACAAAATGATTTGTATAGATCGCCCGCCCAGAGAATAATACACAGTAGGTGAGAAAAGACCTGTTTGACTGCTAATGTACTTTTGTTCATGACTTTTCATCTCTGGACCATTGATGTGAAATAATTTCAGTGATTGGCAATTAATCTTTAAAGATTAGTTGTTGGTTCGCTTGATACAGCAATAGTTCACAGCTTGCACTGCTCGAGTTTTTGATGGTGATGGTCATAAAATCCAAGACGGTGTTCGAGATTAAACAGGCTTTTTGCACCGCTCGCTGTGTGGATGGAAACGGGCTTTGCACGCTCATTTGCCATGATCAAAATGTATTCCTTTTAGCAAGGGGGACGCGTTTTAACACGCAAAGGTAGGCGATTTCGAAATACGCTCGTTGTGCGGTGTGGTTTATCCATTCTACAAAATAACGCTCACCTTTTAGGTCTAAGATTCGTTTATAGCTCGTCTTAATTTAATGTTGACTTTCTCCTCAATCTCATTAAAACTCGACGTCGAAATTTCATTTGGACTAATAATCCTTGAATCAGGCAAGAAAGATGCGATGGAACGTCGGGTGTCCCCATACTAGTTTTTGGATTATTCAACCGAGCCTACATGTCATATTTAGCTTACTCTGCTAAGACTCGGTTTTTATCACTGTATACTAGTGTGTCATTTTGAAAACCTGACAGAGCGGAATAGACGTTATGGCAGGAAGCAAGCAAGAAGCTCACATAAAGGGTATTTCAACAAGAGCACGAAACTCAATTACAGGCCATATAAATACAAGTCTTAGGACATCCAGGCATAGACCTTGTGATACTCTACAAGGTGACTTATGCCACTTTAGGTTGATCTAACAACGGTTTAAAAGCCCAAAACCTGACTATATGTAGCCGCCCATATACATGTGTAGAAAATTCATGCAAAAGCACGAGTGGAAATAAAACCTCGCGACTGCTTTTTGCTACCTGTCAACCTGTCGGAACTTTCTCCATTTTGGCGGCACGGCGACGAACTGAAACGTATCAGAACCGCAAAGACCACACGATACGCCCAGCCCGTTTGGCGTCCATGTGCGGTACGAACGCCTTGTAGAAGCCGCTCTAATAGAAGATGGTTTTATCTGAGCCGAGATCAACATCGTGCCATATTAGTAGAAAGTGATATGCGAACTTGAAAGAAGACGGGCATGCTTGTAGATGAAGTTAAACAGTGCAAGGTCTCATGGATCGATCCGGTATTTACTAGTCTTTGTCAGATTTGCAAATATGCCGACGGTTAATCTCGTCTACTGCGACGGGGGCCTAGCACAGACAACTTATCCTGTCACTAGGCACTCTTCGCAGACTCAAAAAGAGCTCAGCCCGGCAGGCGTAGACCAAACCCAATTGCGAATACCGTCCGTCACACTGAATAACACTCTCAGCAGCACATAACGGCCCCATGCACTGAGCCAGAGTTCTACCGTCTTACGTTTATCGTCTACCACTCCTCGGCACGTGCATACCACGCCTTTATAACCACGTGACACATCGTCATCCTCTTTTGTTACCCTCCTGGAATATTTTCCTTGTTCATTTTTGTACTGTTTTTTCAATTCGCTCAATTTTGCACACAAGGTGTTCGGATGTAGACAGTCCAAAGCCAGCCGTGCTGCATTTTGCGGTACACAATGTCCGCACCCTAACACCCGCCGGCGTAGATTTCAGCACGGCAAACATGTGATCTCCAAGTCGTGGATCACGAAATATTCGTAGGCGTAGAAACAGGTCCCGGATCTGGACTCAAACCTTCGTGGTGTTTTTGATTTTGTATACGACCCACGCACTGAAAAATTCATGTCAGGCTCACCAGCAGCGGGAAGGGAACGCATCGAGGCGTGGGAACATGGCTTTCTAGTGAATGGAAACTAAGTTTCAGTTTGGTAAAGTCTGGTATCCTTTCTTGTAGTCTTTGAAACTGCAATTACACCACACATATACACACGATGTCTTCTGCTGAGGTTCTAGTTCTAAGAGGTACTTTGGAAGGCCACAACGGCTGGGTCACTTCGTTGGCCACTTCCCCTGCCCAACCAAACCTACTGTTGTCCGGTTCCCGTGACAAGTCGCTAATCACCTGGAAATTGACCGGTGACGACCAACAATACGGTGTCCCAGTCAGATCTTTCAGAGGTCACTCTCACATCGTTCAAGACTGTACCGTCACCCCAGACGGTGAGTACGCTTTGTCCGCTTCTTGGGACAAGACCGTCAGATTATGGGAGCTTGCCACCGGTAAGTGTATCCAACGTTTCGTTGGCCACAAGTCCGACGTTTTGTCCGTCGCCATCGACAGACGCGCCTCTCAAATTGTGACCGCCTCCCGTGACAAGACCGTCAAGGTCTGGAACACCCTAGGTGAATGTATGGTCACCCTTTTGGGCCACAACGACTGGGTTTCCCAAGTCAGAGTTGCTCCAAATGAGTCACCAGAAGACGAAACCGTCACCGTCATCTCTGCCGGTATGGACAAGGTCGTCAAGGTATGTTTAAAAAATTTTCTGCGAGGTTACCACTTTTCCAATGGCGTTGCCTCTTTCGTGCCCCTTTCTTCCCTCACATTCACTCCGCTAAGTCCCACACATGATGTTATTCTATATTTGCTACTTCGGACGGGTCTTCGACCCGAATGAGACATATTATATCACCAAGATCTCTGATGTTGCGTTTTAGCGAGAGAATATGTGAAGAATGAGGTACACCGCGTTTGTTTTGATCAACGTTTACTAACTTTATTTCTCCCTACAGGTCTGGAACTTGCACTCTTTCCAAATCGAAGCCGACTTCATCGGTCACAACAACTACGTTAACACCGTCACCGCTTCCCCAGATGGAACTCTAGTTGCCTCCGCTGGTAAGGACGGTGAGATCATGTTGTGGAACTTGGCCGCCAAGACCGCCTTGTACACCTTGAACGCCCAAGACGAAGTCTTCGCCGTCGCCTTCTCTCCAAACAGATACTGGTTGACCGCTGCTACTTCTTCCGGAATCAAGATCTTCAACTTGGAAGAAAGAAAGGTTGTCGATGAGCTAAGACCAGAATTCGCCGGTTACACCAAGGCCGCCGAACCACACGCCGTCTCTTTGGCCTGGTCCGCCGATGGTCAAACTTTGTTTGCCGGTTACACCGACAACGTCATCAGAGTTTGGCAAGTCATGACCGCCAACTAAACTTCGCTATATAGAGAATTTTAGTTTGTGTAGTCTATTAATTGAACAATATGGTTTGTAATATAGTAGCTGTAACGCTTGAGAGAAAAACGGTGAACTAAGACGGCCTGTCGGCCTAGCAGTGGACCTGCGCGGTGCTTGGAAGCGCTGAAGATGAATGGTGAAATTTTGGGACTTGTCGGGAGGCTGGACGAGTCTTCGAAGTTGATCATTTTGTACCGCTTTGTCACTTTGGCTTTGGCTAAGTTCAATATCTGCAACAGTGCTTTCCCTTTCATACACACAAGCTGTAGCAGGAAAAAAAAGTATTGCAATGATAGAGTCGTCGCTTTGCAATCAGAGTGGACTGGACTTGACTCAAGGCGAGAATTGCTCAACTAAGGTGAGTACCAAAAGTTTTTGGAAGCTGCCAGACAGCTGGTTGTAGTCTTTGTTGTGTTCCTATGGGATCAGATAGACAAAGAAGCGACGACTACACGCCAATTCGCAAAACTTCAGAATGGAGGAGTGCTTACCACTTTGTCCGCGAAACGCCAAACTTTAAAATGGAGCGCTAACCACCTTGTCCGCAAACAGCCGTGCGTGCGTGCGCGCATGCGTTATGCGAGCGATGCTCAGCACACTGGCGCACTGCTGCTCAATGCAGACAGTACCAATTGGCCTATACGTATACAGTCGATGCCCATATCTTACCACCTGTCACTTTGTACCAGGCTGACACCGCCTGAAAATCCGAAGAGCTATTGGGTTTAGTTCCCACACTACACGCAGGAGAAACAAGAGCAGCGTGCTAGAACACGCCGATTTCCTCCCACACTATATCCACACCGCTCCTCCCAAAACTCAGTTTATCATATCTATCAGGAGGCCAAATGTGCAACGTAGACCATCAAAGCATAATTTAGTGTCCGCAATGGATTTTGTCAACAGGAGACCCCATTCATTAGCGCGCAAAGTGCAGTGGCAATTGAACGGATGGTAGCGGTAAAGAATTCGCAGGCGCCATTGCGATGTCTCACATTGAGTTTCATATTTAGACGGGCGACCATCAGAAACCTACCTATTCTATGTCACAAAACCCTTATCTATCGTCTCTCACTCGGTTCTCAACCGTTTGTCACCGTTTGTCACTCGGTTCTCGCTCGTTGTCACCCGTTCTCACTCGCCCCAGCTACCTGGAGCAGGTGCCTCTGCCCTTTTCTCGTAGTCTTGTTCAGCCGTGCTTCCCCGCTTCATACCACACCCACACCCCACACACTAAAACCCTTACTCCACCCACACCCCACACACAAACCCCTAAAGCACACATTCTCACACTAGTACAAAGATACCAGCAGCCTCATTCCTCTAATACTTCTTCCTCTCGTCATGCGTTCATATTGATAGCAGCACTTCTCCAACTTCTGTTTTATTGTGCTTCCGCTGGGCCAGAGACTCCGGTGATTGGTTGACTTCTTACGTAGTTACATTTTTGCATACTACCATTTGGCCAATATTTCTTAATTAATAAGATGCTGCTACTCCTCCCCTGGCAAATGGAGGTCAGGGGTTGATCCCTGGAGGAGGCTATATAAATAGACGCTACGACAATGGCAGGTTCCTATATCTTTCTATACACACCATCCAACCATACATAATTAAGACAGCATGGTAGGTTTATTCGACGCTTTCGAAGTGTACAACAAGAAAAAACACTCTTCTAACCCACAAATGCTGGGACACACCTCCAACACCGGCGGAACACGCACTGATTTTGTGTACTCCAGCGAGTATCGTGCGCCCAACCCTAAAAAAGTGAACAAAGATGAGCTACTCACAGCCAATCCAGCGGAGGCACAGGAGGCCCAGACCATGGCCAATAACGCAGGAGTGGCTAACATGGTGGACGTGTCGCGCATGTCGCAGCACGAGCTCGAGGACTTGATGAAGACTCTTCGCAAGGGCGAGCCCAACAACCGGGTGAATTTCTAGGAAGCGGCAGGGCCTGAAAGGCCCCAGTCACGTTTGTGTATTGTTTTAGAGTGGGCAGGTTTAGCATGTATGTAGCGTCTACAATAGTTTAACGACGGATTCATAATTGGAGAGGGGGTAGCGGCCAGTGGGCGCTCGATGAGACGGAGCGCTTTGTAGACGCCGTCAGAGACTTGGAAAGCACACCAGAACCGAGTTCCAGCGAGCTTCAGCGAGCCTCAGCGACCGTTGCCACGTTGATGGGTTTCGCGTAGAGCCAACTGGAGAGGCCTGGAGTCTAGTCCGAAAAGCTAATCACGTGATCAAGATACTACAAAGTTTATCCAAATCATGATCCTTGGCATGCATTGGCGTATTTGAAGTGCCGTAAACTCCAAGATTTATAGATGGCATTCTTCCCCTAAGCTCCTCGCGGCATTCTGCTTCTGCGCTCAAACTCACTTTTTTCTGGAGGCTTCACAAGCTTTTTAAAGAACCTTTTTTATAAATATCATAGCTGTGCTTGTAGAGGTAGTTTCTTTCTAGCTGCTTGTATACCTTACGGCTATTCTTTATCTGGGCTCAACTTGAAATGGTATAATCCCAGATGGGGCGTGTTTTCTCGGAGGTACGCTTTTTTTTTGATGGCTCAGAGTGTCATTGAGCGAGGTCACAGTTTAGGGCATACAATTGAAAGGACTGTTGGAGTTCTAGTCTTTCATTTGTTAGGAGCGAGAGTTCACTCGACGAAAAAAAGCGTATGTTGCAGGACGCCCTTGATGTATTAGATCAATATTCTTACAGATTATGTGAATAATGAACTTCGTGTCTTCGAAACAAGTCTTGATGATCTCACGAGATCTTTACATTTATGGCTAGCAATCAGGCTAAACAGAATGTAGATCTTCAGAAATCTAAATTTACACAATATTTCGTATGCTTGTTTTTTGCCTGGAATCAACTGCTATTTTCATTAATTCCAGCCGAAGCGTATTAAACTTGTTGCAGCGTTCTATTTCTTGATGCTCTCTGCAGGGAAAGCTTGCCAAGTGTCAGATGGGACCCGGTTTCTTCGATAGTACTACTCTCCTCTCTCGTGTAATTCACAATTCTACTTTTCTCTCACTCACCCATTTTGTCAATATCATGAACAGATATTAATACCATGAAGATATTTGGCGCCATGGCGGTTGCACAATTGAGGTCCCAATAGCTTGCTTTTTGTAGCCTCAACTGGGTTTCACACCCTCGAGATCCGCGTAAGATCCCATTTCGAGAATTTCATATCTTGAGAACTCAAATACCCTCAGCGTTTGTGTAGTTCCTCAAAGGAACGACGTGCATATTGTGGTTTGAGCTAGTCGCTGTACTGAAGTTCCTTTGTAAGCCGCCCCTCAGGATTGTAATCAGCACCCAATTTGCTTGCATTTCAAAGAATGGGTTGATAATTGCATCGGCATTTGGCAAGAAACTCAAAGGTCAAGAGCTGGCCAATATAACAAACATCCAAACACTTCGGCGTTGCAGTTACGAAAATAAGCCGCTAACAGTGAAGCTCGACGAAGACCGGTTACTTCTCATAACCAGAATTACTGTCACCAGCAGTTGCGGTACTAATACAAGCCTGATTTTCCTGACGAGATTACCAAACTCAGCCAAAAAAGCCGCTAGATCGTGCCCTCATTTGTTTATAGATGCAATCAAAGCGTCTTAGAAATGCGGAGTCAAGACTCGTAGTCAGGTAACTAAGCCAATAGCCAACAAAAATCTCAACAATAAAACATCATTACGCTCATCGAGCGCTTTCCTAATTCAACTTATAGCCAACAACTATCCTGAACTGCTCAACGCCGTAGCCATACGAAGCTGGTTGATCGAAAGTATCTCTCCAGTTCTTCGCTCCATCCTCTCCTCGAACTTCTACTTCCCAAAATGGAAACATGCACAATTATGCACAGAATCGTTCTCTGCATACACTCGACATGGAAAGATCACTACTTACGTACTTGGATATTAGAGGTTTTTAGCCATGACTCTTTCAAGCTGAAAAAATTCTGCTGAAAATTTTCAGAAAAAAGAATTTGGATGATTCATTGAAATATTAGTACGATGAGATATTGAGATTTATAAGGTTCACTATATATCCGGAGACCGTGGACTAACAAATTTGTAATCAGATCAAGCAGGAATTTTTATTTGGTGATTGATATTTTCCTCCCGTTAAGCCTGTTAACGCTCTGTTCATAAGTATCTTCGCTTTTCTGCCCGAGGTTACGATTTATCACAGACTCATCCAAATGAGACAAAGTGCCGGAAGAGTAGCGCTCAAACGCGGCATTTCAGCCGTCCGCGCTCCATCTTATGCTCGTGTGGGCATGCTGCGGCTTTACAGTGCCAGCGCAGTGCCTAATCCACACAAAAACCAAACTAGACCCAAACCGGCTCCCAGCTTCGACATGGAGCCCACCAAGGCCGTAGACGGTGCTAGACTGCGCTCCAAAAACGCCAATGCTGAGGACAGCCAGTCTCAAACCCCTGGAATGGACGACTCTTTCATCGGGCTAACTGGTGGTCAGATCTTCCACGAAATGATGCGCAGACATAACGTCGACACCGTCTTTGGTTACCCCGGTGGTGCCATTTTGGCCGTTTACGATGCAATTTACAATAGTAAATACTTCAACTTCGTGCTACCCAAGCACGAACAAGGTGCTGGTCATATGGCAGAAGGTTATGCTCGCGCCAGTGGCAAGCCCGGTGTTGTCCTTGTGACTTCGGGCCCAGGTGCAACAAATGTTATCACACCTATGGCCGATGCCCTTGCTGATGGTGTGCCCATGGTTGTGTTCACCGGTCAAGTGGCCACCTCATCTATCGGTACGGACGCTTTCCAAGAAGCCGATGTTATTGGTATTTCCAGACCATGTACTAAATGGAACGTCATGGTCAAGACTATTGACGAGCTACCCCGTCGTATCAACGAGGCCTTCGAAATTGCTGTTAGCGGTAGACCAGGACCTGTGCTAGTTGACCTTCCCAAAGACGTAACATCTGCTGTTTTGAAGACCCCGATCCCTGTAAATACTACGCTACCTTCCAATGCGCTAGCTAAGCTCACAAGGACTGCTACCCACGAATTTACTACCGCAAACCTTCAACATGCAGCCGACTTGATAAATATTGCTAAAAAGCCTTTGCTATATGTTGGTGGTGGCATCTTTGGGTCCGAAAAGGGCCCAGAGCTTCTACGTGAACTCAGTGATCGCGCCCAGATCCCTGTTACCACCACTATTCAAGGTCTCGGTGCCTTCGATCAAACTGACTCGAAATCTTTGGATATGTTAGGTATGCATGGCTCTGCGTTTGCTAACCTGTCGGTGCAAGACGCCGATTTGATCATTGCGTTGGGTGCCCGTTTCGATGATCGTGTTACCGTAAACGTGTCGAAGTTTGCCCCAGAAGCCCGTAGAGCTGCTCTCGAAAACAGAGGCGGTATAATTCATTTTGAAATTTCTCCAAAGAACATCAACAAGGTTGTTGAAGCTCAAGTAGCTGTTGAAGGTGATGTAAGCGACAACCTGGAAAGGTTACTACCTTTGATTAACTCGGTAGAGTCTCGCAAGAGCTGGTTCGACAAGATTGACGCTTGGAAAAAAGAATACCCTTATGACTACCAGAGAGAAACCACTGGTTCCAAGATTAAGCCACAAACCGTTATTGCCAGACTCTCTGAGATTTCTGGCGAGACCGGCAAGGATGTCATCGTGACGACTGGTGTAGGTCAACATCAAATGTGGGCTGCTCAACACTGGACATGGAAATACCCCCGTACTTTCATCACCTCTGGTGGTTTAGGTACCATGGGATATGGTCTACCTGCCGCCATAGGTGCGCAGATTGCCAAGCCTGATGCTTTGGTCATCGATATCGATGGTGATGCTTCTTTCAACATGACTTTGATGGAACTGTCCAGTGCCGTCCAAGCCGGTGCTCCCGTTAAAATCATGATTCTAAACAACGAAGAGCAAGGTATGGTAACCCAGTGGCAGTCTCTATTCTACGAGAACCGTTATTCTCACACTCATCAGCTGAACCCAGATTTTGTTAAGCTAGCCGATGCCATGGGCCTAAAGGGTATGAAACTCGAACAACAAAAGGACATGGACTCGACGCTGAGGGAGTTTGTTAACACCGAAGGACCTGTTCTTCTAGAAGTAATTGTGGAAAAGAAGGTTCCTGTACTACCAATGGTGCCCGGTGGTAAGGGCTTGCACGAGTTCATCAACTTCGACGCCGAAACTGAAAAAAACAAAACAAGCTACGTTTTGAACGTACGGGTGGCAAGCACTAATGGTGCAGTTTTCCGTAGATATTGCATTCTTCAAGTTGCTTGGCATTCCTTTATTTGCAAGAAAATGTTGAGTACTTGTTCAAAAAACTGCCAACGCGGCACTTAAATACAGTTAATACTCCTAATGTATCATAGACTAGGAGAACTCCAGTCAAGTAATGATCATAACGCTTAATTATTATGTATGTCTCCGTCTCTATACGAGGTTTTCCGATTTTTAATTGGACGTGTCAAAGGTTTGTCATCAATAACCTCATGTTGTATGAAGTGTTATCAAGACATCAGTATCAAATTGAACTCCGACAGACAAATCTTGGATTCATGTAAACGCCCATCTGGAAACGTTTGATTCCGCGAAGCTATTCCATCGCGGGATAATAAGTCAAGATTAACCTTCTACTTACTCGTTTTGAGAATGTTCAAGTTCAAAATTTTGTAATTGCAAGTAAGACAAAACTACCTGCTCATCGGTTCATGAACAACTTGAAATAGCGAAAATGGCTTCAAAATAGCTTTTGAAACCGTACAATGAAAATAAAAAAGAGTTAGAAGTACGTAGCTTAACTAGATGAACTTCGGCGGCTGTTTTCAAAAGTGTGCGTGGCTGGTGGCATACGCAAAAGGAAGCAGTACTATGATAGGACAAAATAACTATGGCCTAAAGTCGTTTCCGCTTCAAACAATGACACAACAGGCAAGAGTTCAAAAATGAACTGCAAGCCCACTAAACCAATTTGAGAACCTGGCAATCCCCGTAATTTGAGTACAATGTATCGCGTGTACTTCACTGAAAAACAAAGGAAGAGGACGACAAGCGCAACTAAGTCCGTCAAAATAACGTGTCTCGAAGAGCGCGTCTGCTTGCCTAGTTTTGCCCAAAAATAAGAAGATAGAGGCCTTTTAATTTTGTACAGAGACTGGGCCTTGAAATGACTTATTATTGGGTGCCCCGAAAAGATTTATATCTCTGGAGAACTTCATCCCATTGTGGAGTACCAAATGAGATCTTGAATGGCATTTTTTCAAAGATACGCCAATTTCCACATTTGTGTTGTCGATACCGAGATTCATCTTACTCGATTGCGAAACAACCAGTATGAAACCAGACCACCATTGGATCTTGGCAATCTGGTGCTCATCGGTAAAGAAGCCAAAACTTTAATTGAAGTATTGAGAGTAGTACCAATCAGTCATTAAACGAAGGATTTATCAGCGAACAGAATTCATAGAATACTGCTCTCAGATCACTTCGACAAAACACACTCAACGGAAGCCATGCCCACTAACATTTCGTCAGTCAGAATTCTTATATCAGAAAACTGCCCCGCGTTGTGGAAATCCACTTCATTATTGTCCAAAAAAAAAAATTCCTGTAGGGTTCCTAAGAAGATACGAGGTGTGGTATTCCCACAAGTGATTGAGCATTCTGCTCGCAGCGCTCATCTTAGTCATTGGCCAGGTTGCCCTGCTCTTAATAACGTACCAACTTTTCCGTATATAGTGCTTGTTATAGGGGCAATTTAAATGATCATAATGACATCTAAGTCTTGAAACTAGGCGTTGCACCAACCGCTTTTCCTACGATCTCGGAAGACCTTGTGAGTACTTCGCGCTTCACAACCTCCGCTCTCAAACATGGCAATAATAAAAAGGGGAGCAAGGAATAAAACGGCAGCGCAGCCGGCAAAAAGGTCGGGTCAGATCAAAAAGGCCACTTTTGATTCCACCAAGAAAAACGAAGTAGGAGTTTCAGACTTGACTCTACTTTCAAAGATATCTGATGAGTCTATCAATGAAAACTTAAAGAAAAGATTCCAGAACGGGACCATTTACACTTATATTGGCCATGTTTTGATCAGTGTTAACCCATTTCGCGATCTGGGGATCTACACTGATAGCGTTTTAAAAAGCTACATGGGTAAAAACAGGCTAGAAGTAGCGCCGCACGTTTTTGGTATTGCAGAGTCGATGTATTATAATCTAAAAGCCTATAACGAGAATCAGTGTGTCATTATTTCTGGTGAATCTGGTGCAGGTAAGACCGAGGCGGCGAAAAGAATCATGCAATATATCGCAGCGGCTTCTAATACACATTCGGACTCTATCGGAAAGATTAAAGATATGGTTCTCGCAACTAATCCACTGCTAGAATCATTTGGATGCGCGAAAACGTTGCGGAATAACAACTCCTCGAGACACGGCAAGTACCTCGAGATCAGATTTAACTCCCAATTTGAACCCTGTGCCGGCAATATCACCAATTATTTGCTGGAAAAACAGAGAGTTGTTAGTCAATTGAAAAACGAGAGAAACTTTCACATTTTTTACCAATTTACTAAAGGTGCTTCAGACAATTATAGACAAATTTATGGCGTTCAACCTCCAGAGCAATATATCTATACATCGGCGTCTGGGTGCACATCGGTGGATACAATTGATGATCTCAAAGATTTCCAGGATACTATAAAGGCTATGCAAGTAATTGGAATATCACAGCAAGAACAAGATGAAATGTTCAGATGTTTGGCAGCCGTCTTATGGATTGGTAACGTCTCTTTCATGGATAATGATGAGGGCAATGCACAGGTGCGGGACACGTCTGTTACAGATTTTGTCGCCTACCTACTACAGGTAGACTCCCAACTACTGTGTCAATCACTGGTAGAGCGAGTAATGGAAACTAATCATGGTATGAAAAGAGGTTCCGTCTACCATGTCCCTTTAAATGTGGTGCAAGCCACAGCTGTAAAAGACGCCCTTGCGAAGGCAATATATAATAATCTGTTTGATTGGGTCGTCGACAGAGTTAACGTGTCACTGCAAGCTTTCCCGGGTGCTGATAAATCCATCGGTATTCTGGACATCTATGGATTCGAAATTTTTGATTTCAACTCTTTCGAACAAATCTGCATCAACTATGTCAATGAAAAGCTGCAGCAAATTTTTATTCAGTTGACCCTCAAGTCTGAACAAGAAGAATACGCAAGAGAGCAGATTGAGTGGACTCCAATCAAATATTTTGACAATAAGATTGTATGCGACTTAATAGAAGCTAGAAGACCACCTGGAATATTCGCTGCTATGAATGATTCTGTCGCGACGGCACATGCTGACTCGAATGCAGCAGACCAAGCGTTCGCTCAGCGGCTAAATCTTTTCAACAGCAACCCGCATTTTGATCTCAGGTCGTCAAAATTTATCATCAAACATTATGCTGGCGACGTGACTTACGATATTTTTGGAATGACAGATAAGAACAAAGATCAGTTGCAAAAAGATCTAGTTGAGTTAGTTCAAACGTCTTCAAATACTTTTCTGTCATCACTTTTTCCCACCTCTGTGGATCAGGGATCCAAAAAGAGACCCCCCACCGCTGGTGACAAGATTATTAAAAGCGCGAATGAACTTGTTGACACCTTGTCAAAAGCCAAACCATCGTACATTAGAACAATTAAACCTAATCAAACCAAGTCTCCAAATGATTATGACGATCGCCAAGTTCTTCATCAAGTCAAATACCTTGGTTTACAAGAAAATGTTCGCATCAGAAGAGCGGGATTTGCATACAGGCAGACTTTCGACAAATTTGTGGAACGATTCTACTTGTTATCTCCCCAATGTTCATATGCTGGGGACTATACCTGGCAAGGGGATACCTTGGATGCCGTTAAATTAATTCTACGGGATGCAGCTATCCCATCTACTGAATATCAACTCGGTGTAAGTAAGGTGTTCATCAAGACCCCTGAATCATTATTTGCATTGGAGAACATGAGAGACAAATATTGGTACAATATGGCCGCCAGAATTCAGAGAGCCTGGAGGAGGTTTTTGCTCAGACGAATTGACGCCGCCAGTCGTATTCAAAGAGCCATAAAAGAAAAGAAGGGTGGCAACGAATTCGAAAAGCTAAGAGACTATGGTACCAAGCTTTTGGCTAGTAGGAAGGAAAGACGGTCAATGTCGCTGCTAGGTTACAGAGCATTTATGGGCGATTACCTATCTTGTAATGAAGCAAAGTCTAAAGGTGCATACATCAAAAGACAAGCAGGTATAAGCGACAAGGTTTTATTTTCTATCTATGGTGAATCTCTCCATACAAAGTTTGGGCGCTCCGCTCTCAGACTACGCAAGACAATAATCTTGACATCCTCTACTCTTTATGTTATTGGTCAAACAGCAGTACAAAACCAAATCACGTACTCTGTTGATAACAATGTTGACATCAAGCAGATCAAATTTGTCAGTCTTACAAATCTACAAGACGATTGGGTAGGAATTTTTGTTACAGGCTCGCTCTCGCCTGATCCCTTGATCAATACCTATTTTAAGACAGAGCTCATCACACACTTGAAGAGATTAAACAGCGGAATTGAAATCAGAATTGGTCCTACTTTAGAGTACCAAAAAAAACCAGGTAAAGTGCACCTCGTTAAATGTCAAATTAGCGAGTCAGCTCCTAAGTATGGTGATCTTTACAAATCTAGCACAATCTCTGTCCGTCGAGGCAACCCCTCAAATTCCAAGTCCCGGCCAAAGCCAAAAAAAGCTAGTACCATCAATGATCACGACGCACCTACAGCGCAACAGTTTACGCCTAGCAACGGCGGCTTTCAGGCTCAAACCCGAAACACTTCAAGCGCCGCAAGGAAGGCCCCTACAAAGCCTCCGGCACCGCAAACTAGACAAAAGAGAGTTCCTCCAGCCCCTCCCGCCAAAAAACAAATGCCTGCAAATGCAGTATCGCCTGCTTCTGCAAAGATAGCAGCTACTGCTGCTCAAGCCGCCTATCACCCACAGCAAAGTGCGGAACGAGAAGCCTCGGGGCAAGGACTCCGCCAAACTTCGACTCAAAATGCTTTCGTTGCACAACCACAACCCCAAGTACAGAGACAGGCAGTGACGCCTGCAAAACAACAGGCTGTTTCTTCACATCCTCCTCCTCCACCTCCCCCACCTCCTGCTGCCAAACCCTCTCTTCCTAGATTCGTAGCTGCTTACGATTTTGTAGGTACTGGTTCTCCTTCTGAACTTCCTCTCCAGCGTGGCGACGTCGTTTTTGTTTCAAAGCAGGAAGCAAGCGGTTGGTCGCTAGCCAAAACTTTAGACGGTGCCAAAGAAGGTTGGGTGCCAACTGCTTACATGACTGAGCACAACGAGTCTGGAACTGGCTTTTCCCAGCAGCCGCTCGAGACTTCCTCATCTAGCGCAACGAACATGGGAACTGTAGCGTCTGCGGCTGCTTTTGGCTCAAGTGCTACGGCATCTGCTGATACTTCTGCTAACGCTTCAGCAGATGCTTTGACGTCTGCTCTCGCTGCCAGAGCAAATAAAATGCGTTTGGACAGTGACGAGGAGGCTGCCGCAGTTTCCGAGGATGATTGGTAACAGATAAAGAGATAGATCTTAGATTGTCATATAACTTACGCATAACTAAACTGCGTTGAACGTCCTAACTACATTCACCGCAAAATATTCGAGAGGCCAACACACCCTATGTGATGAACCACTTCTGAAATATTTTGCTTCCTGTGATCGCTACTAGAGCAGCTAAAACTGCCATCATGACATACTTGCCAGATAACGTAGCCCTTGCGCCGTCTCTTCTGAAGCTGGGCTTCACTTCAATGGTGGCTTGGGCTAAAGAGAGCTTATTCGACGTATACGGTGGATTCCTCACGTTGTTGATGAAATCCGTCCAAAAAGGCTGTTTAATGACCGTTCTTTCGTGTGAAAATGCCGCAAAGCTCCATTTCCCATGATAACTTCCATGGCCAGATTCACGTATGCCCCCGAATGGAGCATCTGAAGCAGCTACGTGAATCATGGTGTCGTTAATGATACACCCACCAGACTTGACCATCGTAAGAATTTGATTGATTTCCTGCTGGTCTTGTGAGAATACATACAATGCCAACGGATTCCTATGATTCTTGATAACCTCTTCAATAACATTATCTAAATCACGATAAGTTATCACTGCTAAAACTGGAGAGAAGTTTTCTCCTTTCATCAAAGAATCCTGCCATTCCACATCGAAAATAACAGTAGGGGGAATAAATCTAGGAGGCAAATTGGCGCTCTTGTTAGAAGGCTGTATTTTGTTTCCTTTAGTGGCATCAAGTTTTTCGATTGTCTTTTCATAGGCTGCGTCATTAATCATAGAAGTGACATCGGATTCACTATGTAGTTGAGGCCAAAATTCATCCAGAACTTCGGCTGTGAGTTCCTTTACTTGCTTTAATTTGGACTCATGGACCAACATATAATCCGAAGAAACGCATGTTTGCCCGGAGTTGCTGAAGGCACCAAAAAAAGTCCTTTTCAGTGCCTTTTTCAAGTTACTTGGTGAAAGATGCTCAGTTATAAATACTGGAGATTTACCGCCCAACTCTAATGTTACTGGAATCAAATTTTTTGCAGCCTCTTGGGCGACAATACGCCCAACTCTTGTGGACCCAGTGTAAAATATTTTGTCAAAATTTGGGTTTTTAATCAACTGGGACGTTTCTTGAACTGCGCCTTGAACAACCTTAATCCAAGATGAGCTCACTGATGATACTAATATCTTCTCCAAAACTGCAGCCGTGGCAGGGGTCATTTCGCTAGGTTTCCAAACCACGGAGTTGCCGCATGCAATAGCTGCAGCAATAGGATCTAAGGAGAGTAATACGGGATAGTTGAATGGGGATATCACAAGCACAGAGCCAAGCGAAATTTGCTCAACATTGACTGAACTTAATTTAAACATCCGGCCAGACTCTGCAATCTTTTGAGGCTGAATGCGCTTGGGCAAGTTATCAATAACGTGCAAAATGTTATTGTAAAGGGGAATCAACTCAATCACAAAGGTTTCAAACCTACTGCGGTTGAAGTCCTGTTTCAAGGCCTCTACAATCTCGTCCTCATGGTCTTTCAACCCAAAGTAAAGACTCTGTAATTCTTTGAGTCTCAATTTCAAGTCTGTAGCCCGTGGATTTTTAGTCTGACTAAGGTGCACTTGTCTTTCATGGTAACATTCCTTGCTATGCGCAACGATAGAGTCGATCTCTTGTAGAGGCGTGTATTGTAAAGAAGAAGCCTCACTCATCGCGCTTCAACTTGATAATTTTAGAATAGATTGAAACTTGTTCTTTTGAGATTTGGTCAGAATCATCAAATTGTAAATTAAATACTTCAAACTTAGATCCCCTTCTTAATTTCCCGATCAGTACTCGAACATGAAGAGACAATCGATTGTAGGTGAAGAGAAAACATTAAAGTCGCTCCAGAAAGCCTCTGAAGCTTATTCGGCTTACTTATCGTCATATGTTGAGGCTTTAAACAAATATATTGGCCATCAACGTCGAATTTCTACGTTACGCTTCGAAAGAGCCACGTTAATAAAGTACGTCAAGAAACTTAGGTTTTTCAACGAAGAACTGGCGAGCCTGGACTTGTTGCACGATCCGAAGACCTTAGAATTCACTGTTTCGTCATTAGCGTCATCTTTCATAAGATGCCTCGAGGTCGTCGATCTTTTGAATTACTACCTCACGCAAGCACTCAAAAACGAGACCATCTCCAAGACCTTGAACTATGACCTGATCGTTGGTGAGAGCTGTGTCGCGTTCATTGATAATACGTATCGGCATTTCGTGAAATTCACGCAGTGGATGCTCGAAGCCCTAGACATACACGACCCGACCTTGACTATTGAAGTTCTGCAATTTGCCCGCAAATGTGCGCGAGAAGATGGTCTGAACATTGAAGACACGGAGGACATTTTACTGCAAGAAGTCGGCATTGTAGATGGTATCGCCGAGTACCAGTACTTGCTAGACGAATGGTGTACGGTGCTTTCGGAACAAGTCAAGTTTTTAAATGAAGCTTTTGAAGTGGAAACTGTGCGTTGGAGCAAAGTTTTTGAGACTCGTAAATGAAAGATGTATAAAATGCAATTATAAATTAAACCCTTAGTCCTGTTACGGCATTCTCTAATGCCTCACGTCTCGGGCTCTGACTATCATTTTCTTCTGAATTTGGGCCCGGATTAGCTCTTGACTCTTCTTCTAAGTCGTTTGAGGAGCTGCCTGGTTGTGTACTTTGAGTATCTTCGTTGCGCTTTTCTAACAACAGATCCCTTCTGGGTCGCGCAAACTCCAGTAATTGCAGGCTATAATCATTAGGCGTATCCATTTTCTTCGCCAGATATATGTATAATTGATTCAAAGTCATTCGCGTAGCCTGGCCGTGAAATGAGTTGTTTCCCAGTCGCATATTTTCCACCACCCGTATAGCTTTTTTTCTGGTAATGCCATCCGGCAAGTTGTATTTAGAGGGATGTTTTTTGATATCCACAATTCTGTTGATGATTTGCATTCGCTTGGCAAAGAACGAACGTTCCGAGGGCCGGCACCGCCAACTGGGTCCGAAACGCCTTTCTAATGCCATCACGGAAGGTTGGCCCTGCAACCCTTCAAAATATTCTCTAGCGACGTCTGTTACAGTTTTCAGAAGTCGATTCATCTTGTAATTGGCAGCTCGATCTTGTATATTTTCATTCTGATCTCCGGCATAATCAGAGCTCTCCGTCTGTGCTGAAGGAGCTGCAAAATCTGGATGATTAAGCCGGCTCCAGATGTCAGTATCTTCCTGTTTCAAGACATGGAGTGTATCTAAAGCTCTAGAGTCCCGATACATAACTGCCTCTTGTCTGCGTCGAACAGACTCATGGTTTGAGGACAGCAGTAGAGACTCGCTGATATTGGCGGCTTCCTGCGTTGTGACATTTTCGCCAGAATGATCCAGGAACCGCACTCTTTCGCCACTCATTACACCAACAATCTCTTTAAACACTTCTTTCATAGCATTAAGCTCATGTGCGCTCTTGTCCGCGCTTCTAGCACCCCTTTCCAGTTTCTTGCAAGTATCGATGTAGAATTCCCGTTGATCTTGTTCCAACTGAACAATACGTGTCTTAAGACCCTCGTTCTGTTCCTGAATCTTGGCCAGTTGATCAATCATCAGGGCTTGGAAGGCTGAAGCGCTGAACTCAGACGGTAAATTAGTGGATAGTTCTGGATTCGTCCCTTCCACATCGCTGTTTTGCGGTGAATGATCGTTGCTCGAGGCCATCTTCAAGCCTCTCAATTTAATCGGCAGCCAGGGTTGTTTAGGTTAGAAGCTGGAAATGCCTGTACGGCAATTTCTTGATTTAAGGTTCTGATTTGACAATGCAAAACTCGATCTTTTATTGAAACAAAATGTGAAAAGCTTGTCTTCAAATCCATACAAGTACATAACTTATGGCTTAAGAAAATCTTTGGACTTCAGCAAGTGGCAGTTGTACTTTTTGCCAGCAATTTCATGCTAAAAGAAGGTTTAACAAGATGCGTTTAAACACTCTGCTTCTTGTCGTTCATTATTCTTATAAACCCTAAACAATGATAACACTACAGTCGTTCTAACTGCTTTCTTTAAGCTCGTTTTCTAGTTTGTCAAATTGCTCTCGTATCTTGTCGTTGTCTTGGCCAGTAGCCCTCTTGTTCACATTTATCGGCAACAGTCTGGTACCTACGTTTTCGTCGAGATGCTTGATTTCGCGCCGTAGTCCAACAGTAGCCTCTTCGAGACTGTTGTAAAAGCTACGCGCATGGTTTTCAAATTGGGGTTTCATGTTTTCGTTTCCTCTTTTCAACTCCTCTATGGTTCCCACTGCTTGAGAAGCATGTAGTAAAGTTGCCAGAAGCAAATCATCGATTGTATTCAAGCTCTTGAGCCTCTCCTGGATGAATTCTGGCTGCGGCATTACACAAAGGTAGAGCTGTGTTTCGATCTATGGAAACGGAAATCCAATCGAAGGTTTTTGATCATTTTCGGAATATCCACTAGGTTGGATATATATCAATGATATATATACATAATCAAAATGTAAATTCCTGAACAACTTGAACTACGGTGTAAGCAAGAATGGCAATTGAGCTAGGACTATCAAGAATTTCGAAATTACTCCAACACCTTGGGAATCCTCAGAACAAGATAAACGTACTGCGTATCGCTGGGACGAACGGAAAAGGTTCGGTGTGTTCTTTGTTGCAGTCAGTCCTTCAAACAAATGCAAACTACCAGGTAGGCAAATTCACATCTCCTCACTTAGTGCATATTACAGATTGTATCACTGTCAATGGAAAATCTATAACAGTCAAGGACTACAACGGAATCAGAAGTCGTCTTCAAGAGGTAAACGAAACGCATAAGCTTGGCTGTACCGAGTTTGAAGTTTTGACTTGTACGGCTTTTGAATATTTCCAAATCAAAAAGTGCAATTGGTGGGTCCTAGAAGTTGGTCTTGGGGGCCGCTTGGACGCCACAAATTGTTCTTTGGGTGCTAATAAAATTTGTGGAATTACCAAGATTGGCATGGACCACCAAGGTTTTTTGGGAAATACGCTGGAGCAGATAGGTACCGAAAAAGCTGGAATTATTGTTCCAGGCGTCCAATTTGTGGCCGTTGATGGTACAAATGATCCTAAAGTGCTGGATGTCATCAAGAAGCGGACGGACATCGTGCATGCAACATCATCTTTGACTAACTCAATAGTATCCGATAATGTTATAAAAACTAAATCGTGGGGCAACATAGATCGAGATATTGTTCCTTTGAATGGAGACTATCAGATGTCAAACATTGCGGTGGCTCTCTCGTTGCTAGACTATCTTCAGGGCGAGAGAAAAGCCTCGATTTCCCTCCAACAACTCAAAGACGGTCTACAAAATGTACGGTGGCCAGGAAGATTACAAAACGTACTATACTACACAGAGGGCAAGCATGAACCTTTGAAGTTATTGATAGATGGCGCACATAATGGTGATGCTGCCATAGCCCTGTCGAGGTACATTGATCAACATGTTCGAGATGATGATAATCCCATAACTTTTGTGATTGCAGTAACTCAGGGTAAAACGTTAGAACCTCTGCTTTCACCTTTGATTAAACCACAAGACCGGGTCATTGTTACAAGGTTTGGACCGGTGGAAGGAATGCCGTGGATTACAGCCATGACTACGTCCGATTTGATTTCGCATGTTTCCAAGTATACTAAAAACGTCTCTTCTCAACCCAGCGTTCAAAAGGCGATCGATCAAGCCTCTGAGAGTTGCTCAAACCCCACAGTATTGTGCGGTTCCTTGTACCTCTGCGGTGAACTTCTCCGTACCAAAAACGTTAATTCATAACTGTTCAGAATTATCTTTTTGCTCGCTTTCTCGACGAGTTCCTGAGCATTTGAGTGACGTCACTCGTACAAGCTTTGCGCTTCGTAGCGTGCTTAGTTTTCCCAGAGCCTTCTGGCTTGTGCGGTTCACGTCTTGGTTCGGTTTCGTTTTCGAGCTTGGCATGCTGCTCCCCGAAAACCTGGTTCTGTGAACCATCTTTCTCACGTACAAATGGCTTCCGTTCTTCTTCTTCCTTCTCTACTTTTACACTATTGTCGCCCTCCTCGTTCTTGATATTAGGTTTGTCCTCTAACTTAGCCAGAGATTCTGTTGTTTTACCTTCTTGCTTGAAGAAGTTGCGTACTGCACTATTCGCAGGGGTAGTGAGGTGCTTTCCGTTATTTGATACTTTCCCAACATCTGGATTTACCTGCCACCACTCTAGCTCGTCTTCGTTGCACTGCGCCTGTAGAACAGACTGCAACTCCGTTTCGTCCCATTGGGTCTTGGAATCGTCAAGCCAGGCGTCCCATTCTTTTGAGCCGTCATTCAAGACAACCGGCATACGCATGTGAAGCCATTCCATGTTTGGGGGTGCTGGTGCAGTGATGATGGTGTAAGTGTACAGATCTTGGGATGGCACATAGTCGTACATCCCTGCCATAAACATAACCTCGCGGTCTCTTCTGGTTACATAATATGGGATCTTAGTCTTCCCTTTTGTTTGCCATTCATAGTAGCCACTAGCGGGAACCACGCATCTTTTGTAATTGGAAGGCGCGGTCCACATCTTACTAGTCGCAATATTCTCACAGCGGGCGTTGAACGTCTTGTAAGGTTGCGATTTTGAAATGTCTTTGACCCAATGAGGTATGAGCCCCCACTTCATATCTTTAAGGTCCTTATGGTGAGTATAAACTGGTGCTGTCTGGGTAGGGGCGATATTATAGGATGGTTGGATACCGGAAGTATATTGCCTTGTATTTTGATATTCCAAGCCGATCTCCGTTAAGCGATGCTCCAGCTCCCCGGCCGTACAATCCAAAGCATATCTTCCGCACATTATTAGGATTCTTGAAGCTGTTTTGTCTTATGCATATGCTTGAAGCTTAGACTTCAAGAATTGTCCGTATGGTCTGATGAATGTATTATTATGGGTACCTGTCTAACCCTATAAAACGATTTACGCGACAGAAGTTACACTCGCAGGATCTTCGACGCGTGACAAGACTGCTACTTCATCTTCGTGGCATTTGCTCAAATGTCACTGAAGCTTGATTCAATCCCAAAAAGCATCAAAGTCGTTGCCACATACAATACGTGGATTGAACTACCGAAATTTAAGCCAAGATCCTTTATACTGACACTTTAGCCTTTAACCTATGTAATACAAGTCTATTGAGTTGCATGTGTGTCCATTTTAGCTTTCCTTTGTCTTAATTCATTATATTTCAAGTCAACGTCACATATAGCACTTTTTAGGTCTTTACTTCTCACAACTTAAACAAAATTTAAAACTATCAAAAACAGCCAAAGGAGTGTCGAAATGCTGAGCATGAGATTAGTTGCGAGAAGTGTGATACGTAAATGCCCACCCTTGGCTTTCCGCGCCAAGCTTCCGGTCCGGAACGTTGCGACAAACGCATTTGCAGCAACTAAATTGAAAAAAGATACCTGGCAGAAATGGATGTATAGTTTAGGCGCATTCGGTGCACTATCTTTTGGAATATACTACTATTACTGGCCACGCCACACATTTCCCAACGGGGTAGCGAAGATCTTGAGGAAGGCACTGTGGGAAGAGAGTGACAAGAAAGAGCACGATTACCAGTCAGCACTGAAATACTACCTAGAGGCGTTAGACGAATGTGATAAGCTTTCTATGGATCCTGTGAGTGATGAATATACGGGCATCGAGCTGAAGGTCGCAGAGATGTACGAGAGACTCAACATGGATGACAATGCTCATGACCTTTACTTGGAAATGTTATACAGGTACTTTGACGCCCTCCATGCGCCTGGTCGCGTGCCGGATAATCTGAGACCACATTTGATCCAGAAGGACCTCAGGATTTTGATCAAATCCCTTGAACTGAATAAAGATATACAGATTGGCAAAAGGAACCTTCTAGCACACCTACTATTGGCCCAAGAAGAAGTGTTAAGCAGATCGCCGGAACTAAAAAAGTATTTTGAGAAACGTAAAGAGCGGGCCGAGAAATTGTTTCAGGGCAAATCGGCTGTCCAGTCTTTGAACTTCGAGAATTTCGTAACTGAAGACAACATCAAGCTAAATGAGGATTCCTACATGATCGTGGATATGGCCAAGAATAGCAGTGCATGGGAACCATTCAAAGAGGAATTTTTCACTGCCAGAGATTTGTATACGGCCTACTGTCTCTCGACCAAAGATATAAATTCTGCTCTGAGTTGTAAACTGACTACTGTGGAATGGATGGTAATGGCCGATATGCCACCGGGCCAAATTCTACTCTCGCAGGCTAATTTAGGCTCCCTTCTATACCTGCAAGCTGAAAATTTTGAGTCTAAAATCCACCAGTTGACGCTGAAACGCGAGGAACCTAATGGAAACTTAGAAGACAACACCTTGATAAGGGCATTGCGCCAACTGCATAAAAATAGAGACTCTTGCTTCGAGATGGCCAGCCAGTGCTACGAAAGTATCATCAAGTTCTCGAAAAAAAACAAAAAATTAAGATTCAATGCAAAGGACCTTATGGACCCATCTGCGTCGCAGGCAATTGCACTCTCTATCTATGGGATGGGTGTCATCAACCTCCACAAACGAAACCTAGCTAAGGCGGAACGTCTTCTTCATGACTCTATCGCTATGGCCGAGGAAACTGGATTCCAAGAGCTGCTTACTGAGGCCCATCAAGAATTGCGCAAAGTGGCTCTGGCAAAAGAATCAGACTCTATAACATCAACAACGAATGTCGTCGAGTAACGGATGACCCCGTCAGTGTAAATAGTATATTCTTACTTGACTTAATTGGGTCTTCTGATAGTCACGTGTGAAGATGTAATATAAGAGTCTAGGAACACCTTTTTGTATAGCTCATTATTATATTCAACTTGCAGGGAAGTTCGATATAGCTTTATCAAGACAATGATACTGCGATCTGTGGCCGTTTCTAGGCAAACACGATACACCCTGGGTAGAAACTTAAGGCTTTTTGCCTCAGTAGCATCTGTCAGAGCTAAGCACGATCTGAGAAAAGTATTCGATAACCAAAAGTATTGGCGGGAAATTAATAATGAAGTTTTCAAAAGACAAGATTCAAAGAGCAAAGGTATAATTGGTAGAATTACCCAGTCTGCTACTCCTCTGGAAACTGGGCTCTTTCAGAATCCATATTTGAAGTCGAGTCAAGGGCTTCGAAAATATAGCATGAAAACGTTGGAAGACGCCCAGCTTTTAGTCGAGCAGATGCGATCAGACCGCTCTGAAAACGGACACTTAGCTTATATCCAAAGGCTCGATAGGCTCAGTGATTTGCTGTGTCGAGTAATAGATCTCTGTGAATTTGTTAGGGCGTCCCATCCAGATCCACAATTTATTCAAGCCGCCCAGCTTTGCCACGAAGAGATGTTCGAGTTTATGAATGTATTGAACACTGATGCAACACTTTATGAGATATTGAAGTCTGTATTGCGTAACAGAGCCATCACCGCCCAGCTATCCAAAGAAGAAATCAAGGTAGGAAACATCTTGTTGGAAGACTTCGAGAAATCGGGTATTGACATGGCTCCTGAGGTTGGAGAACAGTTCATTAGCCTCTCACAGCAGATAAGCTTAATCGGCCAGGACTTTATCAATAATACTGATTTCGCAAAGTCTGAACATGTTAGAATTTCCTGTCAAGATCTCGATAAGAGTGGAATGAATAAGCTTTTGCTGAATCAGCTTTCCCGCGATGCTCATGGTTTGAAGTACAAAGTGCCAACTCACGGGTACGTTGCATTCTCCATCTTGAGAAGCTGCCCCAATGAAAAAATAAGAATGAAGATTTGGACAGCCATGCATAGCTGCCCTGACCAACAAATTACCAGGCTTAAGCAGCTAGCCAAACTTAGAGGATACCTGGCCTACATTATGGGTAAAAAAAGTTACTCTGAGTATCAATTGGAAGGTAAAATGGCGAAATCTCCCGCTTACGTTCGTGGATTTGTGCAATCGCTGGTTGATGCGACAAAGCCGCTGGCAGTTCAAGAGCTGAAATTACTTGCAAACTTAAAATGCACGCATTTGAATTTGAAGCTACCAGAGTCTGATGCCGACATATTGAATATGGTAAGGCCTTGGGACCGAGAATTCTATAGTACACTGAATGCTCTTCAGCAGCAGCGCAAGAGCTTAGAAAATGAACAGATTAGCTCTTATTTTTCAGTTGGTACTGTCATACAGGGCCTGTCAAACTTATTTCAAAGCATATATGGAATCAAATTAGAACCCGTGGTAGCCACTCCCGGTGAAACATGGTCACCCGAAGTTCGCCGTATCAACGTCGTGAATGAAAAAGATGGCATTATTGGTGTTGTTTATTGTGATCTTTTCGAAAGAGCTGGAAAAACAACCAATCCTGCTCACTTTACAGTATGTTGCTCACGCCAAATCTACCCCGAAGAAAAGGACTTATCCACCATTCAGGTTGGACATCTCAATTCGACGAATGAAAAGTTTCAGTTGCCTGTCATTTCACTAGTTTGCAGTTTTGCTCAGAATTCAGCAACTGAGCAAGATGTTTGCCTCTTGCAACTAAGCGACGTGGATACTCTATTTCATGAAATGGGTCATGCAATGCACTCAATGCTGGGCAGAACTTCGTTACAAAACATAAGCGGGACTCGCTGTGCGACTGACTTTGTGGAACTTCCGAGCATCTTGATGGAACACTTCGCACGCGATCCCCGAGTTTTGTCGAAAATTGGTCAACACTATATTACCAATAAACCTGTGCCGCCTGAGTTACTGAAGCTTAATCAGACTGAATCAACATATCTTCAGCACACCGAAACTTTTTCGCAAGCAAAGATGGCGATGCTTGACCAAGAAGTGCACTCCTCTGTAATGCTGACAGATACCCCAGTAGACATTGTTAAGATATACCACGATTTGGAAACAAAACTGGGTGTTTTAGCTGATGACCAGAGTAATTGGTGTGGAAGGTTCGGGCACTTATTTGGCTACGGCGCCACTTACTACAGCTACTTGTTTGACAGAGCCATTGCCAGTAAGATTTGGAAGCACTTGTTTGCACAGGATCCGTTTTCTCGGAATAGCGGGGAGAAATTCATAAATAGTGTTCTGAAGTGGGGTGGATCGAGAGATCCGTGGGAATGCATCGCAGACGCACTCGATAAAAAAGATTTGACGAAGGGTGATGAAATGGCTATGAGATATATTGGGAACACCGAGGATATATGATGTGTATTCGTAGACGAAGGGTGTCCTGTGGTTTAGCTAAAAATCAAGGCATTTAAACAAAAGGGCCTCTTGTTGGACTTTATACAATCTGCATCTTGTACATAAATTTTAAAAGGAATATCATGAGATTCAATGCATGCTCGCTAGAAAGTGTCTTCCTTCTCGTTACAGCGAATAACTACATAGAATATCACACGGCCTTATAGCCGCTCGAAATCGTGGCGACAAAATAATGCCTAGCAGTATCAAATATACAAGCCATGGTAGAAGGTGGGCCACTTCATTGAAATGGAGCAAACTCCAGCAAAAACAAGCCTACATTTTTCGGAGACATCAAGACAAGAAAGTTGGAATAGTTCCGATTAATTCGATGAGCAGCAAACGTCTATAACCTAATATCATGCTTGCATGCTATTTCCTACTAGCTATACTTTGAAATTACTCTAACATTTCAACAACAAATAAGAGCCTTGTTGGCGCAATCGGTAGCGCGTATGACTCTTAATCATAAGGTTAGGGGTTCGAGCCCCCTACAGGGCTTATTTTTTGGCTTTTAAATTACACAATACTTATTTATCAAGAGTTCAATCAATGATCTACATGAAGATCTTAGAGTGTCAAGGAACGTGTTTCCTTGTAAAATTGGTGGATAAGTTGTGCTGGTAGGCTGCTGCTTTTTTAGATAGATGGGAAGTGAAGCAACGACTTTCATACTGGATGTTTCTCCATCCATGATTAATATGGGGTATACAGAGCAGGCCTTTGCGTACCTCGAATATGTGCTGTTCATGAAGGCTAAAAAGCAGAGAAAGACGGATTGGATTAGCTGCTTCCTAGCCAACTGTGCCGAAACTCGTAACAACCATGAGACGGATAACGTATTCGAGCTACTACCGTTTACCGCACCCATATCCTCCAGTAGGATTATTGAAGCCCTTCGGGAATTGCAGCGGGTCATTGACCAGGATGTTAAACAGCAAACTCGCGTGAACTCCATGGTACAGAGTCTCTTAGTTTCTTCCGTAAGTATGCGAGATGAGTTCAAAAAACGCAAGATAAGGAAACAGATCATGGTCTTCACAGATGATCTCAACGGCCTTGACATGACGGATGAGGAGCTGCGAACATTGGAACAAGAGATGGACTGTCGAATAGTACTGGTGATTTGTGGGGTCAAGGAAGAGGAAAGCAAGACTCTGGGGAATACTACGTGGGAAAAATGCATTGAAATCATTCCAGGCTCCGTACAGACAACAATGACGCAGCTTTTACAAGAAATCACCACGCCAATACCCGCCACGGTAAAACCAGTGAGGGTCTTTCAAGGGAGCTTGCGCTTGGGTGCTCCTATCGCAGATGCCAAAGATGTAAAACAAGAGCATGATTCTATTTCAATCAAGGTAGAGGGATATCCGGCAACTAAGGCCGTCTCTAGTTTAAATCGTCGCGTCGTCGCCAAGGCCGATGATGGTCGATATGAGCCCGTAAAATCAATAATTGAGTATGAGGCCATCGATCATATAAGCGATGATGAAGGCGACAATGATGCGGACCAGCATGGTGATCATCATGACACACCTACAGTGTCAGTCGCTAGAGATTCCGTCAAGAAGGCGTATCGGTACGGGTCAGCGTATGTCGTCTTGCCGCAAGCCATTGAATCGGAACGTATTTATCATACAACACCGGGTCTCGACATACGTGGATTTGTCGGTAGAGATGATATTCCAAGGCATTTTTTGAACTCCGAGTCGACGTTTATAGTACCGTCTACGAGGGATGGAACGCGCGCTGATTCCTTCGCGCTTGCTGCGTTGGTGGATTCAATGATACGGCTTGACAAGCTGGCAATTGCAAGATATGTGCAGAAGTGTGACAGTGAGGTTCAAATGTGCGTGCTATGCCCACTTTTAGTTTCCAAAAAACGAAAGTCTAGTGGTGATACATCTTCTTACATGCATGCTCTTGTTCTAAGCAGGCTGCCGTTTGCTGAGGACGAGCGAGTTTCGGATTATCCTAAGCTGCGTAATAGCGCTAGTGACGGAACGCCTCAAACAACGGAGATCGATGCACTGATGAGCGATTTCATTGACTCACGGGACCTCGGACAGGGTCCAAAAACTACCTGGTGCTCTACGCCGTTATACCAATCCCTGAACTCTACTGCCGAGGCCACGGACCCCACGTTACCAATACCAATGGAAGGCATCACAGATACACCACGTGAGTGTGATGTTTCTGCCGTACCTGCGATAGGCATACACCGCCAGCAGCAAATTTTGATCGAGTACATGCACCAGCGGATTGTGCGTGGGTCTGAAAACTTCGAAATGCCGGACTTGCCTGCTGTCTACAAATGTTTACTAAATCCCTCTCACGACAGTGATAAAGATTCTACGAAGCGACTTCAAGAGCTCTTGGCAATCAAAATAAACACTTCGAAGTCTTCCAGTGTGGATGCTATGGATGAGCAGCAAGAAGATGACGAGCAATTTGATATACCGTCTCTCGAAAGCTTATTGGCTAGGGGCAGAGCTTGAGGAGGTGACGAAGAAGCCACTATGAACTCTACGTCACGTGTGATTCAAATTTTCATTCTCATCGGTAAATTCCAGTTCCTTTGTTTTTGACAAAAGTTTGAGGCAGGGGAGGGTTTCTAATTATTTGCAGGAAGCCTTTTGATCCAGTAAGTAATTCTTGTTTCCTGTTTCAAGAGACACAATCACTGGCGTCTTCGTGTTATTATCAACCGCCGGTCATCTGTTTGACCTATATACGCTAAAAATAAATCACCAAGAGGTATTATTAGTCGAGAATTTGAAACTAAGACAGCATCACAAGATCTTTCATAACTCAAAATAATGTCGGCCTCAATTGAAACTATTCCCACTAAAGCCTACAAAGACCAGAAACCAGGCACATCAGGCTTGCGGAAAAAGACCAAGGTCTTTATGGATGAGCCCAACTACACCGAGAATTTCATCCAGGCAATTTTAGAAGCTATTCCCGAAGGCTATGAAGGTGCCACGTTAGTAGTCGGAGGAGACGGCCGGTTTTACAACAATGATGTAATGCAACTGATCGCCGCAATCTCTGCCGCCAATGGAGTCAGGAAACTGATTTTGGGTCAAAACGGGATTTTGTCAACCCCTGCAGCCTCAAACATTATCCGGACTTATCATGAGAAATGCACAGGGGGTATTATTCTCACCGCTTCCCACAACCCAGGTGGTCCCCAAAATGACTTTGGCATCAAGTACAATTTGAGCAACGGAGGGCCAGCACCGGAATCCGTAACTAACGCTATTTTTGAGAAGTCTACTCAGCTCACGCAGTACAAAATCGTGAAGAACTTCCCACAAATTGACTTTTCCAAGATTGGACAGGATCAAAACTACGCAGGGCTCATGATCGATGTAGTAGACTCGACAGCGGACTACGTAGCTCAAATGAAGTCAATCTTTGATTTTAAGCTAATCAAAAATTTCATCGATACGCAAAGGTCTACTAAAGGTTTCAAAATCCTGTTTGACTCATTGAACGGTGTTACTGGTCCCTACGGTAAAGCCATTTTCGTCGACGAGTTTCAATTGCCCGCTGAGGAGGTTTTGCAAAATTACGTTCCTCTGCCAGATTTCGGAGGTTTGCATCCAGACCCCAACCTGACTTATGCGCATACCTTGGTGGAGAGAGTTGACAGAGAACAAATTGCATTTGGAGCCGCCTCCGACGGTGACGGTGATAGGAACATGATTTACGGGTGCGGACCTGCATTTGTTTCGCCTGGTGACTCTGTCGCAATCATTGCCGAATACGCGTCTGAGATTCCTTATTTCAAGAAGCAGGGTATCTATGGGCTAGCCCGTTCATTTCCCACATCAGCGGCTATCGACCGTGTCGCGAAGGCGCACGGCTTGAACTGTTACGAAGTGCCGACCGGCTGGAAGTTTTTCTGTGCTTTATTCGATGCCAAGAAGTTATCTATTTGCGGTGAAGAGTCCTTTGGTACCGGTTCCAACCACGTAAGGGAAAAAGACGGTGTCTGGGCCATCGTGGCGTGGTTGAATATCCTAGCAATCTATAACAGAGACCACCCGGGTCGTGACGTTTCGATCAAAACCATTCAGGACGAGTTCTGGAACAAGTATGGTAGGACGTTTTTTACTCGTTACGACTTTGAGCAGGTTTCTAGTGACGCTGCGAACAATGTGTTGCAGGTACTCGCGGACTTGGTAACTTCAAGAGACAAAGCGGTCGGAAAACCCTTCTCAGCCAATACTGATTTGACAATTTCAGACTGTGGTGACTTCAGTTATACCGATCTGGACGGCTCTGTATCTGATCATCAGGGTCTTTTCGCCAAGCTTTCTAACGGCTGTAGGTTTGTGGTAAGACTATCCGGTACTGGCTCATCTGGCGCCACCATCAGACTCTATGTGGAGCGCTACACGGATGATTCTTCGAAGTACTCATTGACCGCTGATCAATTTTTGGAAACTGACATCAAGGGGATTTTGAAGTTTCTTAAATTCAAGGAATTCCTTGGCACTGATAAACCCACGGTCAAAACATGAGAAGTTCAACAAAGAAATTGAATCATGGCCCAACTTTGTCGACTTTGGGACCTAGTCTCACCGGCCTCTTCTTCACAATACTTTATCCTAAACGCACATAACAATAAATTGCCAAGAGAAACATAGAACTACATAGCTACGCATCTACCAATCGTTCTCGTCAAGAGGATTACGCTCTATCACCTTTTAGTTTGTTGAGTTCAAGCGAGCACTTATGTCTTCTGATATCGTAATTCTGAGATTTGAAATAGACGGGTAACGGTTGAAATTCCCACACTTATGTTTTGTTGTAATCTCTATGCTTCGAGCAGAGGGAGCACAACATCAAAAGATCGAATAGACGCCCAACCACTTGTCAGTTCATTTGTAATTATACATGTATTCCTGGAAGATTGCTAACAAATTTCGATTTGGGCGCTCGAAGGAGGAAAAGGAGAAGGAGAAGGACAAAGAGAGAGAACGCGAGAAATCCAAAGATAAGGAGAAACATGGGTTATTCCATCACAAGAGCCACCGTAGCGAATCCCCATATATGGAACCACCAAGAGACTCAGTGGATCGCAAGGAGACCATAGTTGCATCTACATCATCGATAGCGCCTGTACGTTTGTCATCGGATGTGAACAAATTTCCAACGACTAATTCTTCGATTTCGACTGGTAGAGACTCACAAAGGACGTCTAGTGACTTTAACAACATGACTGACTCCACTGGTTATGCAAGCAATAACGGTTTTGGAAGCAGTGCTAGGAATAGTGGTTTGTATGGAGGAGATCCTGGGAACCCCAATGTTAATGACGAAACAACGAGTTCCCACGATGTCATGCCCGAATCAGAGCCACTTTTTTCCGGCATTATGACCATTAAAGTTTACGGAGGTGAGGGATTTAAATTGCCGGTCCCTATAACGTCCAATGTTCAGATACTGAAGAAACTCCTTCAATCTGGTGTCATCAATCCATCCTCGGAGGACCCTAGTACTGATGAACTTGTGTCTTCACTTTCGCAACTAGACTTGAGTGGTGGTAATGAAGAAGAAAATCTGATAGATGGTGATTTGGCCACACGTTTTATTCCAGCAACGATTACGCTGCCGAGCTCAACCGACCTAAATCCACTCCTATACTTCACTATCGAATTTGATAATACCGTGGCAACTATTGAGCCGGAATCAGGTACCATATCACATCTGAGCTTCAACAAGATTTCTACGTTTGATGTAACGAGAAAACTGCCGTTCTTAAAAATTGACATTTTAGCACGCATTCCCTCAATTCTACTCCCATCGAAGGCTTGGCAGCAATCTAACTCATCCGATCCGTACATTCGTGATATTCTGGACCGCATCAACAACAACCAGGACATTCATTTGGACTCGTACAATTTACCATTGACACTAGACTTTGATTCTGCTACAAGCTTCCGCCTCTACAACCATCAGTGGGTTTCTCTAGAGAACGGCAACGGTAAGCTTAATATTAGCGTTGATTATAAACCAGCGACTAATAGAGCTTTAAGCATTGATGATTTCGACCTTCTAAAAGTAATAGGAAAGGGGTCTTTCGGTAAGGTAATGCAGGTCAAAAAGAAAGATACCAACAAAGTATATGCTTTGAAGGCGATACGGAAATCTTACATTGTCTCCAAGTCAGAAGTGGTTCATACGTTGGCTGAGAGGACAGTACTGGCTCGCGTTGACAACCCGTTCATTGTGCCTCTTAAATTTACTTTCCAGTCTCCGGACAAGCTGTACATTGTACTTGCATTCATCAACGGTGGAGAGTTATTTTATCATCTTCAAAGAGAAGGCCGATTTTCGCTTTCCCGCGCCAGATTTTACGCTGCCGAACTATTGTGTGCGCTTGAGACGCTGCATAATTTGGACGTGATTTATCGTGATTTGAAGCCAGAAAACATATTGTTGGATCATCAGGGACACATTGCGCTGTGTGATTTTGGCTTGTGCAAACTTAATATGAAAGGTCAAGAGAAGACTAACACATTTTGCGGAACGCCGGAGTACTTAGCTCCTGAACTTCTGCTAGGTCAAGGCTACTCTAAGGTCGTAGACTGGTGGACATTGGGTGTTCTACTTTACGAGATGATGACAGGCTTACCACCATATTATGACGAAGACGTTCCCAAAATGTATAAAAAGATTCTACAAGAGCCACTGCGGTTCCCAGATGGCTTTGACAAAGATGCAAAGGATCTTTTAATTGGCCTTCTTAGTCGGGATCCAAAGCGCCGTTTAGGTTTCAACGGAGCAGACGAAATAAAGTCGCATGCATTCTTCAGCCAGCTCAGCTGGAAAAGACTTTGGACAAAGGGATATATTCCACCGTATAAACCACCTGTCATGAGCTCACTGGACACAAGCAATTTTGATCAGGAATTTACCAAAGAATTGCCGGTCGACAGTGTTGTTAATGATTATTTGAGCGAAAGTGTACAACAGCAGTTTGGTGGCTGGACCTACGTTGGGAGTGAGCAGCTTGGAAGCTCTTTAGCACCTGGTAGAAGCGTGCGGTGATGGTGGTGGTTATGACAAAAGTATGTTGTCGACTTATCTAGTAGTAAGTCCTATTTATCCGAATAGTCATGTCTAAAGCATATGAGCAGCACGTACGCATTTCTTTGGAGTTAAAAAGTTAGGCCAACCAAATTTGTGGGCATGGTTTTTAGGCATTGACTACTGACAATAATGGAAATGCTCAGTTTTTTGAGCGCGGGTCACAACCAAGAGGCGACATAAATGAGGGGAATTCATAACACAATCTGCCTGCAGTATTTAATGCATAAAGCTCAATCAACTTTCTCATCTCCACCTTTCTCTTACTCAGTTTTAACCACTCGCTGAATTCGTTCAGTTGAAGAGTTAAATACCCAAGACAGTTTTAAACTATGAATGGACAGCTTATCAAAGTGGATCTTGCTCTTTGTATGCAGTTGAGGGATCGCGTACTGAACTTAGCTCCTGGGAGCTGCATTCGTGACCTGTCACTTCATACTATTTTGACACAGTAAGATCAACAATTTCCGAGTTTTGCGGCTGCTATCCAAATAATTTGGACTACCAAACTGGAGCATCTTCCAGGTAAATAGGGTATAGCTATTTTGCGTGAAAGAAGTTTGCCCCTTTAATGGACGGAAACTTAAGAATGCTCTTCGGTATTTTCGTTGCTCGTGATGAACATCCATAGTGAGCGCGATGAAATTTTTTGATCTTGATGCCTGCTGAGATTTACATTAAAAGAAAGTCACAGAACCTGAGAACTAGAACGGTCCGCCAGCTTTCATATAACTGCTGTTTAGCTATTATAGAATGATGGCCATTGAGCAATCTTCAAAGAGAAGTGCCGATGGGCCGACAGGTGCTGTGGAGGCCAAAAAGAGACGGGTTGAATTTGCTGATGAGGTCATGATCCACAGTGAAAACGGCGAAAACCAGACCAACAAGGAGTTTTCAGCAAAACTTTACCGTAACTTTGTGCTGAGCGCCATAGATGATCTTGAAAGAGTATGTCAAAAGAAAATTACACGATTGGAGGTTGCTACTCGAGAGAGGCCTTATAGTTTCAGGAGTTCCTCTTTCACCTTCTACATTTACTAACTCTCGCCTCTTCGCGCGTAGAACGATGCCTCCCAAATAAATTCGTTAGCTGCGCAGATAGCGCTCCCGCATTCGAGTCCCGATCGGATTTCGCCCGAAAATCTATCAATCCTCCTGCGGACTTTGTCTTATAACGTCAGCAAGCTCGATACCCAACTGTGCACATCCCTAATCCAATCTGTTATCAACTTTGAGAAGTGGTGGGAACTGCCCGCCGCAACTCTAAGTACGTATATATTCTTCATTAAAATCCTCTGCTCCAGCTTACCAAAGTGGTGGCAGGATGTGTCGCGCCCGTTGATCGCCAGTTTCAATTTGTCCGTGGAAAAAACTGTCCAACATCATGAAATGCTGAAATACTTCCTTCGAACGATTCCTACTTCGACTGGGTTCATTGACTCCTACATTGCTCGTTTTTTCCCGAATAAAAACGACTCAAAAAAGAATTTAGTCAATTACATGGCCAATGTTTTATTACTGACCGACTATTGTAATGAACTAAGATTTCAATCTTGGTCGTTGGTTATCGAAAAAGTCATTTCCATTGACGTCGAACTACAAAATGAGCTCGATGAGTTGGACGATGACTTTGAAAATGGCATTGATGACGAGATCGAAGGTGATGAAGATACAGACCGGGAGAATCTAAATCTTGACAGCGCTGATTCCGATAATGAACTCGATGACGAAGACTTAATGGATGGTCAAGAAGAGTACAACGTGGTCGTCTCGCAAAACATAAAACAACTGTCGTCCAAATTAGACGCAATTCTTTCTCTCATAACGAAAAGGCTATCGCAATCTTTGACCGTGGAGAGCATTGAAAATGGTGACGGCGTCAGCATTTTCAACACCCTAATAAGCCTCTTCAAATCACACATTCTTCCGACCTACTATACCCGTTCCATTCAGTATATTTTGTTCCATGTCTCACAGCAACAATTGGAACTCATGGATGCTTTCTTAGTTACTCTCATTGATATTGCATTTTCCCCTAATGAAATGATCGAAAAGAGGATAAAATCTCTACAATACATTGGGTCCTTCATTGCTCGTGCTAAAATGCTATCAAACACTCAGATCATATTTGTGGCAAGTTATCTAACTTCTTGGCTCAACCGTTACGTCCTGGAAAGAGAAGACGAAGTAAGTCAGACAAATGGTGTCGAGAGATTCAAACATTTTTATGCTGCATTTCAGGCATTATGTTACGTATTCTGTTTTAGGCATGCGACTTTCAGAGACGGTGATTCTTGGGAGTGCGAGATTGACAAATTTTTCCAAAGAATGGTCTTGTCTAAATTCAATCCTCTGAAATACTGTAACGAAAACGTTATGATGATGTTTGCTCGAATCGCTCAACATGAAGGTGTCGTCTACTGTTTTGGTATCATTGAAAACAATAACAATGAAAGGCTGAAAGGCATTATGGGCAAATCAGATAGTCAAAACTCATCAGGTACAGTGAGTAATTGGTCCCTTGCGACTCGTCAACAATTCATAGACCTGCAAAGCTACTTCCCATATGATCCGCTTTTTCTCAAAAACTTCAAAAAAATGATGAAGGACTACTACATAGAGTGGAGCGACGTCAGTTGCGAATATGAAAGCGACGAGAGTGACGAGCTTGACGAAATAAACAGGGATATATAGGTTACCAGGACTACAAATACGTATAAATTAACACAGCATGCTAAGAATACTATTTCTTGGCCAGTTTTGAATTATAAAGACACCATCACTTACAGAACGCCCAATCTTGCTCCCCTTCAAGTTCTCTACTACTGTCTTTTTTGATAGACACAATTTGAGTTCAGCTTAACTTCAAAACTCTTCTCACAATGTCACCTTGTCCTTTACCGTTTATATATTGTACTTCCTATTTGTTTCTCTTACCTTTTTGTTCCTCTTACCCAGTTATGCTCCGTCGGGCAGTGCATTTTCACCATTAATCCTACGCGAAATGTCAGCGTTGTCTGCCAAAATATCACGACCATTCTCAACATTTGGTGTGCCTGCAACAGCGGATTCAGCTATTGAATCTGTAGTGCTGTGTACCTGATTTGGAGTGATTCTTCCGCTGCCGTTTGAAACTGTTCCAGCGGAGGACCCACTAACCTCTTGACACCAATAGCGATGGTAGTTCCATGATTGTAGTTGACACCCTCGCGAGCAATATTTTGTTCTCTTGCACCGTCTGCACTTTGCGAATCTCTTTGGAAAGTCTTCCCATTTACCACATGCAAAATTAGCGCACTGTCGAACTCCTGTCGTCTCGTTTTTCCTGCATGAGTTTCTCATAATCACAGAACTCCAGTAGGTCATATCTCTTTCATTTTCTTTCTTAATAGTAAATCGCTCCACCAGAGGGAAAAGGTTGAAATGCGGAGCATGTATGAGATGATCATAAGTTTCGTCGTCTAAGTCTTTAGGCATAGTGTCATAATTCCATTTGCGTCTAAATTCTTGTCTAAGATAAGCCATTTCTTCCGATCGTTCCAGATGCAGTTTCGAGCTCCTCTTGTGCGAATGCTGAGGGGCAGAATTATGGAATGAAAGCTCTTTTCCGATCGTTTTACAACGAGATTTCATATTAATCAAAAACGGATCATCAAAGTCGACTGTAGTCTCATCAGGTTCCGCTTCGAAATCTGATTCGTCTAGCTCTGTCGTGTTCTCGATCTCGGGTGAGATTCTTAAAGAAGATAAATCCAGCTCTTCATGTTTTTTCCTTGCTATCGAGAGTGCGTTTCGCAGAGAGAGCGTTTTGACCAAGTGGGCCTTTTGCAAATGCGGTTTCATATGTGTATACTTTGAAATAAAGGCCAAGAGCTGAAGAGACCAAATAACGTCGTCGGCTTTTGGTACAATTTTGCCCCAGAAGAAGTTTCGCGGTATCGATACTGTTATATTATCGTAATTGTCTGTTTCCAGATCATTGAGGCCTTTTTCGGTTTCCATTGTGGACTGCCATAGCTCGCTGAAGCTTGTATTTAGCTGCATTATATCAGGCTTGGCCAATTGCTTGTATCGCAAAATCAAGCTTTCAATGTCAACTTCTTGAGACACGTCGTAGTCATCACTGAAAGAACAGTTCTTCAGATCGAACTCTATCGGAGCGTTGCTCATAAAATCATAGCCCTTTTCCAGCAGCAGATAATTGTCGAGCACCGTAGCCAAGATTGGGATAACCCCGGACGATACGACCTGTTTGCGGATTTGTTCTGTACCTCTGGTACCCGTAAGCACTAAGCACTGGAATGCCAGTGTCCATTTCCAAGCAATCATGGCGAGCTTTCTCTCTCTCGCGATTTTCTCCACCATATTCAAGCCATCTTCCACTTGCGCATTAGGCCATTCGTCGAGCGTTATGTGGCAGTCGTGCAGAATAGCGACGAGCCTTATCAGTGCGCCATCGTCGGCCACAGTTTCTCGCACTTTAGCTGAGTTAGAGGTCAAATAAGTCAAGTGGTTGAGCGAGTTTATAAGTGGAATTTCCGAATTACAGTCTAAACCTCTTCGGTCATAAACAGTAGAAGTTATCGTCACGCTAGACCTGTTCAGTAACACGCATCTGTGATTTGAATCGCGCATTGATCACTTGTGCTCTAGAGCGACCTTTGCTTTGTACTCTGTGTGATCTTCGCCACCCACCTTCTATAAAGTGATGAGATACAATCAATGCCCTTTTTCAAACTATATTATCATATCATCTCTTCAAAAACAAACATATCAAAACTTGTACTATAAAAGAATTCAGAAGCAACTGAGACTAAGATGTTTACAATTAAATTGAATGAGCAGCTAGTAGCAACCTTAGAGTCGTTGAAGAACGAGTCTGTCGAAGTACAAGATTTCCTCGAAAGTGGTAGCATACCTATGAGAAGTCTCTTGGCGCTTCGCAATCAGTATCGAGAAGATGTGAAACTAACTCAACTATTAAGTCCTCTTGAGTTCTGCTTCAAACCGAGACCTATAAAAGGATCTGATTATAGTGAGGAATTCAAAAAGCAGCTTGGTCGTTTGCGATTGGAACAGGATGAGAAAGAGTACCAGGACATGGTTAGAAGAGATAAGTTAGCTACATTTCATGACGATGAAGCTCTCACGCCAGCTCAAATGAGCAAACAGGTGAAAGAGCAGATCACGACCGTCTTCAATATATTAGTATCCGTGGTATCGGTAGTTTTCGCCGCTTGGTATTGGTCCGGGTCGTCTGCGGGAATGAAGCCACACAACCGGATATTTCTGTGTCTCTTTGGTGGCATCCTCATCTTGGTAGCAGAGGTGGTAGTGTACAATAGCTATCTGAGGAAGATTGACGAAGCAAGAGTGCGGGAAAGGAGCAAGAAAGAGGTCAAGACCGTCGTCGAAAAACTGTGAGTAAAAGCAATTGTGAAGATTGCCGTTTTACTGGCGTAATACCACAGACACCGACTGCGGTGCCTCTGGTAAGTCCTCATAAGAGATCTGCTTGCGCTTGAAAGGGAGCAAATTATCCTTCAGGAAGTGCATTGTTTGAGATCTAAGCGAAACTTTGGCCAGCTGTCGACGCTGTAAACTGGTGAAAAAACTCCACTTCAGTAGCATAGAGAAAAACTCGATAAATGAAAAATCTGGCCACAGAGTGTTAGTGAATTCGACTACGCCGTTTTCGTGGACTTGCCACAACATGTAATCCGATAACCGCGTGTGGCCGCTGGTGCGAATCAGAAGATCACATTTATTGGCGTAGTCTCCCAAAAACATCCGTTTTGTGAAATTTTGGACATCAATATCGGCTGCCCGTTGGCCATGGTATTTGCAGCCCTCTGCGGCATCATAAACCGCATGGTAAATGTCGTTTCGGGAGGTGTACGGGAAACAAATATACAAAATCATGGATTCGCCTGCATCAGTCATTCTCTCAACACGCGTAATTTTGTCGTTCAGATTTTTTGAGATCATGGATCTTTCACCTATGACGCACAAGCGAAGTCCGTAAAGCTCACTGTTACGATCTTGCGCCCTGTGCGCAACTTCATCAAGCTTTTCGGCTAGCAAGGATGTCAAAACGTCGACTTCCTCGCGAGGTCTGTTAAAGTTCTCTATGGAAAACGCGTATGCAGAGACAGTCTTGATCCCAATACTTTTACACGCGGCGAGTAAATTCAGCAGCGTCACAGCACCAGCTTCGTGGCCAGATTTTGTGGGCATGCTCAAGGACTTTGCATATCTTCTGTTACCATCCATAATGAAAGAAACGTGCTTTGGCAATGGTCCAACTTGTAGGACACGAATCAATGTTTTCTGTACCTGCACGACTATCCATTGGATGCATGCCAAGTTGAGAATGCACGACCAAACCCATAACTCCAGTGCATGCAGAAAATGTCTCACAGCCGTGTAGCTGAGCAAATTTGGAAATTCGGGACGTTGTGGTTTAACTCGATTTTGTACCTGTTTCATTTCATGCTCGACCGCTTCCACAGCGCTATTCGCGCGATTTGTGCCGGTCATATATGTAGTTGCGCAGTATACAGTTGAGCTAGCTCTCTGGATCTCAGAAATCAAACGTTATACGCTTTTTATTCGCGTGTTCTGCACTGAAACCCTTAGCCGCCAATATTGTTTGTTTGATCTCCGAAACAGAACTTCCTCAAATGTTGCAACGATTCCTAGCACTAAACACGAAGACTTCAACAACGTATTTCGACCAATCACTACGTAAATCAAATACTAGTTCTCTGGCGCTGGTCAAAGGCTAGTTGAATATAATAAAATACTCGCACTAGCAGCAAGGAGTGATTTTCAAATGAGGGCCGATTATGTGCTTCCCTAGTTATGCCATAGCATTTCAAAGTGACCCGACTTCTGGAGAAATAAATTGTACATTAAAAAGACCCTGTATCCCAAACAACATAAGTCAACATACTTTTCCTGCTGTCATTTGCTACTCCATCACAGTGACTAGACATTTCCACATTCTTTTTGACTGTATATTCAGATCTTTTGATTCTCGTACAGTTTATGTCACTTTATACCAACGTGTCGTTGTTGAATGACGATAAGTTGAATTGTAAAACTAATTTAGATGTTTTACGCGCCTTTGAATTTGTATCCTACTATGTTCTATGTAATTCTTATCACAACTGTATTAATTTTTCCAATCATTGGTGATTACAAAGATCAAAATTGGGCAACGCGGCCTATGGGCAATAATATGGCCTTAATATACCGACTCGAGACGATTCAATTGCGAGATGCTGTCCCTGCAAGTGGACTCTTGACGGACGAACACCAGACACATTGAATTGTAGACGACAATGCCGTCTATAACCTATAAAGTATATGAGGCAACTGTTTTTGGCCGTGTTTTATATTTCATCGGGCGCTTACTTCCTGTTGCTCAGGTTTTCACAGCTATATTTCACTCTCAAACAATCTTGTAGATCATTACAATAAACCCGTAACTATTCTAGTATCTATTACTTGCTTCATATTTTCATGCCGTGAAAAGGCCACCAGCTTTTACTCAAGAGCAATGCCTAAATACGTCGTTATGAAGACATGTTTGAGGTCTCCTAAACCTGAGAAAATAAGGTTCTGGCTCATTACTGACTTCCACTAAAACCAGCGCTGGCCAAAGGTTCGCAGACTTCGAAATGAAGGTTCTGAGCATTAAAGATAATTTGAATCGTTTACGTAAAGTATTATAATTTTGCTGAATCACAATCACATTATGAAGGAGGGCCGCCCATGTTGCATTTTGGCAAGTCTATACGCCCTGAATCTTCTAGTGTTTCCAATGTGAAATATGCAATGGAACACATTTATGCAGTGAAAATTTGCTTCTCAACAGCATAAACCACCTTCATGGTTTGCTCCATGAAAGTTAAGCACAAGACCGTGTGGGGAGCGATTCTGAATAGCTGTGCTTCGAAACCTTTGTAAAGGGCGCTGATACCTTCGATACGGACTGTTTTGATCAAGCAATCTATAGGGCCCTTGTACAAGTTTCCCTTTTGGTTGTATACTCTGGTTAAAATGACATCCCATGGGTTCATCACTACACCAACACCGATACCGGACATGGTACTGGCAACTAGATGAAGACCAGTGCCTTCTTTCATAATGTCATGTTGGAGCAAGAATCTTTTAGCGGTGTTGTAGATTGGTAACTGAACAGAAGAGCCGGCACCAGTTCTCATGATGGCGGCGTCTACACCACGGAATAGACCCTTGACACCTTCGGCACGGTAAATGCTGGAGAGTCCGTTACCAATAGACGTATAGTGTGTCTGCTGACCAATTTGAACAGCACTCGAGTAGGACTGCATACGAGTCTTGATCAAAAACAATGGGGAGCCCATGATAGCACCGATTATACCGGAGGTGGCACCAGATACCACGTTAACCGCCACGTTTTGGACCTTGTGGGGGTCCTGCGTTGGGTAAAAAGTACTGTTGAGTAGCGCCCGGATAGGTTCATAGAATCCAAGCCTCGACCCGTTGAGCCCAATCTGGTAGATGTACGCGCATGACAAACCTTTCTGCAAGCCACGAATACCTTCGTTCTTGAAAATCATAGTTAAGGCCTGTAAAGGGTTCTTGTAAATTCTTTGCGCTTCAGCAGACATTTCACCTTGCAGTTGCATTCTAGTCTTCACTAACTCTATTGGATTCGTTACGGTCACCGCAATACATGCTGCCATGCCGCCTGCAATGAAAGAGCCCGTTTTGCTAACTTTTTGGGCCGCTGGTTTATCGGCATTGATATCAGCCATCTTTGTCTCCGGTTCTTTTGACATGTTTGCGATGATTCCAAAAGCTTGGTCAGTCTTGCGATACTGAGGATACTGTAAGTAACAATTATCTGTGAACTTTCCTGACGCACTCAACTGGATTGTCAAATTTAATATCGAATTTTTTTTTCAATTCTGCGCGATAGTACTCAGACCACGATAAAAGTGGGATTATGGTGCAACGCTTAAGACCGAATTCTTAACCTTAAGCTTGGTTTCCGCTGACGAACTCTGAAGACAATAAGAAGCTCAGACCTTGTAATCATCAAACGCGACGCACAACGGTTTTTCCATGAGAAACCTTCGCCGTTGAGGCTTATTAGAAATTCTGTAGTGAGGAACCGCACACGTCTTTCATCAAGTTTCTCGTGTAGATAAATGCGCCTTTTGTTCATGACGTATGTTCAAACTGCCCTCTTGAAGAGACAAATCAAGGGTTAATCGCGAAAGCCCCCAGAGTTTATCTATGTTTTGAAAGCTGTTGGCAGTTTTCACATCATTTCAAACTGTTAACGAGAGAGCTTTGAACTTCTTGCCAAACATCCGTGGGCATTCACAGGTAATTTGCGAGGTGAAAGGCAGTTTCAACAATTTCTTCGAATCTCAGGGCGCGGGAAAGGACGAAATTGGACTGTGACCTTTTCTCTTTTATATGGGTTGCGCTTGAGTTGAGTTCTCTTTGTGCATCCCTAGCTACATTATGTAGTGTCGTCTGCTCCTAGCTTTGACTAAGTTAAAGGCCAACTGTTTTAGAAAGCTTCTCTGATAAGTTGGGCGAGCTTTCCACTTTGTCAAGTACCCTATGTCCTACTAGAAAACATTGAGCGGCTATTTCGTCATTGATGATCCACTACAACAGGTATCTGATCTCTTGATGTTCAGTCTCTTTGTCAGGAAAGAATTGTGATACTTTGAACTAGATATGTTATTTGTCGTTATTTGGAATTGGCCGTTGGGTCACTTGCTCTCTCGCTCCCCGGCGAGAGGCTCCTCAGAGACCGAATGGACGTAGAGCTACCAAGTTGTCTCGACTTCGCCAGCGTAGAGTGTGCAACCTTCATCGTAGACCCTAGCAACCCCCCATGGTTTTGAGGTTCGCTGTCTTGATCGGGGTTTGTGGACCGGAAATGCTTAGCAGAGCATTTTAGTACTTTCTTTCTTACATTGGTAGATATGTCCGAGCGGAAAACTCGGATCACGCCCGAGCTGTCAGTCGATACCACGATGCTACCAATGGCTTCTATCATGGACGGAAACTTGCGTTCCATCAACTCATTGGCCTTTTGGCGCTGCTTTTTAGAGGGAACTAGAGGTTTGACTGATTGCTCTCGCATTATCGTGATGTCGTCTTCCGTCTCACTGAGGGCCATAGTGAGCTCACAGATTAGGTCGTCTGACAAGGCCAGTGTCTTTGCAGTATTTACAGGTCCCACAGCCAAGGTCGTCACCGTGTGGTGATGCGCATGAAATGCGACGTAATGGGAATTTTTGATGGCCTGGTCGCTTTTGAACTTTGAAGAAGGTGGTGAATTCCCATTTTGACCTGCGTTCTTCCCGCGTTTCGAGTCGGAAGAGTGGCTACTGCCTATGCTTAGACTCCTCCGGAGAAGGCCTCGTAGTGAGCCTCTGTGGTGATGCTCTTCACCTTCAGCGGTGTCTACTGATGTTGGAGTGGGAATGCTAGACTCAAGTCTCCAACAGTAAACCCACTGATTTTCGCTCGGTGCTATAACAAGTGTTTTCTTCTTGTTGGGAACAGTGAGTAAATGGGCACTAATTTGAGAGTGTGCGTTCTCAAAACCGCGGAGGACCTCTAGCAATCTGCGGCCCTTGATGCTAAATATGCGTACCCTCGAATCATTAGATGTTATCATTACTCTTAAATCGTTTTCCGGTTCAGATTTGAAGAATTCTATCCCAGTAATCTTTGGACCGCTTTCAGGGATCTTCTTCCCGTGCTCCTTGGCTTTCTCGAGTATGTGAAATGTGGAGATAAGCTCCAGTCCCTTGGTGTAAAGAATCGAAATATGACCATTGAAGGTACCAATGGCCGTGTATTTGCCATCGGTGAGAGAAGTATCGATAGCTGTAATAATGTCGCCACAGTAATATTCAAAGGACACTTTATGATCTAAAATAGACCACAATCTGCATGTATGATCCAAACACCCGCTTATGAAAAACCTATCGTCATTGGGGTGGAACTTGGCACATGTTACAAAGTCTGGGTGAGTGAATGTCTTGAGCGCCTTTGGGCGGTCACAGTGCCATAGCCGTGCGGTTTTGTCCATTGAAGTGGTCAACAGGAATCCGTTTTTAGACCAATCGAGATCTAATATATCTTGAGTGTGCTCTTGAAATGTACGATACGGCAGTGGATGGAAAACAGGTGCATATAGACTCATATACTGAGGCACAGCAGATTCGGCGTCATTTGAGGAGCGGCAACTGCTGTTGGTTACTGGCTTCCGAGCTGTAATTCTTGTGGCCTGTCCTTTCACCGTAGACGCTTGCAAATCGTTTCTCTCTAGTGGTGAAGAGATCACTTTCCAAACACGCAGGGTGCAGTCCTTACCGCCCGTCGCCATGAACTTTCCATCGCGGCTGAACTTGGTGGCCCAGATGGCACGTGAGTTGCTTTCCGCGAGGCTACTGAGTGTGTTGCTTGAGCTTGAAGTCAGATCGGCGCCACCGTCAATCTTCAGCTCTTGCGCAAGGAACAGGCGTCGGAATTGTTTGATCTTGGGCTGTTTTTTGTACACTCGGACGTACTCCGGTTCCTTAAGATATTTCTCAAACTGCTCACGATCGATTCTCCCGAAAACCGAACTGAGCGCCATCTGCATAGGCGTGCGCAGCTCCAGAGGAGCCTTTACATCAGGCTTGGGCACCGCTGGCGCCATATCCGAAAAGTCCGCTACATTAATTGAAGGTTTAGCGGTATTGAAAGTGACCGGACGGAGAACAGTTCCGTAGTCGTTATTGTCTCTACTCTCCCTGCTAGCGCTGCTATCACGACTATGCTTGCTATCTGACTCAAGTCCGGCGTTAAACAATCCGCTGCTTTGACTGGAATCCTCACTCTGCTTGCTCAACCGCTTGGACATGCTCAGGTCTTCGGTTGAGCTGTCCATCAGCTCAAACTGAGGCTTTGTAGCTTTCATTCAAGCGTCGATCTGGCTTGCCGCAATCGTCTTCTCAATTGGCACCCTATCCGATTGGTATCTTTATTCTACTTTGTAAAGGGCTCTTTTGCTGCTGTGTCGGTTAAGATGATATATATATAAATATATATTTTCTACGAATGGAGCGGGACGGACCCTGTTAAAAGTTAACAATCTATGAAAATATATTCTTGAAAACGAAGTTTCAGCAACATTTTGCGTCGTATTGAAGATATCTGGATCGTTCCAATTCCTGTCCAGTAACATATTGTCATGTCTTCAGGACGGCTGGATAGCTATATAACTAGTTCCATAGCGCTTTTGGAGGCGAACCCATCGTCCACGGTGGTTAGCATCAAGTATGAGAGTGGTGCCAAAGCTGGGAAAGTAAGCTTCCGCACGAGCAATCCACAGCTGCTGGCGCGATACAAATTCAGCACATCGAAATCTAAGGACGTTTCGAGACTTCTGAGTGCTGTTGGGCCGCGAGGTGTCTCGATCACGCCCGGGAAAGTGGCCAAACGTCGTTGTCGGGCCGCTCCAGTGATCGATGTGAATGGTATGAGCACACTTCTGGCCAATCGGGACATTCCGGAGGCCCGTGAGGAGGCGCCACAGCCCAAGGCGGCGGGCAAGAAGAAGAAGAACAAGAACAAGAAACGCTAGAACGTCTTGTTGCTTCGGATATACAACTAACAAATTAATCAATCAATGAACACCTATAAATATCAAAGTTATCCCCCAAACCCGCATTAGTATTTAGTTTTCCTTTTCAGTTTGTTTTTTTTTGGGCTCTACGACCGGTTGGCTCGCTTACCGCCTCGTTTCCCGCGCTTCTTACGGCTTCTTTTCTTGGCGTTCTTCGGCTTCTGCTGTTCCCCGGCCTCGTTGTTGTTTCTGTCGAAACTAGACGAGTCCCGCTCGTACCCTTCGATATCAACAGAGCTAGGTTCTCCTTCCTGAATCGTGATCGAGCTGCTGGGCATCGGTGCCAGCTCTTCGCTGGGATACTTAGGGGGCAGTTCTTCTCCCTTTTGCAACACCACATCCTTCTTGATTTCATCACCATTATACGCAGGCGGAACTCCAATATCTCCATACACGCTGCCGAATGCATATTTCTTCACGTTCGCTTCCACGTAAACGAATCCAAGTTGGCCCAAGTTAACGTGCAGCTCGATCTCATCCGATACCAGATCGGCCTCCTTAGGGTCATGTATCATTTCCAGCTGTTCATTGATGGCACGAGGAGCTTTTTGATCTAGATCGCTGGCTAGGATCCGTTCTCGCAACGAAACGTTATCGCAATCTTCCAGCAGGCCTTCGCGGGTATAAGTTCTCGTATAAGCCGCATTCATTGCACCAACGCCCACAAATAAATCGATGCCAACATTGTGCGTTAGATCCATAAGCTTTTTGCCATTATGGGTAATGAAAATGGCGCCGGTTCTGTAACGGTAGCCAAACCCAACGATATCACCTTCCTGGAGTTTGGGTAGCAGCGTGTTAGCATAGAATGGGTTGTTCATTCGCAGTTTACCAGTGGATTCATAAGCTATGGAAAACTGTGCCATTCCAGGCAATCGAAAGTAAGGATAAGGACATGTTACTAATCCGCAACTGAAAATGGAATTTGGCTTGCTTGGAAATTTGAATACCTTGACTTCAAAATACACCGCATCTTTCTTGTTATGAGGCAGCGGATAGTTCATGATGGTAGAGGCACTTTTGTTGAATTTAGTAAAGAGAATGTCGAGCTTATCTTGGACGATGAAACTGGGTAGGAAATTACCGAACTGGTCAACGTTATCGTTGATGGAGGGCAAAAAATAGTAACTTTGAATACCACGATCCTTGATAAATTGCTTATCGCTGACATTGGTGTACGTGCCAAACTCTTTGATGTTTGCGGGGCACATTTTTTGAAATTCCCTAGACCGTCGATACAATTCCACTTCGAATCTCGACATTCGAGGCAGCTCTGTAGCTTCTTGTTCCAAGAGTGCTTGCTCATCATCGAACTGCCCTGGTGCCAGGAAAGAGCCATCCAACAACACCCCACTGCGTTTCTTTCGAAAAATATTGGGCATCGCAGACGCGACTTCCCCGTCGTATTCAGCCTCGTCTGCACTGCAAAACGTCACATACACCGCTACTATGATCAGCATGACCATCAGGACGGCAAAAGTCACAGACAAACTGATCAGAAATACAAAGCTAATCGCCTCTCCATCTGGGTGATCTCCCAACGGAGGCTCAAAAATGGGCTCGACGGCGATCTTAAAGTCGCTTCGAGTGACTGAGACAGGATCCTGCATCTTAAGGATTATCTACTCAGACAGGACACGTCTGCTAAGCAAAGATAAACTGATCTTGAGGACTTGTCGATATCTAAGTAGTAGCCGAAGAGGAACATGCCAGAGCACCTTCTTGCTTGTCAATTCCAATGCGGAGAGTCGTTTGGTACGAGCTCTGTTTTCGGGATTTGAATCGGTTTCGTGGCTGATGGGCTATCAGAAAGCTACAAGTAGACTATCAAGCAGCCTGTAATTTATAACCTCGAAGGCCGTTGCCGGCCAGTTGTTCCAGCTTTACTCTTCAAGCGTCCGCGAAAACTACCCGCGTTTCAGAACCAGAATGTAAAGCAGATGGAACACTAGTGAGATCTGTGCACATGGGGAGGCCTTCACAGAACGATTCCCACTAAATTGATCGTCAAATTGGCTTTGTCTATGTGTCATCGAGACTGACGTCGCAACCGAAGATTGGCGACGGCGACGACGCAAACGTATCTAGTGATATACATATATACTTCTCAATGCCGGATGATTATCATTCGAAAGAAGCAACAGTTGAGGCCATTCCCGCTGCACTTCAATCAGCTTACTTTCGTGGTGTTCAATTGCGCACGCTCCTTGCTTTGAATACCACGGTCCCGAAACGGTGGCGTTCCTTGAACCTCAACCAGCCGAAAGAGACGCGACTCGATCGTCAAGCATTTCCACAGCGTCCTGAAAAGTACACATGCAAACCTAGAGCAGCCGTTGCACACGGGAACTGGATCCATCACAGCAGATCACATCTTTTATTTGAGCTGATACAAGTCTGCGCTTCCTTCCCTCAATATCAATTCGGGCGTGTGGCGTAGTTGGTAGCGCGCTCCCTTAGCATGGGAGAGGTCATCGGTTCGACTCCGGTCTCGTCCAAATTTTATTTTTTCTGCCCTACAATAATTTTTACCCATTGCTACATATATCGCATGAACAGAGAGGAAGATACAGGGGAAAGAGAATTAGCACACTGAGACTGCACTTTGGGCTTTTTTTGACCTGCCATAATAAATGGAGCTCTTCCTTGTTCTTGACTTTTCTAGAACGTTCTTATATTGGTCACTATTCACGAATATGCTAATGAATTATGTCAAGCCCGGTATAAATAGTGCGTTTTAAGTGCAAAGGGTTACTTGGTGTGCCTCTTGACAATTGTGCTTAAGTTACAACAAGTATCACTCTAAATCAAAGTTATATCCACAATGTCTCCAGCTCTCACACCAGAAGTTTTGTGGGCCCAAAGGTCCAGCAGTTCCGACATAGAACAAAACTATCTTCTAGTAACAATCATGATTCCAGACTGTGAGAATCCAAAACTCGAATTGGACAGCACGCATTTGGATTTCTCCGCTCAATCACCAGGCCATGTTGGTGACGAAGACGAGCACAAGTACCGCTTGCGTATTGACTTCTACAAGGAGATCGACGCCGAAAAGTCGCTCAGCAGAGTGGCAAACGGCAGAGATTATTTCCTAAAACTGTACAAGAAGGACTTGGACGCGGAGTACTGGCCTCGTTTGACCAAGGAAAAGCTTAAATACCATTTCATCAAGACCGATTTCAACAAATGGGTTGATGAGGATGAGCAAGAAGAGGAAGAAGAGGAAGATCACGGTTTCCCTGGCGCTCAAGGCGGTCAAGGTTTCCCAGGCGGACAAGGTGGTCAAGGTTTCCCAGGCGGACAAGGTGACCAGGCCGCAGCTTTGCAAGAGCTTCTGAAAAACAGCGGAGGTCAAGGTCTTGAAGGTCTAGAGGCTCTACAAGGTCTCGGCGGCCAGGGTCTAGAGGCCTTGCAAGGGCTCGGTGCTGACGCTGGCGCCGCTTAAATACCTATAACAGGCTCCTTGCAAAAAACACCTACGTAACGTAACGATTTTAATTTTTTAAGAAAAGAATTTGTACATTTACGATTCGAATAGGCTTATTGTTCTATCACAACACTTGGTAGTTTAGCTTGTCCTTGTAAAGTAATTGGTAAGCCTCCCAAGATTGACCCGGTTGTAGTTTGACGAAATCGTGGACATAACCGGGCTCAACGCACACCAATTCCTTGAAGCCGTCCTTTGGTTCAAAATCACCCATTCCTTTGGATTTTTCTACCCAAGGATTCCACACCACAGCGTCGGGTAGATTGTGTCTTTTGATAGTGTGAACCGGGTGGCCTTTATCGATTACCTGGACTAACCGATCGTCTTCGACCTTTTGGTAAATCCTGTCCAGCTCTTCGTGAAAGGTAACGACAGGTTGTTTATCCACATAGGATTCCTGTAGCATTTGGTCGAAGAGTTTCGTCCCACTCAAATTGGATACCATGGTATCTTCGATATCGTCGATCTTTAGATACGTATGAAAGAGCCAGTTGAACTTGAGTTGTTGGTCACTCGAAGTATTGCTCACCTCAATATGGGTTTTTAAGTGCTCCGACCCCATTTCCACAGTTAAAATCAAAGAGTAATCCATTGGCCATAGCTTGCTCAATTCAGGGTTTGCTATCTCAGGACCTAGCCCGAATTGCACCGTGGGCGGGTTGGCTTTAACTTGACCAAGAAACTCCCAAGTGGAATTTCTGGCCAGTCCGTGCTGGGGTAATTTGCTGAGGTCTTCATCGTCCTGGTTTTTACCAAAAACGGGGAAAACCAGTGGAATACCACCACGGACAGGTTTTGAACCATCTAGTTTGGCCGCTGAAGACAACCACAGCTGTTCTTGACCGTTCAAACTCCATGAAAACACTGTTGCACCATATTTCAAGATTTTAACAAAAGTTTTGTTGTTATCTGGATGCGTTAATATAACTTCCGAGGTTGTTTCTTCGACTGACATTGTTCAATTAGACCTCAACTGGAACAAATGAATATCTAAGTTCTACTCATTTAGAATACAAGGTTGTTGATAACCTTAAATTATACATTATGAAAACTTCTATTATACAATGTATGCACGTTCAGTATGATATTTCTCGGCCAGACAGTGACGGTCTCACTCTTGGGCGAGGCACTATAGGTAGCACCAGCAAGGTGGCCAGAATGGTTGGGGCTTATTGAATGAACTTAAGCGTAGGAACAATTTCATGCACGTACGGATTTTCGTAAATTTTCTGAATATCGAAACGCTGATTTTTGCGATTTAAACAGCTGGCCACAATCTGTTTGGCTGGCGAGTCCGAGTCTGCCAATTTTAGCCAGCGCCACTCAAATCTGGATATTCTATGAGCGACAGAGCTTCTCCTTTGCCTCTTACCAGGAACAGCAGTTGGCAAAGGATCAAACGGCAGTCTTTCCTCCAGTAGTGCATATAAGATCACGCCTAGCGCCCAAGTGTCACTGAGACGGCCATCATAAGGTACGCCCATAAGAATTTCCGGTGAAACGTAGTCCTCCGATCCGCACCTGGTAGTGCACATTTCTTCGGGTTCAATACGCCTGCAGAGACCAAAATCGGCCAGTTCAACGATATGATGTGACGCCAGGCTTTTTTCGCTCTCGTGCATCTCCAAGAGTGTTTCGAGGGGATACTTTATTAGAACATTTTCGAGTTTGAGGTCTCGGTGAACGATCAAATTTTCATGGAGATACTTGATCGCTAGGACCAGCTCTGTAAAGATTCTTCGTAGCAGCCATTTTGGCAACACATTCTGACTGGCTAATTCGAAAAGATCCCCACCGGCACAATATGACATGACCATTTCACAAGGCGGTAGACCATGCGTAAGATCTCTTGAGCTCAATGGTCTCTTACTATTGACGAAAGTAAGATCGTTTATTGCTAGTAATTCAATGATACATGGATGTGAAATACCGACTAGGGCTTCAATCTCACGCGTAAGTGAACGTTCGACTCGTGACAGTACTTCACGGTAGCGAGGCGATTTTGGCGAGGATGACAAGGTTAAAGCCTCGGGGTACTTGACACACTTGACGGCAACTTTCGACACGCTGGTCTCATTCAAATCAACAGGCTCGTACAAGTAAACATCGCTAAAGTTTCCTACTCCGATCTGTTCCATCTTGCGTAGTTTCAAAGCCTTTGAAGAATCTTTAATCGCATATGCGGTCAGAACTCCATCGGTGCCCGGGCTCAAGGACTCTGGAGTGTACGTTTCGTTTGCTGTTGACTCTAAGACCTCCTCGAGAGTGTCCAACTTGCGATCTTCGCCGGGCAGAGACGCTATTCTTTGCGAAAGACTGCTAGCAGTAGCTGGTGCTAAGGCACTGTGAGGAGCGTATTCGGACAGAATACGCTGTTTGTCTTCCAAAATGTGGGAGCGATTGAACATCTCGGCTGTAGGGGAGTTCAACATGCCGTAGTCTTTCTTTGAGCGAGCGCTGGTAGGCGCTCCTGGAAAGCTCGATTCCACTGGCGATCTTGTGGCCATATTGGGCGACGATGGCGTGTAAACTAGCGGCGTGGGCAACATGCTCATGTCGCCGCCCATGAACTGCTGGATGGTCAGCTTTGGGGGTGTGGACGCAAATAGCTTTCCATTTTCTGTGTTTTCTTTCGCTCCCACCTCAGGGAACTCTGCTTGCGCTAACTTGGGCGCCGGAATCGACTTTTGGTATAAGTAAGCGTCTCTATCGCTCATGGCGTTCACCGTGTATCGACTTAGGTTTAATAGAGGCCCTTTGTGAATCGTTTAGACACGTATCACGACGTTCTTCTTCTTCAGGGATAATAGCTTTAAAGCAAGCAAGGTACCATGTTGTTGATATCGCCGATTTTCAACATAATCTCCACGTGGATGTCACGTGGAGATAAAGCGCAAGCGTTGATTTGGCGCGATAGCATGGTTTGAGGCTTATTCCTTCTTGGTTCTGGCCTTCTTGGGACGTAGCTGGTTTGCAATGTCGGTTTTGGAGGTGCTTGACCGCTTAGTACCCTTTTTGGCGGTCTTCGTAGCGGTTTTTTTGTCAAATTTGGCCAACTGCTCATTTCGGGATTTGGTGCCGTTGGTATGTAGACTTTCTGATTTTGTGTCAAACTCCTGCATATCCTTCTCTTCACTATAATTTTCCAGCCACTCTAGAAGTTTGATTTCGTTGCCGTAGCCTTCGTCCTCGGGCTGAGGTGTCTCCAAAATAATGGGAATACCACGCAAAAATTCGGCATTTGCAACAAGCTTGAACACTTCGAGCCCCAAGAACCCTTCGCCCAGCTTTTCGTGCAGATCGCGATTAGCTGCCAGTGGGGCTTTTGAATCATTTAGATGGACTGCTGAGAGATACTTGAAACCTATGATGTCGTCGAAATTCTTCCAAAATTCGTCAAATGCCTCTCTCGTGCCGATATCGTAGCCGGCAGCGAACGTGTGGCACGTATCGATGCATACGCCTACTCTTGACTTGTCTTCTACCATTTCGATGACTTTTCCAAGGTCCGAAAGGTCGCTGCCCACCAAGGTTCCCGTGCCAGCCATGTTTTCTAGCACAATTTTCACGAATCCGGTCTCTGTGTGGGCTTTATTGATGTACGAAGCCAATTGCTTCAGCTGGGTGTCGTGATCTGCCTTCAACGATGAGCCGGGGTGAAAGTTGTACAGCCCGATCCCTAGCTGTTCGCAACGGCGCAAGTCATCCAAGAAACTATCGTAACTTTTCTCTGCTTTCTCTGGCTCAGGGTTGGCGAGGTTGATGAAGTATTGACCATGCGGCAGAATGTCCGTCAAAGGATTGTAACCTAACTCTTTGCAGTTCTTCTTGAACAAGTCTATCTCTTCTTGACTGTAGCTTGGTGAAACCCATTTTCGGGGGGATTTTAAAAACATGGCAAAAGCATTACATCCGATGTTGAAGGCATTTGTAACACTCTTTGAGATGCCTCCAGCCGTGGATATATGAGCACCAAACTTGTACTTTGAGGTAGAACACCTGGTGAACTGTGACATGCTTAATAGTTGACCTGCGATTTTCTCTCTGAAGGTTTCGAGATGGCCAGATTTTTCAGGTTGAAAAACTGACGGTTAAATAAAAGTACACAATGACCACGAAAATTGACGAGCTAATCCTTTATAGTCTTTTGATGTCCGATCTTGGGTAGCATAGTTTGAGTTAACGTGCTTGGTTGTACGAACTCTTCCGTTTGTCCTTTCTTGGATTTTAGGTCATAGTTATAGTTGAGGATTTCGATTAATGCAACTATACGGAATCTGAACGGTCTATTTCACATTGCCATTTGTCGGCTTGCATTATAAGCAGGGGTCGCTAGAATTGGTAATGGCAGTTACAGTAAATGATCAGTTCGCTATTTATTGATCTATTGTCACCATTCTTTGGTAAGGTCATCAAACGGTTCAAGATACACTGAGTCAGATTGTATTAATCCCAATCAATTCTTTTCAAATACGATGTTCTTTTCAAATACGATGTGTTTCACACATTCTAGTTTTCCTTTAGAAGATGAAAATTTGATTGAGAATTCAGTTCGTCACTCTTTTTCTTTATTTTATTTTTTGGGTCTCCCGACCTTGCCGATCTTACCTTTCGTTTTGGTCTTACCTTGGTCAGATTTCGCCTTAGCGTTGGCCACCGCCAATTGTTCTTTAGTCTTAGGTTTTAGTTTGAAAAACCCATCAAGACGACCTTGGACACCTGTCTTGAGACCCTTTTGCAACCGTTTAATGCCAGACCGAATTCTTTCTTCATTGAAACCTTTCTCTTTACACATGTAATCAATCAACTCTTGTTCTAGAGGCTCAGTCCATTTCAAATCGATTTCTGATCCCTTTAGGACATCAGGCTTCAAGAAGAGATCTCTCGCCTCCTGGTAAGGCCAATTTTCAGGAATTTTCCACTTGTTATTCGCGTCTCCGGATTCAATGTATGTTACAATGTTCTCTAGTGTCTTGTGTTCTTTGATAAGTTTTAGCGCCGTTACGGGGCCCACGCCTCTGATACTCTCACAATAATCGCATCCCAACATGATTCCTAAGTCAATCAATTGCTCGATGGTTAGATCTAGTCCCTCTAGCATGACTTCAACATTTATCTCATGAATGGGCTCTTTCTTGGCTTCAGAAAACGTTAAATGACGTAACAAATACGGCGTGCGGTAGCACAAAGTATCCATATCTTCACTCGCGGCCGCATAGACTTTCCCAGCTTTTGCAAGCTCCGCACACTGAGCCTCTGCTTCGCCCGGAGCGTTCACATATGGCAGCCCCATCAATCGCAGCAATTTCTTGGCCTCTTCATTGTGCTCCGGCGTAACTCTCACTAGTCTACGCTCGTGTTTCTGCTTTTCCGCCTCTTCAACAGCTTCTTTCAGCTTCTCCTCTGTAGTAGCACGCCTGGCGCTTCTTTTATCCAATTCGTGTGATTTCAGGATTGGAGGTTTCCCATCGAAGACGTAACATGGCTTGATACCGTTGTCAATCATCCGCAAGGTTCTATAAAATATACCCATTAGATGAGAAGTAGTCTCCCCCGATTCACTTGCTAATTGAACACCATCCTGTTGTCTAACGGCGATCAGAAACTGGTAAAGAGACATAGACGCATCTATGGCAACTTTACGACCAAAAAAATGTTTGATTTCGAGTCTACGCACCGCCGAAGGCGCATGTTCGGAAATGATAGCGTTCAAACCTTTAATACCCATTTTCGAAGTCTTTATGAGCTGGTTGTGTGAAAAGGATACAGCTATGGAGTTGGCGATGACTTAATTTTCAACTAATGGCGGAGAAGTGCAAGCGCGTGAAAAATTAATATATTCAAGAAAACGCGACGCGTAACGCGACAGTGAAAGTAGAATGGATGAGAAGTTAGATGAGGCTATGAGTTGAGCTCTTTGAGGTCTTGATACTCGCTCCTGAGTTGTCTTGACTCAATCTTAGCTCAAGTTAGGTTTTTTCGAAATTTGCCGCGAATCAAACTTGGACTAGTGACGCCGTTCATCGAAGCATGATTAGAGTCAACAAAAGACTCTTCACACATTTTGATCTCTTAAACAATAAAAGCCCTGTAGTTATTCTGTTATTCTTCAAATCTTCAATTAAGAATGACATAAAACAGACATATTTTTGTTTATAGAATAAATGTTTTTCCACCAAACTTGAACATTTGGATTGTGGAGCTGCTTTTGATATTTGGATTAAAATAACATGAGCGGACATGGTCGATTGTATTTATCTAAAATTCTTGTTTTAACCTTTTTATAACTACTCCTTTGGCTTAAGAGTTAACCACTTTACGAGTACGAATCAGCATCTGGGACTTAAATAGTTTTAATATCACCTAACGTGAATATGCTCAGGTTATTGACAATTAAACCTAAGAACAAAATAATCGCGGCTATTCTGATTAGAAGCGGCCGGCTAGTTGCCGCAATACCGCACTGCAAGTGGAATCAATGCCCTATGAGATATTCATTATATCTTCCATGTCTCTCCGTACCACTCTGACACATTGTGGAATCTGGAGAATATGCGTCATCTGCCAAAAACCTGCAGTATAGTGCGAACTGCATGGACAGAACTCCAGACTAATATGAAAGGGTCTTATAGGTGTGCACGGTGTTCACTCCAAGGATGGGACGCTTGTAATGCACCGAAAGTATCAAGTTATTGAGAGAAACAATCCTTTTACCAACCCAGGGTTGAATATATACCAGCAGGATTTATGGCCGACTTTATCTTTTCTGATGAGAGGATCAAAAGTGAACGCGGCAAACGAGCAGGAGTTAAAGCGACTACGTTGAATCTCACTTTACGCCCATCTTTCTCCACCTATGATGACTTAACCACAGAAATTCATTGTTTTAAGACGCTGAATGTATGTTTTTTCGCTTTCTTCTCATACTTGAGATGATGTATATATTCAGCTAGAGCTTACATGGTGCCAATTGATATATAATGTGCCCATTGAACGTTTTACTGGCAAACTTAAAAATTCGACAGAAGCCACCTACTACCAAAGATCCCAAAAAATGTCGAGAGCTAGTAAGAGTTGTCCTGAGACTGCTAAGATTGCGGCATGACATCCCAAGTGCCCTCGGTCCATGTAACCTTGAGAACCCAAGTTTTTAGCTTCCATGCTCCGTCAGCTTGCTTGACGATCTGTATATCATAGGTGGACCCCACGAGCAAGTGGTCAGCATTGGGCACTTGGCCTTGACCTGCACGGAAGTGCTGAGCCAAAGCGTTAGCGGTAACATGAGCTTTGTCAGACCCGTCTTTAACGTCCACGCGAACACTTGAGACCAGATGCTGAGTATCCATGGGGCCAATACTATCGAAGCCCGCATTGATTTTTTCTAGACCCGTGCTGACATTCCCACCTATGTCCAAAGTAATATCGGGGCTTCTAGCCCAAGCTGACTCCCAAAGAGCTTTGTCGTTGCTGTCAAGAGCCAAACAGACACGATAAACTACATCAACAATTTCTTCGCGAGTGGTGAGACCACTGAGTGATTTTGCATAGGCCATGGCAAAATTAGAAGATATTGATGTGGTGATCTCTTGGCGATAAATACCAAGAGGGCAAATGTCAACGACACTTCTCGATGGGATTCAATTTGATTTTGGTGATTCTTATAGGGAAAATGAAAGGCGGCTCAAGCTTGCCAAGCTTGCCAAGCTTGCCAAGCTTGCCAAGGCTGCCAAGGCTGCCAAGCCTGGATACCTCCGCTCTTGCCTTACAAAGGGTATAAACGGCGATTCATGAGAAGCTGCCTGGTCTTAGATTATGCCACCGGTAATTTCACGGACATTTTATAAAATGAATATCAAACAATTGCGAGCAAGCTTGCAAAGTGCGAATATCTTCATTCTTGCATATCAAAATGTATAAACGGCGATTTATGAGAGTTGCAAGATTTTCGATTAATGAGAAGGTGCAAGATTCTCGACCATACGAACGGTGATTTAACGGACATTTTATGAACCAGATTCTATTCACATTGCGGTTTCAGCAAATGCAAGATACTATGTGTTGATTGAGTTACGGATGCGAGGTCACCAAAACCGATATATGAGAAGTACGGTTACCAGTTTGGAAATGAGGTCCAAGCAAATCAACTGCAAGTAGGCTACGTCAAGACGAACAAGACCCATAGAAGAGGTCGCTGGGAACGTATCGACTTCAGGACATGACTGAACAACAAACTGGATTAAGGGCGGCTTGTAAGTATGACACGCCAAGTCGGCTTGTATAGCTAAGCGTTGCGAAGGCATATCGCGCATCTCTCTAACTGCGCCCAGTCGAAATTTTTTCATGTTCTCACATGTGTTCGAGCAGAGTTATTGAGAGTGGCCTCTATCAGCCGTATTCAAGTCATCGAGGTTCTTAGTATCGTTTTTGATGAATAAAATAAATGATTATTTTCAGCAATTAAGCTTTTGGCTGGTTATGTTTTTTTGACTGAGAGCATGATATCGCTATATACTGAAAAATCATCGGTATTCACCTTTCTCGGACGACGCAGAGCGCCCGAGAGCACCCGTCTTTTCAATCCAAGTATGTATTATTATAGTTGCGGCTATTCTGAAAAGAGGGAACCGGCTTAGTGCCAAAACATCGCGTTGTGAGTGAAACCAATGCTGTTCGGGATATTTCATTTATCCTTCCATGTCACTTCATACTATCATGACACCACTTAGATCTCGCCATTCATACAATAACTTCAGCGAGTAGCGCCCAAGAACAGGTGCGTGCACTCACAACAGTCTACCTCACGTAGTCGTCATACAATAAGTCGCCGAAAAGAAACAGCGATGAATTACTCATTTTTTTTTCGCACCTAGCGTTACTTATTTGTGACATATGGATAGAGGACTCATTAAGGCTTTCAAGGTCCGTGTTCTCCAAACGCTTGCGTGCCCGCTTCTTACAGCGCCAAAAGCAGTACAAGCTTACAAAAATGAACTGTGCAAATCCAAAGATTGTGATGGCCGTTGAGACTTTGTGCCGAAAAATGTCTTTGTCCGTTTGGAAAATAATCCTGGCAATGTAGATTAGGTAGACACAGCTTGATAATAAAAGTCCATAAACAAATTCCGGAAACTCACATACTCTTCAACTTTCCCAGCAAAACCCCTCTCAGGCCGTTGCTCTGGACACAGCTTTGTTGACAAATTCCATACCCTTCGTGGTCATCGTGTTGTAATAGTCTAACAGAGGATCGCAAAACAAGAGCGAAAGAACCAAAAAATTTACTTCAGTAAGCGACGTTTGCATAGTTCTAGGCCTTGTTCACGAGAACCAAGTAGCTCCGAAATTTGTGGAAAATGAAGTTTAGTTTTTCGGGAACTTATAGATCTTTCATGAGGTGAAGCTTCTTAGTAGGCGAAACGTTAGGATCATGACCAAAGTCGAACGCTGTCTATTGGCACCATACGAGTAACATCTTTTGATTGGAGACTTTCGAATATCTATATTTACGATGGATCAACTGAACAATTATCTGTAGCATAAGTCAAGCTTCAGAGATAATACGATACAGATTTGACTATGACACGTTGGTATAAAGTGACTAAAGATGTATTACTGACGTGCCATAAATGGCTATTACTTTTAACACTGCGTAAAACGATAACGAGCTTTTGACATTGTATTAGTCTCTACGCAACTGCACTTATCTGATATACAGCGTATTTTAGAGCGAGTACTTAGATATCCTCTCACAGTGTATGGTAAAGTCCTGTTCACGCAAGGGCACACAAAGGTGGAAGAATTGAAGAGATGCGTGTTATATAGGAGAGGGGTGATTTTGTCAAAAAGTGAACCTGTTGGATACGCGAACTTCTCAAAAGGGATGTATCTTGCCGTGGAAATTAGGCAACTGCTGAAATATCCTCTGTCATACAACCTAACGCCTTGAGTGTCAAATGGAAACTTCAAACGCGAAATGTCATCGTCAGACTTTTCAGTTCTGTACGAGCTTGTCATTCTTTGAAAAAGTCATCAATCACAATAATATGGCACCTCCACGATGATCCCAGCTTATACGTCCAAAAAACAACTAAAGAGCTTATCGTAATGGCGGGGCTGTTTGCTGATGAATTTGTCGCTAAGACAAAAAGACTTGTCGAGCATGTGGGTCGTTAAGTTGCGTGGCCGATGTCACAATAACCTTTATTTTTGCATTCCCGCGGTGGTAATGCTTTTAATAGCCGTACGGGGATGTCCATTTCTAATATCATTTGCTTCGAGTTCCTATAGAGTAGACAGAGAGCTCTAGTCTTTTAGACAGACCCACTTCTGTTTTAGCGTCCCGACCATTTTAACATTGAATGCCCACTTTTTACACCACCGAACGCACAACGATCGTACTGACATGGGATGAATAAAGCCGACTAGTAAAATTAACTAACTCGCATAATTAGGTAGACTTACAGCTGACACACAGGAAGAACATCAACGGGTGTCGATTCAACTAGCTCTTACTCTTTCGCTATCTTGGGAGAGCTGTCGTCAGGGAGAGCTGTCGTTAGGGAAAGCCATGTCATCGTAAGAAATCTCGTGCTCCAAATAGGATAGTCGCTAATATAGCAGAACGAAGGTGCGCAAAGGTTGAGCAAAACGAAGAGTAGACTACTTCAATAGTTGTAATCTCCACATTTCACGGTCTTATATGCCTAACGAAATTTTTTATGGGCAGTAAGAGGCTCACAGCTACAGCACCAGTTTCCAGCCTTTATAGAAAAGTTTGCTAGATCTGAGACCTATGAGAGTGTATAGTGTATATGTAGCGACACACCATATCACGGTCAGTTCTTCACCATTTGGTAGTCCCACTCAAACGTGGTCGCTAACAAAGGCTTGGCTCCAGCCCCTTTTCGCCAATTGCCCACCCTCCTTCCGCAAGATGGCGTAGGTCATCGAAACATGGAAGTAGACGTTATTCATATTCCGCAAGCCGCATGCATTTTCTCATAGGTATTAAGGTCTACTGCAGGCTCAGCGTATCCTCGACCTGAAAGCTTCGCCGCCAATGCCTCAGCTTGGAATGTAGCATAGTGAACCTGGAAAATGAGGGGCTTCATGTCCCCTGCAAGACGGGCTGTGAAGAAACCGGCTGAGCTTGGGTGGTTTTCGGCCTCGATGAGGATTCTGTTGAGAGTCGGGAGAGCGCCCTTGGCCATTACGATGGTTGCGTCGTAGAGAGTAGGCCATGCTGATGGGAAGGCTGCGAGGTGATGGAGTCACAAACCCAAAAAGTGGCTCATACCTACAAACTTGAAGATTTGATCAAGACGGCACGAGACGGTGGCTAACCAAACAGTGTCGGCTTTTGACTTTGACAAAATACTACAAAGTGACAAACATAGATCTACGATCCAGCATATAATTAGATTCAAAAATTTTAATGGGTAAATATGATTCAAGTTCAACCGTTATTCCAAGATCCACTTTTGATTGGACATAGTTCGATAAAATCAGGAAAATAGAAAGAAGAGCCAACGTTTTCCATCGATAACATAGGTGAATTCTGACAGAATGAGATGTTTGACATATTCTCAATTATGCTGAGATTAGCTTTCACGCTGATTGCACAAATAGTTTTAACTACTGTGGTGTTGGTAAGTATAACGAGATCAGTGATGTTGTCCGCGATTATACGCATGCCTTGATTATGGTGATTTGGATGCAGCGTTGGTTCTGCAAAATATTGTGGCAATCACGACAGGAGTCGCAGCTGAGCATCTTGGCCCTGAGTCCGAAATTCCCTTAAGACAGCATTGGGAAAAATGTCTGGTTTTAAGAAAAGAGACGTTACAATTACGACGAGTTTGTGAACGTGTATAAAGATGCGCAAGCTGCCGACGTTCTGAACATAAGGACTGTGTCATATGTGACAAAAACTCATCAGGCCAATGAGGAGAGAGAGATGTGTATGACGCGACTGAGGATTCGATTTCCACGCGCCCGAATATGGATTGTCAGCGATAGCCCGCGGCGCGCAAAGCAAGCAGAGGGGCTGGCTGTAATTGATGCGAACTTGTTAGTGGGTTCGTAGATAATATTAAGTACTGGGTGACACTGATTCAGCAAGCCAATCTTATCAGACATCGCACATATTTTATAAATACCGACGGTTTATTCCACTCTTCATATCTGGAGTAACGGTGGAGGATGAACTGTCAGAATCCCTGAGCTATTGATTGATAGTGCCAATTGAAGTAGAGAAGAATAGGATCATAATGGGAGCCTAGAACTATGACATAATAGTACAAAAGGGCAAAGCTGGACATTCGGTCCAGCATATCAATTCAGATATTGAATTAGAATGCTGGAGTCTAGACGATGATGTCGAGTAGTATTCGTAGTCACACTGTTTCGGTATTATGGCGTCCGAGAAATGGCGGATGGTACATCCAAATCAGTTTAGAGCAATTCGTTACCAGAAATCATAATCCAGAGTAATTGGATTAAAATCGGTGCATCTGCCGAGATTTTGCTCTTAAAATTACGGCGCCGAGTTCACGAACAGAAGTAATATATTTAGTGATATGAAATGTCCGTTGACGCTATTCCAGACCTCAAAATGCGAGGACAAACAGATGTAACAAACCGATTGTTACTGCGGATCACCCGGCGAGTTCCCCGGACGCTGATTTGTTCGTTTCTTCCGTCAAAATCCATAGTCATGGTGATAGTACAAAATGATATGAATTAAACAAAGGCGCTAAATGATGTCTAGTGGTTCGAGACGCTAGCCAGAGGTTTAGCAAGTGGTCTAGACCCTAAAAGTTATTCACCAGTGGTTTTCTGATTCAACCGCACCCCAGGTGCACCCATTAATTTATTATTCACATGTCGTATTCACACGCCAGAATTGTGTAAATACCGGTGGTTTATTCTCTATGTTGAGGTTCTATTCTTGACATCTCGAAAGACCACAGGGAGAAAAGTAGAATCCCAGATCGTTATACAAATTAATCAGATAAACCATGAATCACTGTAAAATGACCAGTTCAGCAAGCTACTGACGCAGATATGCCTCAATAATATTATGATATATTTTGGCTATATCACGTTGGTATAGAGTGACAAAAAGTTCATACTGGCGGAACAGGCCAAAGCAACCGATCTGAGCACTGATAGTAATCCATACATCTGTGACGCAGCCGCGGTTCACCGCAAGTTCTTACCACTGCCCCCAAGAATGAGGCTGGTGCAATTAATAATCCAGTCTGGAACATGTCATGCCAGAACTCGTAATTGTATCAATACCGATCCTTCATTCGCCGTGTTGAGATTCTACACTTTACATCGAAGAAAACCTCGGAGGAATACATATCACCGAGTTCAGAAACAAGTAAATAAGTAGTACTAACATAATGGCCTGATAATGTCTATTGAAGGTGTTGAGAATTACCAAACGGAAGTATCCTGAAAGCTAACAATTACCAAGTTACAGATGTATGTACATGTGTGCGTGGACTCTAGTACCGATCTTTCAACGTCGATGCGGCGATGCATGCTGTGTCCATGATGAATTCGCATCGTGTGCGACGCATGCGTCATTGGCTCTGCACGCTGTGGTTTCATGCACATCTGACGGAGAAGGAAACTTTCAGTATTTATATATGCATATCTAACCGTTGCTACATGTCAAGCTGGTGAATTCCGGCGATAGTGCGCATTGGCCCTGGGATGCAGTTTCACAAAAACTTACGGAACCTCGAAAGGCGTATCCGTCGGGGTTTAGCTTCCAACGTCAGCTCCTAGATTCTTGCCAAGGCTTCCTGCCCTGCCGCTCGACATTTTTTTCAATTACGTGCCCAACGTAAAAGAAAAACAACCCAATCCGCGGAACAAGGCACCAGTCTCTTACTCCTACAAACAGACATCTACGGCTGCACACTCTACGCCGTACGGGTTATCAATCAAGTCACCAGAATAGCTGCGCGTTCCTAAAAGCGAGTGTGGGTATCTGAGTTAAGGCACCGCACTGCAAAGTATATATAGAGCAAGGTTGTGTCACTTCAAGACTCAAGTAGTATCATATCCGTGGGACATTTTCTTTTATTTCTCCAAGATACACATCTTGTCCCATGTATCGCAGGTTATGCTCGTTGAATTAATACTTTCTCTCTGTTGTGCACTGTCGATTTCAGCGCTACCCTCTTTAAATGATGATGGAAATTTGGGAATACTGTCTAATACCACAGGGTGCATAGATTTAGATGTTAGCCATCTTCTCAATTATGCTGAGATTAACTCTCGGGCCAATGGCACAACTAGTGTTAGCTACTGTGTTGTTAATAACTACAATGAGATCAGCGAAGTTGTCCGCGATTATACGTATGCCTTAAACTATGGTGATATGGATGCAGCGTTGGTTCTGTACAATATTCTGGCAACCACAGGAGTCGCAACTGAGCAGCATCTTGACCCTGAGTCCGAAATACTTCGCGATTCCAAGGCAGCACTAGGAAAACTGTCTGGTTTGAAGAAAAGAGACGTTACCTACAGCAAATATGACGACTATGTGAATGCGTACAAAGATGCGTCACCGGCTGCCGTTTTAGACAAGAGGACTGTGTCATACACGATTACATGTGATAAAGCAAACGCACCTGGCCTAGGTGACTGCTATAACCTTGAATTTAGTATTCAGAACTCTCGCATCGACTTGAATGGAAATATGCGACGTGAGCTTCAATCCGGCACATGTTGGGCTTCGTGGAGCGTAGCTGGCGAATTCGAGGAGAGTGATTTGTATAACGCAATCAAGGATTCGATTTCCACGTGCGTGAAGTATGGATTGTCAGCGATAGCTAAGGGCGTGCAACTGGCAAGCTTACGGTGCAACCAGTGTACATCAAGCAGAGGGACTGGCTGTAATTAATACGAACATACGTATAGGTTCGTAGATTGTATATGAGTACTAGGTGATAGAGATCCAGCAAACCCAAAATTATCTGACATCAAATAAGTCATATAATATTGAGGCACATCTGCGTCAGTAGTGGTTACCTTTCTGAACTGGCCATTTAAGTTGTTCATCATGTATTAAACAATTTTTATTGGAATCTAGTGTTTTACTTATCTTTCCGTAGTTCTTTCGGATATGAGGATAATCCATCGAGTGGAGTTACTGGTCGGTGTTTATATAAAACCTGGCTGGGCATAAAAACTGTTACTCAGCTTATGATAATCATACCATGTATCGTAAGATACTTTAGTAATATCCAATAAGTCATCAATCAATTACCAGACCATTATAGGGCATCGTCTGGTACTTGTCTTCAGTTTGAGGGGATGCATCGAATAGTTCATCGACCGATCAATGTTTGATGATATCACTTTGTACTATTATGTCATGATTTTTAATCATGCAATTGGCGCTATCTTAGCAATAACACACAGATCCTGACATACCATAGAGTCAATTCAACATACGGCCCTTAATATAACGTTGGAAGACTTCAACTGCCAGCGGTTCTGTTAATATACTTGCTATGTTTTCCTCAGATTTCACGTATTCCACTTGAAAAGCAAGTGCTATGAAATCTTTGCTTTAAATACAGTTAAATCATCTACTGAATTCTTATTGCCTTATCATATTCTTGTCTAAGTCGAAATGCCTTATTGCGAAAGAACCTATTCCTGAACTTGGAAACATTGGTCTTTGTTATTGATGATATCAATGTTTGGCTATCGGTCAATATAGTGACTTGCGATTCGAGTCCCAGTTTTGCTACTATTTCTTGTAAATTTTTTAACTTAGGGATTGAACTGGACAAAGCATTCAATTCCACCTCTGTTGGTGACACACAGCTAATTATAGACCTGGATGATCTAGCGAATATGAAATGCCCATTAGATTTGTGGAAATATCCAAGTTGTGATTTATACTCAGCTTGTGCAGCACGAGATGCATCTGTTATTGAATCTATCTTGATACTTTAATAATTTTCTGATCTGATCCACGTCAGTTTTTTATGTTTGTTGTTTCATAAGTATTGTACGCATTGTTCCGCTAAGTCAAATACTTCTGGGCACGGAAAACAACGTATATTGTGCAAGGACGTTCACCTAATGTGACATCTCGAATCTGGACTTGTGAGTAATATCTTATAGTAATCCCACAATCTTTTTTGATTAAATTTGTTATAAAACTCTTCTTTGGACAAGTTTAGTTCTGTGTAAGATACAGCTAATATGTGACCCGGTTGTCCCAGCACAAATATCTCTTTCTTGCCCTGCAGCGGCATTCCTAATTTCGGGAGTTTCTCAATGATTGTCTTCTCCATTCCTATTAGCATTTTATAAGATCTTTTGTATTCGATTTCCAAGCCTAATATGTCGTATCTAGCGAATCCGTCATTTTCTGGTATTCCTTCCGCAACGTATTTGGTTTCTAGATTTTCTTGTAGATGCTTCAATAAATCATCATACAGTTCGTCTTCACTTGTCATGACTATCATGTCATCGACAAATAGATTACCACTAAGGTATCTTGTTCTTTTCTTCTGACTAGCACACAAGGCCATTTTTCAACTTCTTTCAATTGACATACTTCAGTTGGGTATTCTTTTATGACTTCATACCAGTTTGACCCCTATTGCTCGAGCACATATAGGAATTTCTTTAGTCTGAAGACCTTGTCTCTCAATCCTTAGTAAGGTGGTGCTTTCATATCCAGCTCTTCTTTTAATGGAGCGTATAGGTACGCGGATGTTATATCCAATTTTATGGCCCATCCTTGTTCTAAAGCAATGGCCAGACTTGTAGTTAATGCTTCGTGGGCGACTGTATATGTTTCTGCGTCCGAATAGTACCTTTCTGGCTTCTGTCTGTCTCCTCTCGCCACGCATTTACATTTTCTTCTACCATCTCTTTTGGTAGTGAATATCACCATTGAGCTGATTATTTTATCTTATGGTACCGATTTTTCGTCTATTGGATTAGTCAAATTCCAGGTCTTATGCTTTTCGAGCTGATCAATCTCTTTGTTGTGCGCTGCTAAATGTTCGCTCTTCTCTTTTGTGTGTTCTTATTCTTTGTGATTGGTTCTCTATACTGAAGCGCCCGCTCTGTTGCATTATTTACACCTTGGCTCTGATATAATGTATTCTTTTTCTTTTCCTTACCACAGACTCATTCTCGTTTTCGTTCGCAGGAGGTTTACGTTTTCTGCTCCCTCTCGGTAGAGGGTCTCCAGTAATTTCTGCATATATGTCTTCATTCGTAATAATGTGTACCTCCTCATCTTCCTCTGTATCTTCTCCATTTTCTTCCTGACTTGAGCTCTCTGTGCCGGAATCCATTAACGGTTCGATGTCGTTGCCAAAAAACTCGTTTGGTTCTGCCCCGTCACTACCACCCTCAGAAGAAATATGAGAATAACCCATTTCATGGACTATTACATTTATTGTGTGAATTTCGGTAATCGTTGGTGCTGATTTATCATGGTATGTGTTATATTGATCTTTTGTTTTATCAGTATCCGACTCGTCAGTACTGATATCTTCTGCAGAGTGATCATCGGTGCTGATGTCATCTGTGAATGGATTGTCACTTGAATGTGTCATTTCTGTGTTATCCTTTCCTTTGTCAGCGTCTGATACGTTGTGTGCATCCATTGTTGCGTCATTTGGTCTATATAGATCCAAATCATTATCCTTCTCCATTTATCATTTCATTGTGCTTGTCGATTTTGATAAAATTGCGTGTATCTACTACCCTATGCGCACTGGGTATGTAGATTAGAAATCCAAAAGATTCTTCTGATTTTCTAAGAATAAATTCGAGGACACTGCGAGCGTAAGGCTTTTTCTTCAGTGCTGTGGGATCATGTACCATACACGCCTGGCCAACTTTTGGCAACCTTTGTATCTGAATTGCAAAAAGTCCCAACTTAGATCGCGATGATGTTCCAATCTTGGGATTAAATAATGAATTTCGATGATGACATGCAGCTTTCACAGTATGGAACCACATGTGCCTGGGTAAACCAGATCCTTCCATGATAGCTCTGCAGTCATTAAAAACGTGAGGTTTAACCGTTCAGCTATCCCATTTGATGCTGAATCACCGACGGAAGTATAGTAAGCGTCAACACCTTTTTGTGCGAAGTATGATCTTATCGAAAAGCTTGTGTATTCACTTCCCTTGTCCATTTGGAAAGATTAGGATCATAACGGAAACCTAAAATTTTGACAGAATAGTACAAAAGGGCATAGATAAATACGGGCGCGCGCTATGGCAAGCCAGACTCGCCTGAATACATGTTTCGCTCGACAATGCTGTTACTCGTTCATTGCTACTCTCTGTATTACTTCCCTCTCATTGCCAGGGTGTGAGTGATGTGGTGCTGCGTAATGACACGAGAGTACAAAGTGATATGAACACGACAAGAGCGCTAAACGGTAGCTCCAGACGCGGAGTCTGGGATCAAAGAGACCAAAAGAAGGTCCAAATTGTAGTTCCTCACCGATCCTAATGCCTGGTGCAGCTGCGTTTCGATCAATTCGTATGTCCTCTTCATATGTGCAAGTGACAGACGCTATTCTTGTACACGAGAACCATGGAAAGGTGAAAAGAAAACCGTTAGACTTACTGTGCATGTCAGAATCCCTGTACTATCGCTCGATAGCGTCAGTAGATGAGAAAAACACCGTTAGACACACCATGCATGCCACAACGCCTGTGCTATTCCTAGATAGCGTCAATTGCATAAAAAAGAGCTATGTCAGATTAGTACAAAGTGATATCAGCAAGACATGGTCGGTAATTGGAATAGTCGACGCATCATCTCGAACTGAAGACAGGAGATACGGTAACTGGTCTCGCGCCGACTAGCTGTTCCATTCGATGTGTGAGAGACCTACCGCCACCGACGCAGATACGCCCATGGCTGCCATTACCCCGTACAAAACGACTAACTACTCTCCCCCCATTCCCCGCTTTCCCAGCCGTTTTCCGCAGATTCGCAGCAATCAGATCCCGCCAGAAAACTACTCCACAGCGTCCTGGCCACTCGCCACGGTCCCCATTAGCACGCCTGCGCCAAAACAATTACCGCCGTGCCGAGTGACACACCAACATTTCCGCTCGCTTCTCTAAATGCTTGTGATCCAGCACCTGCAATAACACCCGATCTGCCCTTCCCCAGCACCCCTCCTTCGCCGACTCCTCCCGCTCTTCCCACGCCCGCAAATCTCTCGCGGTCCCGCCCCGTTACCCTCCTTTCAGACTTTTTGCCCGAAAATTAAAACTAGTGACAAGTGACAACAAGTTAGAAGTGACAAGTTAGAAGTGACAAGTTTGAAGTGACAACAATCCCAAGAGATCACTAACGCGTCCATCGCACGTCCAACGAAATATATAGTCGGTACCCTCTTCTCGACTCTCACACGACATCGACAGCTGGAAATAGACGCCGAGCTTTCGAAACCGCACAGAACAACAGCAAGCAAGCGCAGCAAGACAATGTCGCTCTACGAATACAAACACCCGATCATCAACAAGGAGCTGGTGACAGGGCCGGACGCGGCATCGCGCAAGCAGTTCCCGACGCTGGAGGCGTGGTACGACGTGGTCAACGACTACGAGTTCCAGGCGCGGTGCCCGGTGATCCTGAAGAACTCGCACCGCAACAAGCACTTCACGTTCGCGTGCCATCTCAAGTCGTGCCCGTTCAAGGTGCTGCTGAGCTATTCGGGCCACAACAAGGACGGGCCGTTCGAGTCTGCGAAGGGCGAGGACGACGAGGACGACGAGGACGAGGACGAGGTGGATGTGGGCGACGACGGCGAGCCACGCCAGCGCCACCAGCACCACCAGCACCACCAGCACCTCCAGCACCATCAGCACGACGCCGGCGACGACGTTAGTGCGGCCATTGCAGCCGCGGTCGCGGCTGTCACCGACACCAAGCCCAGCGGCCACGGCTCGCCCTCGGGCGACGCCGGCTCTCGCTCCGGCTCCACCAACGGCGACGACAGCGACAGTCTCAGCGCACAACTCGCAACCGTGCGTGGGCCCTTCACCGTCACCAAGATCGACCCTTACCACAACCACCCGCTCGAATCCAACCTATCGCTCTCCAAATTCGTGCTCACCAAAGTGCCTCGGATTCTCCAAAACGATCTCAAGTTCGACTCCATCCTCGAGTCCCTCTGCAACGACGACGACAACACCGTTGCCAAGTTCCGCGTCTCCCAGTACGTCGAGGAAAGTGGAATCCTTGATATTCTCAAGGAACGGTACGGACTTTCCGACCACGATCTCGACAAAAAACTCTTGTCCCACATCGCACGTCGTATCACCACTTACAAAGCCCGTTTCGTGCTCAAGAAGAAGAAAAACGGCACCTATGGCGTTTCTCCCAATGCCATGAGCATGAGTGCCGCGGCCGCGGCTGCGGCCGCGATCAGTGCCAATGGAAGTGGATCCGGTTCTGCTACTCCTCAACAACACCATCACCATCACCACCCACAACAGCAACAACATCATCACCACCCACAACAACACCATCTCCACCACCAACAGCAACAACTCGGGTCTCCTGACCTGGACAAAAAACGTTCTTACTCCACCAACGAGCCTGTATCGGACCAGGATGACGACCTCGACACCCGCAAGCGTTCTCGTACCAACAAGATATCTACCGCGGTCAAGATGGGGACGCGGTCCTCGCTTGTCAATGACCCAGGTCTTGCCCAACTCGACGATGCCAACGACTCCGAAGACAACAAGTTGCCCCAGGACGTGGCCGAACAGTTGCGTCTACTAAGCTCTCATTTAAAAGAAGTTGAACAACAGCAACAACAACAAGAGCAAGAACAAGAACATCATCACCACCACAACCACGAGCAAGAGCCCCACGACCACGACCACGATCATGACCATCTAACCAACCACCAACACCATCTCCCTCACCATCAACAAGAACATCATCTCAACCATAACCGTTCACCTCGTCGTCAAGGTCATCTTCGCGAAGAAGACGATGAAAATATCCAACCTGAGCTAAGAGGGCAATGAATAATTGCGATATTGCCATCCAATAAGATTTCCTACTCTACCACTATTTGTCAAATCTTCAAAGTTGTAACTATAAATCCTCTTTTACCAATCTATCTTTATATGAACTGTGTGTCTGTTTGTCTATTATATGCTTTTTTACTAAATACGGTCTATCCTCAAGTTGTGAAAGCCCTCTTGCAATGCGCCGTCGGCCTCTACGTTGAATAGAGAGGCTACATCATTGTAGTCTTCACTTATTCAACGCATCTGACGAACGTCATTTCATATAAAAATGACCATTGGCTCAATGTGGATGCCAAACCCAAACTTAGTTACGTGTTTTTATCCAGAACTTGATTCTGACGCATACTGCAGACCCAACTATTTTCAAATGGTTCCTCCCGAGGTAGCCATTGAGTATATACATCTTGTGCCAGTGTTTATTTATTCACATATTCGTGTTCAATGTCATATGCTTTAAAACTTGATCCAAATTTCTACGCAGTTCAACAGCCACGAAAGTGAAAAGCGGTAGCAAAGATGCTTGTTTCCAGAGTTCCACGAGCCCTCAGATCCACCAGAAGCTGTTCAGCAGTATGGAATTACTATAACCAAGCTAGCCCTCTTTTTAGCGGCTTCAAAAGACTATATTCAAGCGATCCTCAGCTCAAAGTATCATCAGAAACTCCAGCAACCGAAGAAGCTGAGTCTTCAAATGGTTCAACAACTGCTACTGCTCAACCTTGGTACTTGAATGTAGTGAAAGATCAGATTCAGGAAACCTCATTTCAGCTCCAGGAGCTGAGTTTCCCACGGGACTCGCCTGAATCTCTTCGAGCTCTAACTACTTTCCTCAGAGACGATTTAGGTTTATCTGACATCATTATCTTCGATTTGAGGGAGTCGAAAGACTCTCAAACTACCGCAGTTGCCAGGATTAGTGATTTCATTGTAATGGCGACCGCACGGTCCGGAAAACATTGTCACAAAAGTTTTATCGAGATTAATGCCTTGTTGAAACAGAAATTTCAAACACTAGCGCATGTGGAAGGCAATATAAGTGCGAACGAGCTGCGCCGGCGGCAACGCCGACTTGCGAGACACACTAATTTGAGCAAGAATATGGGATCCCGGAGTCCCACCACTAGGAGCGGAGCGCAAACTGAATCTTGGTATATGATCGACTGTCATCTCGATAACATCTTTATCAATGTTCTGACCGAAAATCGAAGAAAGGAGCTGAATCTTGAAGAATTATACGCCGCTCCCGAGGACAAGCACTTGTACCGTCGTCAAGAAATGAGCTCTGAAGTCACTCCAGATGAAGACGACGACAATGTGTTAGCTGGGTTGAAAAGGTTGGCTGTCAGGAACCAAAGGAGATACTACTCAACGATTTCTGATAGGAGGCTAATTGTAACAGAGCTTTCGCAACAGAATTTTGAACGTGCATATTCTTTGGTTCGCAATCAGCCGTCACTGCATGTTCTAAAAACCATCAACTCTGCGCTGGAATCAATGCCTTCAAATACACCGCTACAAGTGGAGAACTGGTTGCAATTTTTCAATCACGTATGGTCTGCACAAGATGCCCAAAAGCCAGAATACTGGGAACTGAGGCTCCACTTTTTGCAACTTTTGAACTGTTCGAAGGCTTCTCAATTCGGTGCAGATGACATTTTCAGCAATTATTTACAATTCAAGCTGGCTAGTGGGGTACAAATTTCCAAAACAGATTTGACTGAATTTTTACGATTAATTTGTAACAACCTTCAAGAAGGTACAAATAATTACGAGGAGCTTGCGAGAACGAACCAAACTGTTGTTGAAGCTTTAAAGCTATACAAGGGCATTGACCCTCAGATAATACTAGATGAAGAGGTAATGTGTTTAGTGTTGCAGACCATGAGCAATTCCAAGACCTCTCTTAAAGCACTCAACGAAATGATCAGTTACGTCTGTGCAGAATTCTCTCCACAGATTCCCGGTTCTGTGATAAGCACTATCTTGCAGGCACTGTCGCAAAATCGAGAGTATCTGGGGATTTTGAAGTTTTGGGAAAGAGGCATAGATTTGAAAAAGACTAATGATTATAGGCCTTGGCATCTTTTTGTTAACACGATCGCAAATTCAGAGGACCAAAGTTTAATGAAAAAAGTTCTAAATGATGGCCATCTTTTATGGATCAAGCGCAATAATATTGAAATGAGCCCTCAACTCCGAAATGCATTAGACAAACTCTTCATCGCCGTGGACCCGGAAAATATTGCATACGAAGATCTAAAAGACTTTTTGGTCGATGGCCCCAAATAGTCATTTTGCCTCAAAATTTCAGAATATACTGCGTGAGATATTTCTGACATCTAAATATTATCCCTCCTTTTTGTTAATGCACTCCGATATATCACACTTTTTACATTTTGCTGGGTTCTTGCTCATTATTACATCTCTCTGAGATTTTTATTTAAGTACTCCACGAATAATGGACCCACACGTTCTTTCTCGAGACTCCTCAACCGATTCATAGCCACAAATTGCCGCCTTATACGTTGCAGCTGCGCCACCGTGACGGCTTGAGGTGGGATCTCCACGTATAGACACCTGTCATCGTTTATGTCTTGTACATCCGAGATTATAATTCTCGTCACACCAGAAACGACATTAGATTGCAACGCCGCAAGGATTTTTTTTACCATCACCGAAGTCTCCGAATCTAGAACTTGGAGCGAGTTAGTTTGCGTAGCCGGTTTCAGCATTGTGGCATTATTGGGCTTCATAGAGTTTAGCAGTTTATCCGTATCACGGTCATTATTTTCTCGGTAAAGCTGTGGAAACAAAGCTTTGTATACCGGTTCCGCCAGGGTTTCTATCGAATCTTCATCGGCCAAGACGGGAATCAGCGGCGAATCCCATCTAGTTTGCGGATTGGGTTCCTCGTATCGCTGTATTAGCTGGTTCAGAAGATCCTGCGTCCAAGGAATACGGCCATTAGCTTGAGACTCATTCCATTCCAATATCTTTGCGGCAGGACACATTACATGTAAAACACAGTAAGTAGTCGTTAGGTTTTTCACTTCACAATGCAGCTGGTACCTAAAACCTTTGATGTAGTTCAATGAGTCCACTATTACGATCTTTTGCCGCCCTAAATCTCGCTTAACCGCCGACATTATTTTAGAACGGAGCTTGCGCTCATCCTGAGACGTTACGTAGTCGCTGTGTTTAATTCCGAGACTTTCATCTGAGTGGTATACTACGGAGTATTTGGCTAATTCAGGTTCTTGTTCAATCTTTGACTTTAAAATAGCGCAAAGTTCTTGTGCCTTCGTAGTCTTGCCACACGCCGGGAAGCCACTAAATAGAACCAATGGCATGCTTCACTGAGTTTTCGTGATCTTCGAAAACATGCTCATCGCATCTTGTCAATTTTTCAGAAAAAACTATTATGTAAATGAAAACCGAAGGTGAAGAAAGCCGCGATCAAACAAAAAAATCTTCAGTGCTATGTTCCTCCATCGTCAGGTATTTAGACGACTGAACTCTACATTTGTTCCGCGCCATGTATTCCCAGACTACAGAATTGCTTTAACGGACTTTAAGGGCCACCAAATGCGTGCTATCCAGCGATTTCAACAACTCTTGCCTCAATTAAATCTCTTATTGGAACTGCGAGATAGTAGAGCGCCAATCAGCACCAGAAACGTAATATTCGATGACCTCATGGTTAACAGACGAGGCGGCAATACTAAAAGATTGGTGTTGTACACAAAATCAGACCTATGTCCAAAGGAAACCATCGAGAAATTACGAGTGTGGCATTCAGAGCTAGGAGACGAATTTATGACTTTAGACAGCCGGTCTGCGCGAGATGTACGGAATCTTATTAAGATTTTGGAGTGGAAGTATGACCAAACGATCGAACAAACCTTGGGGCATGTTGAGGGAAACGAAGGCCTACCGTTAGGTTACCGAATCCTAGTTGCTGGAATGCCGAATGTAGGAAAGTCGACATTGGTCAACACCTTAAGATTTGTGGGTGCTGCGAAAACCCACAACTTGAGCGAAAGTGTCCACGGATCTGTTTCACATAAAAGACGAAAAGTCGCCAAGACTGGAGGCCAAGCCGGAGTTACTAGAGCCACCAGTGAATGCATTCGTATAGCAGACCATAGAGGCGGCATTTATCTATACGATACACCAGGTGTCTCATTACCAGGACGTGTGACAACCCGTGAAAAAATGTTGAGTTTAAGCCAGTGTGGGTGTGTCAAGAATAATCTAGTTGACCCTATAATCCAAGCCGATTATTTGCTGTATATCATGAACTTACAGAATCCTGCCGCCTATGATCAATACACCAAGGGCTTACCGACGAACAACGTTTACAAAGTTTTAGCTGGTGTGGGTAAGGCGACTGGTATAAAAGACGATAATGGGGCTGCCATTCATTGGATTGACAAATGGCGCCAAGGAGCACGTCAAACCAAACAAAAAATCTCTTTCGATGTTGAAACTCTGTTAGATGACGAGAGTTTCTCATATAAAGACTTGGTAGCGCGGGAATTGGAACAGTTAGGCCCTTGGTTAAGTTCTGTACCACAAGATGGCCAAAAATCTGCGGGACAGAGACTCTCTAAACAAGCTTTGAAAGCCAAGAATAGTAATCAACTTTTTAACCTGTAACAATGTGGGCATTGGTAGACAAGAGAAGGAAATAACATAGGACAACTAAAAAAGATAAAGGTCATAACGCCTCCAGAGGTCGCTATTATATGCCAAACCCTAATATGAAATGATTTTGAAACTTTCGCTGGCCTCAGTCATTTAGTACACAGACGCCTTGGCGTGGAAAGGCGCCTTTTCAATTAAAACGATGTGCTATCTACTCTGTGAGTATGGCACCAGGAGCGGCGGTGGCGAGAGTGTGACAGTTGCATATTTCAGTAAGTCTCTGCCACTCTTAACACGCTTGCGCTTCACACTATGAAGTATCTCATTATCAAATAAATTGCTCTTTCCGAAAAGTAGATATACGGCACATTGAACAGGCGCTGCTTCAGATGCATCAACGGAAAATAACAACGAGGAATAATCATTTGGCTGACAGCGAATGGCAACAAGCTTAGCATATTTGCTTCAATAAGGCGCGCTTAGTACTAAATAAGCGATGTTCTGATTATTTAAGCAAGAGGATGTTTTGAACTCCCAAGGTTGCTACTGATGTACCGTTTACATCCGGATATCTGGATTCGAAATTGCAGCCCATTAAGCCACCCAAAACTAGTGGTCTAAAAATTTTTATAAGGATCACCACTTTAATCATTACAGTACTTTCTTTAATGAAACAATTGAATTAAAGGTGAAGCGAGCAGAAAATAATCTTGAACCGCTGGCACATAACCTGCCAAAAACACCGACATTTAAAAGAAATCAGTCAACATGGAAACAGACTGTTCCGTCGACAGAGTTATTAATGACATTCTTGAGAGCCTGAAGATATCTTCAGTAGAAAGCTCCGACTCAGATACCCCAAAAAATCCTTCTTTGAAATACTGTGACATTATTCAACTTCAATGTCCCTGTAGGGGCATCTTCTTAGAAAAGTATGAAGAGGTTCTAACGGAGATTCGAGTTTTAGGAGCATGGAATGAAAAAGAACCAATTCTGGCGTCGCTGGTGAATGAGGAAGCGATAATTGAGCTAGACTTTGAGTTTTATGAGGATCCCGAAAAAATTCATCGCTGCAGATTACTGGAGAAAGGCGTCAAAAAATATTTGGAAAACAAGAGATTACAGGAAATAAATGCACCTGCGGAGCTTGGGGTTTTAACCTGTCTATCATTGGCATTACAACTTGATTGGGAAATTGAAATTCTGCGAAATACTTGCATAATGCCGGCAAAAGAAAAATACATTAGAGCCCCACCTCACTGTTTTAATGGAGAAGTTGTGCTTCTTTTCAGACCCTGGAAGACTAAAGACGCTTTTGGTGGGTTAGGTCGTAACCTTTATCAAAAGATCAAAAAGTGTTTGTTGGACCATTTCTGTTTGTCAGAAGTGGAAAAGTGGCCCGATGTGTATACTAGAAGAGTGGCGAATGAAACTATGATCGTGATTTTACTGGAGGGCGAACTCGTCATTATGAGTCATGATAAGGGTTGGAACAGATATGTTTTAGAAAGCTTGCAAGCATTTTCAATGGTTTTGAAAGAAATATCTGGACCGCAAACACAGTCAAGGGCTTCCGTGCTTCTCCAAATCGCTGGAATGGAAATCGAGTATGTGAAAGGAACACTGATGAATATAAGAATAGAAACCAAAATTAAAGAAATATATTCGAAGCTCAAGTGCTTCAGCTTATACCAGAAGTTTGGAAGCCATAGTACACCTGTACCTGGAATTGGTAACCATGATGAATATCAAGAAAGCTCTGGAAAAACAGCTCCTCCCGAAGAAGTTTTGCGTCTTCAAGAATTAATTCGATTCTTTATTATTGCAAGTAACACATGCCGTTTTGAGATATCATTTTACGTGGATTATTTGCTCAAAAATTTTGACAAACCGACACGGGATATTATTGGTAAAGCTGGGGATCTAATGCAATATTTGTGGTCCACGAAACATCGGTGCCTTTGCTGGGAAAAATCAAACGTAGCTGGTCCTATTCAACTAGATGCATTTGCTGATGCTTCCTCCTTCGTCAAAAAGGATTGGTCTGATGTAACTCTTGGGTATTACTTCAAAATAAACAGCAACGCCATGGGTGGGGTATCTGAGAAAGTAACTTCAACTGAATGGACAATTGAAAAACTTGAAATATTTGCAATCTACAGATCTTTGACAAGACTTAATGATGTAAATGTCTTCTTACGACACTTGGGATACGATAACGTAACCAGCATCACTTCAGATAGTAAGAGCGCGCTTAATATTGTCAAATTCACCGATTTTGCAGTTCATGACAAATTCTATGAAGAAATACTTGTCAGAATTAAGGAGTTAGATCGAAAACTAAATCTGAGGTACAAGTTTATCAGGTCTAAGGAAAACTTTGCAGACTTACTCACGAAGCCTCTCAAAAGTGGCCACTTTGAGTCTTTAGTATGTGATTATTTTAGTAGTCACCGATAGCTTCGGCTACCGTGTTCGGGTGCTTGGCCGCAGTTAAAAACTCACATAGCTGTAGGGATTTCGTTTTCACGATCTACCGCGAGAGGCCATGGAATCAATTAATATTGCAAACTATTAAAGCGAACGCTTGGCGCGCTACGGAATCTTGAAACTAAATGGAAAAATTCACATTCCAAAATTCTAGCCACTGCCAATATCAAAATGTGAATACGAGGTTTGTCTCGGTTTTTTGGTAAGATTGCGGCATACAAAGATGAAATGTCTCTTCAATTACACATATTTGGTCTCTGAAAAAAGGAAAGTCTGCTTTGGTTGTTGTATGGGCTCCGAATCAAGTCACATTGACTGAGAAATACCGGTAACTCTAATTCAAGAAAGATTTTTTGTCTTTCTTGTTCTCTATCACCTAAGATGAATTTTGTGAAGCTATCTGTAATAACGTCAGGATGGTACGAAGAGAAATATATCTCATGCGGCGTTGAATTTATTCGCGAAGCGATGCTAGAGCTCTAAACAGGATCTCTCTCATCAAAACACTCGAAAATATACCCTGCATTTAATGGTAACAGTATAATCGATTCCAAAGGAAATCTTCTTGCTGGCATCTTCGAGAAAGAAGATGTTTGATTACTTTCATCTTGTTACATACATGAGAATAAGTGAAACAGTGGCGATTCTATTTGTCGATGACATGAAAGTCATGCTAAGCAAGCACGATCTTTCACTAAACCATTGCTACTCCTAAATAATCCACAATTGCATACACAGGAGGCTCGATAACCAAGCAAGGGAGAGATATCTACGAAGCAAACTACTGAATAAATTATGAAAATCTCACCAATAATATTAGCAAGACTTTCGTTGCTCCATCAGACTGGCAAGAGTAATATGCCAGGGTAGCCAACCTCCGGGATCCTGGGGAAAAGTAATGCTTTTAAGGTGGAGATTTTGCAGCGAAAGCTATAACAATCTTATACTATATATGTGGTTATGTCAGCGTCCAAAGACTAGAAAAAGAGTAGAATTAAGATATTTCCAAATGATATACTACAACCTTGTCTAATGTAAATGAGAGCAGCTTCATATATGATTTCCCTCACTACGCCAAGATTTTCGTATTCGTGTCGCCGCATACCTTTGCTGAATCAGACTTGCCAAAGTGTTGAACTGAATTGAGGCAACTTTGATTTATCAATAAAGCTGGCTTATAATTTTGCAAAACCACGTCACAATAGTGCGAAGTGATTCAGAATGTCGCAAATATCTTGCACTGCATTGATTATCCTCGCGATGTAAGTACGCCGGCTACATCTTATCAGAATGGTCGTAATTACTTTTTCATACGGGTTGGTTAGGCGGGCGCAACCAGCCGGCCAGAAATGCATCAAACCGACGAGTATCCTATATCGATATTATATTTTAATGAAGAAATTCACGGAGAGAATTGTCCAGCTAACGGTTAAGAATACTCGACGATGTGCATTGGCAACATCCACAAGTCGTCTCGAGACTAAGCTGGTCGATAGAAACAATTCTCACAAAGAATAAACGGTATTCATAAAAGTAAGGGAATGGTTCTAGGCCACTTTATGTATAAGCCTTTGTTCTCGGATTTGGAAGAGTGCGACTGTAGGCGCTACTTGCCGGGATATCTGTGCTGTTACTAGATAGCATCACTAGCATAGAGAAGATGTATGACAGAATCTGTGCTGTTACTAGATAAACATCAATTGCGTAGAGAAGATGTATGACAGAATATGTGCTGTTACTAGATAGCATCAATTGCATAGAGAAATTGTATGACAGAATAGTACAAAGTGACAAAGTAGGATGCACATATCCATTCAGATAGTGAATAAGAACGGCGAGATGTCCTAAACACCTAGCTCTTTCACTCTGACGATGCAACCTGGCGCTCTCAGTTTCTGCATCCCAAGAGTATGCCCATTCAGGGCATCGCCAACAAACTCGAACGCTTGACAGACTTTTTGAATAAACCTACGTTTTTACAAAATCCACTGAGAATATCGCAATTACAGGCACCAATGAGCAGAGCTTGTTAACCAAGCACCGATGAGCAAGCACCAAGAGCGCAGATTGGTCACCACAAGCACGAGGAGTAAAGCTTGTTATTTCACAGGCACGATTTTGGCAAATCACCGTAGTTCGGTAGTCATTCGCACGCACGTCTCCCTCGCAATTTTGTTATCGCACGCTTCTGACTCCTCTTCTCCACGCCGTACAAAACGACATATATTCATGACTCCTTCACAACCCAACCACCTAATACTAAAACACCCAGCCACCCATAGACACCCGCCGTGCAAAATGCTCCAAAAATCAACGATATTTCGGTTTTTTTTTTTATTTTTTATTGGCCATTTTTTTTTTTCGGTCCTTGGAAAACTCGCAAAGAATTTCAACACACGCTCGCTCTCTTTCTTTCAATTCTCATCGTTTAAACACCGCAAGCGTTATATCGCATAGTTCCAACCCCGGAAAATTCCGTTATTGGTAACAAGAACAATCCCTTCGCACTGGCGTGGCAAGAACCCGGGATCGCAATTATTAGTGGAAAAAAAAAGCTAGTTTATACCCTTGTGTTAGCCGTCGAACGAACCCGGGCGCGCTATATAACAGCGAGTTTTTGTTTTTGTTTCTGCTCGCACGCACGCTGATCGCGTGTGCTATTTATTCAGGCATCCGTTGAGCCTGGTCCCTCCCTCCCTCCCTCCTGCTTGCCTCTCGTACCGGCGCCGAGTGCCAGTTTCCGTTCGAGCTCTCGTTGTAAGATCTACCGCGGCAGCCTCCCCCCCCCACATCCTGGCATATCATATCCTATCCTATCACATCATGCCTCTCAAACACTTGCCGATCCAGCCGGCAAACGTGTCGATCGCCCCCAGCCCGCACCCCCACGGTCCTCGCGACTCCCGGAAGCCAGCAGGCCACGGATTGGTGATCCGGACCTCCAGACAGTGGGTGCTTCCTCCCAGACCCAAACCAGGCCGGAAACCCAGCCTGAGCGCTCCTCCAAGCCGTGCCACCAGCGACCATCCCAATTCCAGCAAGTGTGCTTCTGCCACGGCCACCAAACCCGCCGTTTCTGCCCTGGCGATGCCCGTCTCGACCGTGCCGGAGAGATCGGTTCTGGCGAAGAACTCGGATAGACCTGGAACACGTGTAGACCACGTGTCCGGCGAGCTCGAAAACTCCGGACCAACTTTCTCGTCTGAACCTAAGACAGCAGCGGCAGCGACAACGGCGAGCCAATCGTCACGGTGCTCGTCGCGGTCGCAATCACTCGCCCCCATCACCGTGCAAACTGCGGCTCAACGCAAACCCAGCGCTGCGCCCAATGCTCGAGACGCTGCTGCTTCGGCTTCTGCAACTGCTCCTGCAGTCCCTGCAGCACAAGCCTTGCCTTCCACGGAATTTCAAGAGCCCGTGTCTTCCTCCAAGAGTGCAGACTCCGCAGAAACCAGCACGACAACATCCAGCACCACTATGACAACGACAACGACCACAACCACGACCAATACAACACCCTCTCCATCCATCAGCAGCCCGATGCTCAAAAAACTCACCAAGACTGCGTTGAAAAAGGAGATTCAACAACTCAAGCTCGAAAACTTCAAACTCAAACAAGAAATGGGCCATTTGGTCGGAAACTTGCAAGACCTCAAACAAAAAGTTCCGTTTTTGAGTAATCCGACCTTCCGCGCTACTCCTTCCTCCAATCCTTATCCAAGTTTGTCCAAGAAAAGACCCTTTTTGGGCTCGGAGGACGACACCAAACAACAGTCGGATTCCACCGACAATTTCTTGAAATTCGAGGACGACGACGAAGAAGAAGAAGAAGAAGTGATAAATGCAAACGCAGTCATCTCAGGCGTGCCCATGAAACCTACCATGTCATTTTCATCGCAATACAGCTCGAAAACAAATCTCACGGATGACGAGGACCCCGGTTTTTCGTCATCCACGCCGAGCTCACTCTTTTCTGCCGAACTACAGAGATCCGTGACCAATAGCAGTTTTGCCAGTACTCAACAGTATCTTCACAACTTTCCCTGTGGTCCACACAATACGTCTGGAACTCCAGGATATTCTCCACACCATCATAGCAGCAACAGCCCTTCCAGTATGATCCCTGCCAAGTTGCCCGTGTCGGGCATTGATAATGTTAAATTCATTGATGATTATGAACACCAAGATTTTTACAGTAAGCACCGTCATCTGTTTGATAACAAATGTTCCTCGGCTCTTAAAGATTCAATGTGCACGACCTCCATGAATGGGAACTCGACAGCTTCACCCACGATCCCAAACCACCCTGGAGATCTGCATTTGGATGCCATCAAGGAAGAAGATCTAGATTTTAGACTAGATCATGATTTTGGTAACGATGACATGAGTATTTTAAATTTCCTAGAAGATCACGGTACCAAGAGTGTAAATGCTACCACTACCACAGCTGTTACGGAAACGACTCCAAGATGGGCGATGAAAGATGAACGAGAATCCGACATAAATATTTTTCAAGAATTCAATTCTGAACCACAATTCCCCAAACAAGAGTTTTACATGCCCCCTTCTTTGGAAGAATTAATGGGTGACCAAGATCCGGATCGTTTGGACACCGAAATCAAACGAGAAGATGATGGTATGTTAAAAATGGATGTTTTTGATTTTGCTTAACGACAATAAAAGATATACAGAGCACGCGATGATGCACTTTTCAATGTGATGATGTTACGAAATGATTTATGAAATCGGTCAAAGGTTCGATACAACACCTTTGGTCTGGTTACGATACGATACTATTCCAGCTTTTTTTTGGATTTTTTTTTCTTTTGGGATTTTGGCATGAGTTCTTTGGTTTAGAACTCGATATATATGAGGCTCCAGTCCCTCTCTAGCATCAACGTTGAAGATCACGAATTTCGTGTGTTTTCTTGATGCTGCTATAAGACTATATTCTTTTAATTTAATATTCCGCGACCCAACCCTTACACGGTCGATGCATTTGTGTGCTACTACCTGTGTGCTACTACCATTCAGGATCAAGCACTAGTCTCAGCTGTCGATATGATGCTGCTATATATTAGTGATCTTGGCTGTTCCCAACAGTGCTAATTAACGCAGCTGCATGTATTCCCCTCTCTTGCGCTCTTTCGCGTCTACTTGAAAGAGCATTTTCGACCCTAACAGATAATAGTTGCAACTTATTAAATACATGAGGTTATTTACCATCCGATTTCAGATAATCTGACACCGTTCGATTTGTTAATGCTGTCAATGCTTGTGCCAGCCATCAGATCACCCAGGTCAGTGGAGAATTCCAAGATTTTCTTAGGGTCTTGGTAGTGGGTGGTGGTCTGCACGATGGCTCTGGCTAGTTTGGCTGGGTTGGAGGACTTGAAAATTCCGGAGCCGACGAAAACACCGTCGCAACCCAATTGCATCAGTAGAGCAGCGTCTGCTGGAGTAGCAACACCGCCAGCGGCGAAGTTAACCACTGGTAGCTTGCCCAGCTGAGCGACTTCCTTTAGTAGACTGACAGGCACACGCAATTCTTTGGCCTTGGCCTCAAACTCTGCGTCCGTCTTGACGTTCTCCTTGACCCAGGCGATATCACCACGGATCTGGTTGATGTGCTTGACTGCTTCCGATACGTCGCCGGTTCCGGCTTCACCCTTGGTTCTGATCATGGCAGCACCTTCGTTGATACGTCTCACGGCCTCACCGAGGTCCTTGGCTCCACACACAAAAGGCACTTTGAAGTCGTTTTTGCGAATGTGGTTTACTTTGTCGGCTGGGGTCAAGACCTCACTCTCGTCGATGTAGTCGACCTCCAGCACCTCCAAAATCTGTGCTTCCACGACGTGGCCGATTCTGACCTTGGCCATAACTGGAATCGACACTGCGGCCATGATTTCCTTGATCATCTTGGGGTCCGACATACGACACACTTGACCCGATTTGCGCATATCCGCTGGGATTCTCTCCAAGGCCATCACCGCACACGCACCTGCTTTCTCGGCAATGACAGCCTGTTCAGCGTTGACCACGTCCATGATCACACCACCCTTTAGCATTTGAGCCAAACCGGCCTTTACTTTGAATTCAGACATTTCCTAGCACTGTTTACAATGAAATTTCACTACTGTTGACTAAGACAATAGATCGCTACAACCACTATTTCCTCAACTTCCCCGCCTCCTGTATACTACAAATACTACCTTCTTATATTCGGCAAAAAAAAACCCCATACCGGAGTAGATTTCAGAGTCATCGCCACCGAGCCTCCTCTACCACTCCTGCTATAGCGTATGCTTTTGCATCTGCCATTACATCAACACTGACATTGGACTCATCGCTCCGTTACTGAATTATTTCACATTTTTCATAATTTTTCACAGTATATCTGCTCGCGGGTGCACCCTGGGAATTTATCAATCCGCGCGGTTCGCTTTCGACTTCTTTACCTACGGCTACGATTACCTCGATGAAACTCTGACAATGGTAACGTTGCCAGCAATCAACGGAGACCTTCCCTGCGATGGCAGAGTCAAGCAAGTACTCGGATCCAGTCAGCAGAAAATGACCAGTAGCGACATAATCAGTCAGAATAGATGGTTATCAGCACATACGCAGTGAAAAAGAATTTGCCCCACTCTCTAGAGTTTCGCGCCGTGTGATATAAAGCAGCGCACTGAGTGTGCCAGATATCCAGCTACAACTAGCATTGCGGAGCAGAAAAAGGCCGTGAAAAAAAAAAAAGCCCACTGCCTCGTCGCCGGTATTGTAATTTGATACAGTGCTGAGTATTCCATTGAAATTCGTGCCCTTGGTTAAACAAACAGAGCAGAAAAGCCTTGCAAGTGAGCCAGTGAGCGAGTCATATCGGTTGCCCCAGCAGATAAAATAAATTTTTTTCCATCATTTTTGAGTCATCCAACGCTGACTCAAAAACTTTGCTGACGTTATCAAAGTCATCTGCAGCATCGTGCATACAGCGGTGCCTGTGAAAAAACGGCCTGGATAGCTCCAAATCGTCGAGACAAGAAGATACACACACACACTCTCTCCATATGAAACGCGTTGGTGTATTGGCGCTCCAGGGTGCCTTCAAGGAACACGCCGAGCTGATCGAGGCCTGCGTGCGTGAAAACAGCTACTCGATCGCAGTCTGCGAGGTAAAAACGGCCGAGCAGCTTGCCCTCTGCGATGCGCTAATCATCCCGGGCGGCGAGTCGACCGCGATGTCGCTCATCGCACAGAGATGCGGCATCTTCGAGCCGCTCCAGGAGTTTGTGCGCGACCCGACAAAGGCTATATGGGGTACGTGCGCCGGTCTCATTTTCCTGGCGCGCGAAATCACCAGCGACGCGCAGCTCGTAAAGCCACTTGGTGCGCTGAGCGTAGCCGTCCAGCGCAACGCATTCGGCCGCCAGTCGCACTCGTTTGTCGCACAGTGCGATTTTTCGTCCTTCATGGTGCCCAACCCCAAACTGCCCCAAAATGGTCCATTTCCCACGGTTTTCATCCGCGCTCCCGTCATCGACCGTGTTCTCGATCCCGCAAATGTCCAGATTCTACACGAGATCCAAAGTCCCGCGGGTCACAGTCTCGTTGTCGCGGTCAGACAGAACAACATTTTGGGCACCTCGTTCCACCCAGAGCTTGCAGACGACAACCGTTTCCATGATTGGTTTTTGCGTGAGTTCGTTATAAAAGAATGATGGAAGTTTCTTGCTTGGATCCACACCATTCAATCCGGCCGTCTTCGTACAAGGATCGCGGTAGGATTGGTGTTGGCTCGATTTCACCCACCTCGACCAATTGCATTCGATTCAGATGACCCATGGTCTCCCACATCAGCGCTTTGCAAGTGTGCGCAACAGCAACTTCTGCGCTTGTTGCATTTTCCACTATCCAAGTTTTTGGCTTCGTAACCTCATAATGTATACGCTCTCGTAATTCTAATTGATTTTGCAGTAACGACCTAATTTCTTCTTGATCCCACCACTTCAACATTCGAATTTTGTCCAGCCGCAGCCATCTACATCCGGGCGGCAAAACTGCTCGATTCAAGTCCAGCTGTGCTAAGCGACTGAAAGTTACTTTAAAGACTCGTTCCCATCGCGTAAGGTCTGCAATGCTATCGAGGGTACCTATTACGGTGCATTCCTTGATCTCAAGCTCTGATACTCTATTTTTGATCATGTATCCGACTGTATGGCCGGGATGGTCTCTAAACCCGTGGAAATTAATCAAGCGCTCAAACAATGTGTCCCCAGTTACTTTCACAACTTGTAAATTCTTTAAACTCTCCAAGATCGATATCATCTTCAAAATTTCGTCGCTTACACCAGATTCTTCATCTTGGCAAAAATGTACGCCTTGTACCAGGTCTTTGATTTCTTGATTGTCTAATTGACCGCTTAGCGTTTGTAGCTCATTATTGTACAAATGCTCCGTGTTCAACACTGTCGCCGGTCTTAACTCATCATCTATCAGTTCGCGATACGTTTCTGTTGAATACCAAAGCTGTAATAATCCACTTGGACTAAAAAAGCCCAGTTGTGGTTGTCCATCGATGACAATCCACTCCAAAGGCGAAAGTGTCCCCTCCAATTCTCTGTTGATTCGCATGTAGTCCAAGGCAACGCAATCGTACCTCAGGCAAGCAACGTACTGGAGCCACGAGTTTACAAAAGCTGGCATATAGCTGAAAAACTCAGCAAAGTGCTGAAGCCTCTTTCGGAGGTTCTTAAGCTGCTTACTCTTCCGGCTGGCGTTCTGATGCTCTATGAAGGTATTCGTAAAGAGCTGGTATGCAGACGGAAGGTTCAATTGAGTTAATTGACCATCCAAGTGCCAGTACACGCATTTGCGTAATGTTATCGGCTGCTTGAGAAACTCCAGTGGATCCCAAACCATGCTAGAAATCATCTATGGGTTCGGATTTTCTACTATTCGTCAACCGCTCATCGCTTTGAACATATTTTGAAAATCGCTATTCGGCGATGAGATAGATAAAGCCATGAAGACTTAGTTTCAAAACAGCTAGCTGCAAAAGCACTTCGTCTATGGACCAATTGAAGCTGGACCTTAAGCGGTTTGAAAGAAAGTTTGAGAAGAAGTACGGAAGACCACCCGGCCGCGAAGATATAAGAGCTTTGCCTGATGTTAAGAGCAAATACAAGCAATACGCTGCGTTCCAGATCGAGAAGCAAAGACAATCTGCTAAAGATCCAGTTGAAAAAACCCCCCAGAGAAATGAACCGGTAGAGCTCGGGCCTACACCTCAAATTTATGGCAAAGTCATCGGGCTCTTTGACATGAAAGTATCCCCGTTGAAGAACACAAGGATAATATCACCAGAGGCGTCATCAAGTCGCATACAAACAGAAATATCAGTACAAAAACAGCTTGAAGTGAAGAGGTGTCTTGATTTCAACCTTACACCCAAAATATCTCCTAAGAGATATGCATATGGACCGAACTCACCGCTAAAATTCGATGATATTCAATTATCCATACACACACCGAGACGCAACCTGCGCAATCTAATAGCAGAAAATGATAACAATAGCGCTGGGAGCCCATCTCCGATAATCAAACGACACTTAGGAAAGCCACTACTTCAAATAGCTCGTGAAAACGAGAGAATGATGAAGGAGACGGACGCCCTTAGTGATGATGAAGTGATTTCTAGCAAAGTTAAAGACGTGTTTGGAGATGACGAAGACGACGATCTAGACGCGCAGACTGAGGATGAACTCGGCGAGGAAGAAGTCATATTCAAGCGCTCTAAACGTAAGCATATATTGCGCCCTGCTAAGAGTGCTTTAAAGACTGTACAGCCTCTTGATGTGAACGTAAAGGAAGAAATGGCGAGGTTGAAACAACAAGCTATTGATGAATTTAATGGTGTTGAACCTACGAAGCCTCTTGTAACTCAAGCGAGCGTCGCTTCTGTAACAAAAACTACGCGAACAAAGAATAAGAAGTATAACCTGGTCAGTAACAATTTCCGTCGGCTAAAGCTCCCTAAATCCAAGGGCAAGGGAAATAAAAAATGGGGTCGACGGTAGATCTCATCATCTGAGCATACACCTCGAAAACAATTGCATTATGTTGAACTTTTTAATTTACATAGATTTCACCTAACGGGCTCAACTTACCAGTAATTGCAACATCCCTTCTATCTTTTGAGCCTCTTCAGCTCTACGCACTTCTTGCTTGACCTTGTATCTGAGAGCAACTATCATTTCCTCTAATACGGACGACCGAGCAATAAGGCCGCTATAAAGTTCAAGGACCACTGCAATCCAATCGGCAACAACAGCGGCACTTCTCACGTCCTCAACACCACGCAAGCACCAATTCAGTAAAGGCTCTAGAGATGATTCATCTCTTCCTATTAGTGCAACTCTAATCTTTCCTCTCTTGCGAAGCTCGTGCAAAGCAGTAAGTGTCAATTCTTTAGCCATACCGGATAGAAAGGCTGCGTCTAGGGCTTCGGACCATTTGAACTGGTTCATATGGCGTTCGAATGCCCGCAGTTTCCGCTGAGGGCGGGTTTTATCATTGTGAATTATATGCTCTTGATCACCCGTGTATTCAGAACCTCTCATCATCCTTTGAAAGTTGTTACTCTTAGCAACCTTTTCGATTTCAATTTTGCCAGTCTTTGCAGCCTTCTTCTTGGTTCTTATGGCCAGCAACCCGGAAGAAAGACCAGCTACCAAATGCTTGTTTCCCTGAGCGTCTCCTGGAGATACGGCACAGCACAACACAGGAGCTGAGAATTTCCAACCGAACTTGACTTTATAGCTGTCCAGAGGATCGAAAACCTTTACATGGCCATCTAACGATGATGCTACAAGTGTAGAGCTCATAGGAGAATCGGATTGTAGACTAACGTGATCGAGGGAAGTGACTGTTTTAGCAAAATTTGATCTCTCCAATAGTTGTCTTTGAGCAGTTAGATCCCATACTTTGAAGCTGGACCCGCCACACGAGACCAATTGAGTTGGTGAAACGGCAACAACATCTTCAACAGGCAGACCTTGGGCCAAAGTGGTAGGCTTCGAGTTAGAGCTTTGCCTGGTGTCGAACAGGCGCACATAACCATCGTAAGACCCTGTGACAACTAGATGAGGTGCTTGTGGCACCATGCAAACACTGCGAACATAGTCGGTAGCGCCGGTAAGCTCCGAAAGTGGCTGCTGGGCTTGAGAAATGTCCCAAACGCGAACCACACGGTCATCACTGGCAGTAACCAAAGTTTTAGGGTCCGTAGGGTGAAATTTCGCAACATGAGTGGGATGCGACGACGCCGCGATTGACACCAATTGGGTGCGTGGATTATAGGAGTCATATACTGAGACAAGACCTGTCGCGTCTCCCATGGCTAGAAGTTTACCGTCAGGACGAAAGTTTGCAGCATACACCACGTCTTTGAACCGTGAAAAGGTTTTGATGACTTGTCTAGTGCGAGAAGAAAAGAGCTGAACTCTTGTAGAAGCTGTTATCGCGAAGTCGTTAGGCTGCTGTGGATTGAAGGCAATGCTGGTTACACTGTTGTGTTCCTTCACCAACTGTGTGGCACCATATGATCTCCAGTAACGCTGTTCCGGTGTAGTTTGTTCCGGAAGCACTGGAGCCCGCAAAAGTGTGGCCCTAGGCCTTGTAGAGGACATTAAAATACAGGAATAAACGGTCGATTAGCGTATTATTTTAGCGATGAGCTCTTTCAACTAATTTACTTTTTCACTGGCTTCTATTTTTTTTCACTATTTCAGATCAAGTTGTATCACTTTTTAGCAAACAGTCACGAAAGCTTAAATGACAATATCGACATAAGCTCAGCAATTGAGCTATCAGATCGTGTTCATATGAGAGTGGTATCTGTATAGATATCTTCAAAATTGCTTCAACATTATGTTTTAAGTTTGAAATTAGAGGACCATGACGAAATTTGGTTTGACATGACCAGCATGAGTGTGCTCTCAGTATTAAATGGACTTCCTCGCTTGTGCTGACCTTGCACAAAGTGTCCTTTCTTGAGACTTCTCTTCCGAATTGCTAAGTCTGCTTTTATCATCGTATCTGGAGGACCCTTGATAAAAATATCGCCTGGTCCCAAATTGCGATCCTTCACTTAGTATAAACGGCAGACCATAAAGCCTTTGAGATAGTCCAATGCGCTTTCTTTGTGTTGAAATGTAGAAGTGTAGTTTAGGCCACGGGTTGGGGTTTAAATTAAAGATTAAGAGTTTTTTTACTACGCAAAAGAGTGGCATTCCAAAAACTCAGCTGGCAACCTCCATTCTTTCGGCATTTGAATCATTAATAGAGGGTAATATCTTCGACCTCAGTTGGTTTTTGAATCTTCACTCATATAATACTTCAAGCAACCTGCCGATAACACCATATACGTAGACACTCATTATTACTTCGGCGAAAACAGAATCTCGAGGAGATTTAACCTTCAAACATCATATTCTGTTTCAAGCATCCCAGAGGGCTCTACACGCCGGTCGATATGTATCAATATACAAATCCATTGCTGAGACTCTTCAACTCTTGCAAATAATTTTTGTACACCTGGACTTCACTTTTGGCTGTATGAATATTTGCAGTATTTTCCACTATTTTAATATTAGCGTTGGCCATCCAGAGGCTTTTCATTTACAACATACAGTGCTTCTGTTAAGGAAGAGACTGTTTTCATTCTCAATATTGTGAATTCAAAAATAAATTAATATCTATCTGAGTTTCGAACAAAAAGGAGAGAAAGTTATACAAGCATTATAAGAGGTTCAAATGGCTCAATTACAGTGGACTAAAACCCTGGCTCCTTTGCCTGCTACTGAACGTAATTTTTCGACCAAACTGTCATATGATAAGCATTCCAAGTGCGTTGCGTATGGATGCGGTAAATCTGCCTTCGTAAGGTCGCTCGATTCAGATTTTCAAGTACAGTTTACCGGTCATGGAACTGCTAAAGTTACTGTGGTTCGCTTCAGGCCCTTAGCTGGATCTAACTATTTGTGTTCTGGTGACGACCAAGGTCGCGTAATCGTGTGGAGTTGGTTGCACGACGAAGACGATAGAAGTAATGAGGCGGTCACTGGTACCTCTACAGCCATCAAAAGTGAGTTCCAAGTACTTTCCGGCCCTATTACAGATATAAGCTGGGACATGGAGGGCCGTAGGTTATGTGTTGTCGGCGAGGGTCGCGACAAATTCGGAGCCTTTATTTCGTGGGATACCGGCAACACTCTAGGAGAACTCAGCGGGCCCTCCAAACGTGTCAATGCTTGCCACATCAAACTTAGCAGGCCGATGCGATGCTTTACTGCTGGTGATGATGGTGCATGTGTTTTTTTCGAAGGGCCGCCTTTTAGATTTGCGGCAAGCGACAGAACGCATCATGACCAGGGTAAATTCATTCGTGATATCAAGTTCTCACCTGGTCCAGGGAACTATGCTGTTTCGATTGGTAGCGATCGTAAGATTGTTTCTTTCGATGGCCGGACTGGCGAATTTATCAAATATGTCGATGATCCCGAAGAAACTATTGAGGGGGGCTTCTTCGCTCTAGACTGGTTTGACGAAGGGTCTGAATCTCACAAATTTGCTACTTCTAGTGCGGACGCTGTCATACGGGTATGGGACATTGAGTCTGGCAAATGCATTAATAAATGGAGCTTGGAAAAGACGCTTGCACACCAACAAGTGGGCGTTGCAACCATCAGTGAAAACCAAGTTGTCAGCGTGTCTCTTGATGGAGCTTTGAATATATTTGAGATTGGTCAACATTCTCCCATAAAAACGATTGAAGGTCACAACAAAGGGATCACAGCTTTGTCTACGGGTCCGCTAGCTTCGGGCTCTTATGATGGCAGAATAGTTGTGTGGGGTAGTAAGGGCTCCCAATCAGCACAAATGAATAACTACCAGACTAACACAATTGCAGCCATAGATAACGAAAATGGAATAGCAACGACTTCCTGGGATAATACTATGCAGGTTTCTGGGGAAGTCAAACACACATTCGCTCACCAACCTAAAATAGCCTCCCCTTACAAAGGTTCCATGGCAGTGGTGTCTGTGGAAAATGAACTTGACATTGTGAGCTGTGATACTGGCAATGTTGTTACTTCTAAGAAGCTAACCTCCATTGCCTCGGCCGTTAATCTTGGGACGAAGTACGTCGCGGTTGGCTACGAGCAATCGAATACCATCGAATTGTTCCACGTTTCTGACTTGTCCGTCAGTTTCACGCTGAGCACCACCATGAGAGCGACACCTTCATGTTTGGCACTTTCTCCATCAGAAAGATTCCTTGCTGTAGGCGATGTGATGGGCAAAATCCTACTGTTTGATTTAGAGACGAAAGCTGTTAAAACGTCAAGGTGGGCTTTCCACTCTGGTAAGATAACTAGTATGGCCTGGAGACCTTTAAATGAAGAAGATGAAGAAGAAGAAGACTTGATCGCCACTGCGTCTCTTGACACGCATCTTATGATCTACTCAGTGAAAAAGCCCATGAAAAACATAAAGCAGCTGAATGCTCACAAAGACGGAGTTACCTGTGTGGCTTGGGATGGCCGTTCCACAATATTCAGCGGAGGAGCAGACTCCTGTATCAAAGAATGGAAGCTGATACTTGACTGAATGGAATATGCTCTCTACGTACCGATTTCCAACTTTTATCACCTCTCTTAATGCCCAAGACGCTCATACATATAAGTCACGTTAGACGAATGATTCAAGTTCAAGTTATTCGACTGCCTTTAACTAATTATATCAACACATAATATATATTTAAGCGTACGACAAAATTGGAACCGGGAAGCTTTACAGATCTTTACAACATGAGCATTGACTCTCCGTCTTACGAGCCAGAATCTCCCGCCGGGAGGAGGTCCATGTCTGCTACTGGAAGAGTAGACTACACGATTGAAGAGGACGATTTAGACATCAGAGAAGACGAGAAAGATGAAGACTACAAGGAAGACGCAGTTGAAGATGACGATAATGATGACGAGGTCATTGAGACAGAAAACGAGAAAAGCAAGCCTGTTGCAACCAACAATCGTCCAGTCATCCAAGAGGCGATTGTAAATGTCGCTAGATTTCCAACACAACCCAGACGCGGAAGACCACCAAAGCGGAAGAATATAGTGAATGTTGTCGAGACAGCGTTGCCAATTATTGATAGCTCCAAAGCTAACTCTGATGGAAATGGTGGTAATAATAACGGTTTCAAGAGGCCACATCTGTCTTTTCCTGTAGACGAAAGTGGTAACCCGTTACCAGTAATCAACGATGAATACGCTCTTCCTGACGACCCCGAAGGTGACACCAAAATAAATAGAGACGGTGATCTTCTTGGTGGACGGCAGTTTCTAGTAAGATCTTTCACAGTAGCTTCTAGAGGCGAGCGGAAATATATGCTTTCAACGGAGCCTGCAAGAGCTGTGGGCTTCAGAGATTCATATCTTTTCTTCCAGTACCACCCAAATCTGTACAAACTCACCATATCGCAAGAAGAAAGAGACGACCTAATTCATAGGGGTGTAATACCCTACTCATATCGAACTAGAACCATAACGCTAGTAACGGCAAGAGGTGTGTTTAAGGAATTTGGAGCGAAAATTATCGTTGAAGGAAAAAATATCACAGACGATTACTATGTCGGACGGCTACGCGAGGAAGGTCGCGTAGTTGAAGGTACATATGCTCGCGAACCTACCTCCAACCTAAGGGGAATGGGCGCAAAGGGCTTCAAAGTTTCGAGCTTAGGAGTAAATCCGTCCAAAAACGCTGTTGAATTCTTTGACAGGCGCAACCACAACATCACTCCAGGCAGTAACATTAGCTCTACAAACTGGCTGTACCAACATGCTGCAGCGTGTAGCAGGTTTAATAGTGATTTATTCTACGATAGAGAAAGAGTTCTTCTCATTGAGCACCAGGGCCTAAGAGATCCTTACACAAACACTTTACATCTTCCGCAGTCTACCCAATCAACACAAGTCTTGAGATACGTTAAGGATTCCAGTAATGTTCCTGAGAATAATGGCGTAGTCTACGAAACGCTCATAGAAGACAAAGATTTAACACGTCGGTGTATCGGCATCAAGGATGTGCCGCTTGATATTTTTGAAGATGTGGTAGATGACGATATTAAACTTGCAATACTAGAACAGCAGCAGTTCGAGAAGAACGTTTAGGATCCTTCAATAGACTAATGTATAAACATGGCATCAAATTGTAATATTGTACGATATCAACTAAGTATTGCGAGTGTTCTGGCTAACTCAATAAATGAGCTCCCACACCACTCACTTGTGAACATCTCACTCAAAAAGCAGCTCCTCAAGACGAAAAAGCTGGCGCTCATTTGGTCAACAAGAGAATTTGCGAGTAGTCCCGGTGATCTTCAGTTTTTGAGAGCTTTAGAAAGTCAAGTGGCAAATATCGAGTTCTGACCTTTACAGACCACCTGTGCCGAAGAAAGTATGATATCAGCGCTATTGAGACCGCGGTCCAGGTCTCTATGGAGCAAAGCATTATACGTAAGAGCATCACCCCGTGCGCTTTTTATTGCACCACTACAAACCGCAAGGATACACTCCGGTTCCAGGCTCCTGAACAAGGCTGCTAACGATCAAAATAACGATAAGGATGCCAGCGATGATGACCTAGAAAACATCAGGAAGGAAGTCGAACGCTATATCACTGAGGCTAAAAATGACAAGACTGGTACCTGGGAGCAGCGCAAGAAAAGAATTGACGATGGCATTAAGAGACTTGAGGATACAATGCTAAGGCAGCAAGAGACACAGCGTCGAGAAGCAGAGCAAAAGTCAAACGTTGCTAGCGAATCCACCGCATCCGAGCAAGCGCACGAACAGAAACCTGATTCAAAACAGGATCCTTTAGAAAATGAAAGGAAGCAGGCTTCGGAACAGAACAAGAAGATGAACGAACGAAAAAAAGCCGAGCAAGAGAAGTTTGACAAAATCTTGAATGACCCAAATGCTAAGGTTTTGGCCGTTAACATCGGTTTCTTGGAAATAGGTGTTTTGTTGTTTCTTTTATCCTTTATTTTGAACCGCCTTTACAACACTGAAGAGCAGAGAGAAATTACGTGGCAAGACTTCAGATCGCAGCTACTTGCCAAGGGCTACGTCGCAAAGCTTATTGTTATCAACAAATCATTCGTGAAAGTCATTCTCAATGAAAATGGTAAAAATCAACCAGAACACAGCGGACACGATTTCTACTTCTTCACAATTGGTTCCATTGATAGTTTTGAACTTAAGTTGCAAAAAGCTCAAGAAGAAATTGGGATCGCTGATGATTTTAAGGTTCCTGTAATCTACACACAAGAGGGAAATTGGGCCAAGGCTATGTATCAAATTCTTCCAACAGCACTAATGATTGGAGGATTGATTTGGATTACAAAGCGGTCCGCGTCTGGCGCTGGGGGCGGCGGTCCCGGCGGCATCTTCAATGTTGGAAAGTCCAAGGCAAAAAGATTCAACAAAGATACCGAAGTCAAGACTACGTTCAAAGATGTAGCCGGATGTGATGAAGCAAAAGAAGAAATTATGGAGTTTGTGAGCTTCTTAAAAGATCCATCTCGCTACGAAAAAATGGGAGCTCAAATTCCTCGCGGTGCTATTCTTTCCGGTCCACCAGGAACCGGTAAGACCTTGATCGCCAAAGCTACTGCGGGTGAGGCAGGTGTCCCATTTTTTTCTGTATCTGGCTCCGAATTTGTCGAGATGTTTGTAGGGGTAGGTGCCTCGAGGGTTCGTGACTTGTTCAAAACAGCCAGGGAGAACGCACCGGCAATTATCTTTGTTGATGAAATTGATGCTATTGGTAAAGCTAGACAAAAGGGTAACTTCTCAGGCGCTAACGACGAAAGAGAAAATACATTGAACCAACTTTTGGTTGAAATGGATGGTTTCACTGCTTCTGACCATGTTGTTGTTTTGGCGGGTACCAATCGCCCCGACGTGCTCGATCAGGCCTTGATGCGTCCAGGAAGATTTGACAGACATATTAATATCGACAGGCCCGAACTGGAAGGACGTAAACAGATCTTCGCAGTGCATTTGGCCAAAATCAAACTCGCAGGCTCTATGGACGATTTGAAAAATAGACTTGCGGCCTTAACTCCTGGGTTCTCGGGTGCCGATATCTCCAATGTCTGCAACGAGGCTGCATTGACTGCTGCTAGGTTAGATTGTAACTCTGTCAGATTGAGCCATTTCGAACAGGCAATTGAAAGGGTAATTGGTGGTGTAGAAAGAAAATCAAAGCTTCTATCACCTGAGGAGAAAAAAATTGTTGCTTACCACGAGGCTGGCCATGCCGTGTGCGGCTGGTACTTGGAGTTCGCGGATCCCCTGTTGAAGGTGAGCATTATCCCAAGGGGCCAAGGGGCTCTGGGTTATGCTCAGTACTTGCCTGGTGACGTTTATCTCTTGAGCGAACAACAGTTGAAAGATAGAATGACAATGGCCTTAGCGGGTAGAGTATCTGAAGAATTACATTTCCCATCCGTGACAAGCGGTGCTTCTGATGATTTTCAAAAGATTACGCGCATGGCTTCGGCAATGGTTACAGAACTTGGTATGAGCGACAAAATTGGTTGGATTAACTATCAGAGAAAGAGCGAGAGCGACTTAACGAAACCCTTCTCAGAAGAGACCGCTGCGATAGTCGATGCCGAGGTTTACCGACTAGTCCAGGACTGCCACGACCGATGCACAGCCTTGCTCAAGGAGAAGGCAGAAGAAGTGGAAAAGGTTGCCCAGCTTTTGCTGAAGGAAGAAGTGCTCTCCAGAGAAGACATGATTCGTATGCTAGGAAAACGTCCTTTCCCTGAGCGTAATGATGCATTCGACAAGTATCTTAACGACCGCGAGACAGAAAAACTCCGCAAGAGTGAACAAGACGCTGGAATGAGCGTTTAGTTTATTCCAAAAGGGAAAACCGGCACCAGTAAGGAGCTGAGCCCTTGGTTGCCGAAAATCGCTTATCTGTACACTAATAGCACTTGTAAATAAAGACAATCCATATAATCTGAGGAATCTGGTGAAGTAAGCCAAGACCCACGCTCGGGCCATTTTGTATCTAAAACCCGAGTGCCAATTATACGAAAAAACAAGCAGAGATTAATAATACCATACATAAACGTTGATTATCAAATAGACGAAATTCCGGTGGATCCCCTTTTGAAGTTACAACATAAGAAACATTAGTCAAGCACAAGACGTCAGCATTGCATTCGCATTATATTTAAAGGAGGTTGATTAATTCATGGTTATTCGCTGAGAACTCCTGCACGTGAAGTTTAAGAGTAGTTTATCTGCAATATGAGCTCCAAAGAACCGAGCGAAAACACGGCCCTTCTGGTACCAAACTCAGTAGATTCTACTGAAAATGACATTTCTTTGGAGCAAAGGTTCCATGAACACAATCTAAGCTTGCCCAAGGCTCCAATTCTAATTTCTTTGTGGTTAGGTTCGTTTCTGGTAGCCATAGACGGAACAATCGTGGCTAACATCACTAACACGATAGCTGCTGAATTTCAAGAGTCTGACAAGAAACAATGGATAGCGACCAGTTTCCTCTTGACTAACACTGCTTTTCAATGTTTGTACGGTAAATTGTCCGATATTTCGGGGAGGAAACCTGCGCTTCTCGCAGCTCAGTTTTTCTTTGGACTTGGGTGTCTACTGACCTGCTTCGCTCGCAATGTGACCGAATTCTCACTGGCGAGAGCTGTTTGTGGTATTGGCGGTGGTGGGATAAGCGCTATGAGCAGTATAACCGTCAGCGACATTTGTACAGCGAAAGATAGAGGCATGTATCAAGGCTATGCCAATATTGTTTACGGAACAGGCCAGCTTCTAGGTGCCCCAATAGGTGGGTTTCTCATCACCAGGCTAGGATGGAAGATGATCTTTGCTGTTCAGGTGCCTATGATTTTTATCTGCTTCTGTTTGGCGCACCGCAACGTAAACATAGAGCTTGCTCATTTGAAGCCCGCAAATGAGCGCTATACTCTAAAAAATTTGTCCCGTTTGGATATAATTGGATCCGGCACTCTAGTTATGTCCATCAGTGGGTTACTATTCCTTTTTTCCAGCAACCTCAACAAATTGGTAGTGTCTGTCATCACTGTCTTAAGCTTTGGCTTGTTTGTATACAATGAAAAATACTGGGCGTCTGAGCGTATTATTCCATTTGAACTACTTCGTGGAAATTTTGGTCTCACGTCTTTGGTAACCGTTCTATCTACTTTCGTTATGTTTGGAGACATGTTCAGATCGCCCATTTACTTACAGGTTGTCCAGGATATATCTTTGGCCAAGAGTGGTATATTCATCTTATTTGGATCAGCCGCATGCGCAGGTGCGTCTTTGATCACAGGGTCGATTATGAGGCATACTAAATTAGAACTAGTGAGATGTTCCTTTTTGTTAGTTCTCGCTGCTGTCTTTCTTCAATTGACAGGAGCCGTCACCACCGCCTTATTAACAAAGAATCTCGAGCCGAATCAAACACATTATGAAAGCGAGGGCTACTTTTCCATGCTACTGAAATCAAAAGGCTTTGCTTGGAAATTCATCTATATTACCTCTTCGGTATTTAGCGCATTCGGCTATGGCTGTGTACTAGTGTCAGTCTTAGTGAGCATTGTGTTCACAGTGCCCAAGTCTCAGCAAGCCACACTTACTGGCGTTTTTTATCTGTGGAGGTCGATAGGCAGTGTTTTAGGTGCATCGGTTACGTTAACGACGTATGACTTGTCGCTAAACTCTAAGTTGTGGAACTATATGAAATCCCAAGGCCTTTCCGAAACATATCCAAAATTGATACGCGATTCTGGGTATCTCAGAACGCATTTCTCGGGTGAAAAACTAGCTGCACTGTTGGAAATCTATCGTGACTGTTTTGTTTGGTCCTTCGGACCAGCTATCGTCAGTGGAATACTTTCCCTTGCGCTTGCATTTTTCCTTGTGCGGGGTTTCCAGCCAAGTAGAAACTAGGCTTGGGGCAATATATTTTCAATAGGGTCCTCATCAGCGTTATAACTCATAAGAGCCTCGCGATCAATTCCCAATGCAAAACACTCGTCCAAGCAATGGGCTGGAATAAAAGCGTCAAAACGGTAGCCCAGAAACTGCATAATCACCACCCTCGTTAGCTCAGGAGACATTACGTCGTTAGCAAAAAAAAGTCGGATAGCGAATGACATCGCTTTGCTGCAAACAGCTTCGGGAACCCCAACGTAGCCAGTTCCTAGGCCAGATGTCACTAAAGTGTCAGCATCCCTTGGACAGTGCACAAGCGCATTCCACATCGCGTCGAACACTAACCTATACCCCGTTTCTAAAGATCTGTCCGCATTGTAAATTCTATGCGCTGGTGCTACCACAGTAGGAATATGAATTATGTATTTAAAACCGTTTCGGCTCCATGGCCCCAACTTGACCACAGTTGCTGTTCCCACGGGCTTGTAAATCGAACATAGCTGCTTTTTAAAGAAGTTCTCAAAGTTATGACCTCCGAAGTATTGTCGTAACGCTAGGTCAAATCCTCCACCTAAATAACCGAAGCTATTGCCAGGTGAAATTACCGCAGCGGTCCCTCTGACCATTTCAGGATCTATCTTATTCAAAGATCCAGCAAACACATTAACGTATTTAAGACCTACAAGGTTTGACCTCCAGGCTTCGATCAACGTTGCATTCGTGTCGACGAGGATCACCCTCATTAGATTGTGTATTACCAAAAGATAAGATTTAAGCTACCTTAAAGTTTAAACCAAACTAAAAAATTTGGCAGTCTTAGTAAATGTACTTAAGCCAAAATTATAAGTGGGCAACCTTGAATCCATTGGTCTCTAAATTCGTTGCTTTCGATGATCCGACGTCAAATTCATAAAATTCCAGGATGTATACATGGCATTCCAAGGGCTCCACCAGACAAGATTTTAGGCCTCACCGAACAGTTCAATAAGGATAAAAACCCAAAAAAAACTAACCTTACTGTGGGTATTTACAAGGATAATTGGGGCCAAGTTACCACTTTTCAAAGTGTGGCTAGGGCCCAGATGATCCTAGACCAAAGCATTGAATTAAATACTGATTTGTCGTATTTGCCCATCAAAGGCTGTCCTGATTTCCAACTAAATGTCCTAAAATTCTTGTACAGGGAAAGCTGTCCAGAAGGGGCGGAATCCCTTGATCAAGGGCGCATTAGCTTCGTACAAACATTATCTGGAACGGGTGCCTTGGCAGTCACTTCGAAGTTCTTATCGCTCTTTATGTCAAGATCGGTTTGGATTCCAAAACCGTCGTGGCCTAACCATGCTAATGTATTTCAAAACAACGGCTTTGACGACATTCTCTACTACTCTTACTATAAGAATGGCACATTGGATGTAGACGGCTGGCTGGATGACTTAGAAAGAGGAGCTAAATCGCGAGATGGACCGCCGCAATGCATTGTATTGCATGCATGCTGCCACAATCCAACAGGTATAGATCCATCGCGTGAACAATGGCGTCGTATACTGGATAAAATTCACGAACTGAATATTATTCCGATAATTGATATGGCTTATCAAGGTCTGGATACCGGAGATCTCTATAAAGACGCGTATCTACTACGAATGAGTTTAGATAAAAAGCGCTACAACTGGAATAACGGGCTTTTCCTTTGCCAATCTTTTGCCAAAAATATGGGTCTTTATGGCGAGCGTGTGGGATCTCTTTCGGTTGTCACACCTGTCCGTCACAATAGTAAGGAAATAAAACGCAATGTGGACTCCCAACTTAAAAAAATAGTACGAGGAATGTACTCGTCTCCCCCTGGTTATGGTTCTAGGGTTGCAAATGTAGTTCTCTCGACTCCTCATCTTCGAGATCTTTGGCATAAAGACGTCAAAAATGTCGCCAACAGATTGCATTCTGTAAAAGCGAAAATGGCCGAAAGGCTTGAATGGGATTCACTCAAGGACCAATCACGTCAGCATGGTATGTTTCTATATACTGGACTCGACATGCGTAGTGTGGAAACATTGAGGGAGAAGTACTCTATATATTTGGTACAAGATGGCCGACTGTCGTTAAGTGGGCTAAACGACTCCAACGTAGACTACGTTTGTGATGCATTACAAAGTGTACATCGTGAGTAGTACTCTCAGTGCTGAACCCTCCCAACATATTGTAGCCTATTCAACTATTTGATATTAAAAATTACAAGTTTTGTTCTATAAGCGTTTTACTTTCTACCAAAGAGCTTTTTGAGTTTTTTACCGAAACTCTTCTTCTTTTTTGTAGCCTCCTCGTGTTCGGGTCCCGCAGCTGGAAGTTGCTCGCTAAAAAATCTGTTGTTCAGGTTATTGCCAGTTTTTGCTGGGGAGTTGTTGCTCATCGTGCTAGCCGATCTCAGCGACAAGGTACTAATCTTTTTATTGGGCGTGTTATGGTTAGAGTTTGGGGCTGTTGAAGATTGTGCGAACTTGGGTTGAGGAGGTTGAAAGGTATTTTCCTTTTTGCCTTTGAAGGAAAATGGTCCACTTTTTCCAGTCGGTTTCGAAGCATGTGGCTGAGGAGCGGAATATGAAGGTACTTCATCTTCAGAATCAGAATCTTGGAATCTAGAACTCCAATTTCCACCAGTTGATAATGGAGTTTGATGAGAATTCTGTGCAAGAGGTGCTTGCCCCTTTCTTGAAACAAACGTTTCTGGTTGAGGGTTATTACCGCTTAAACCTTGATCGTCTATTTCCTCTGCCATCGAGTCTCTCAACGAAAGCTTTTTGAAACCCATGTGGCTTTGGTCAGGCCTAACCTTTTCGAAACTTGACCTTTTCTGGGGTGGCTCTGGAGGATAGAACATTGATTTATCGTTCCTGGGCTGTGAGGTCTTCACTGTGCCCTGAGGTTTCGTAGTTTTGGTCTTCCTGACGGAATCAGGTCGTCTACTTGACCTAACTGGAGGCTGAACTTCGCCGCGAAGAGGCGCTTGCATTGACCGATGCTTTGGCTTATTTGTTGTTGGTCCCTCTTTTTGAAACCTAGAATCGCCATTTATCATAGAAGAAGGCCGCACCTTTTGAACTGGGGGTTGACGCTTGCTTTGCTCATTGGACAATTGAGCATTGAGTCTCGTATTTTCTGCGGTTGCCAAAGAAATGTAGGCGTCATGAGCTGTAGAATTTCTATCATCAGAAAACTTACTTTTCGCAGCGTTTTTACTCACTGTCTTTTTTAGTGCAGACTTCATAGGGGAATGGGTCCTAACTAATGAAGGAGTCTCTATGTTATCAGCGTTTTTGTCATTTGACGCATTGTCAAGATCTCCACTTGTCTTGATTTCTGCGGTTTCTTCTTTCAATTTTTCTTGTGCTTTGTTCAAATACTGATTAGCCGAACGCATGTATTTTGCCATGCTATTTCCTGCCTCATCGGCGGTCGTTAGTTTCGGACCTTGAGTCTCGGGATTTGCGGAGCTTTCAGGATCATCATTGATAACATCCTCGACTGTTTTTTTGGGTAGACTTTTTTCACCAGATGGCTCCTTCTTGAATACTGGCTCTGAATTTATTTCAGCATGTCCTAATATTGGACCATGCTCGATGGGGGGTGAGATTAGAACTTTTGGAGGTAAGGGAAACGCTGGATCGTTCACCCGAACATTAGGAATTGCATCCAATGCTTTTGAGGTCGAGGTATCTATCTTAACTTGACTTTCGCTATTTGGCTCAAGGGTTACAATCTCTGGCAAAGAAGGAGGTATGGAGATAGTTTTTTTAGGCGAAGACGGTATGATGATAGGATGGACAATGTCCTTTTGCAATTGTTCATCTGTCTCTTCCTTGACAGGCTGTTGTGCAAGAGGCTTATTCATCTTTTGATTGTCTGAACGACTTGCCATAAACTCGTGTTTCTTAGGTGCACCTCCATTACCCTGTTCGCCCCTCTTAGTGAGTGAAGGCTGGGATCCCATTGATGATTTTCTGTTCAAAGAATTGTTGCGTACATTCAAACCGCTGTTCATAGATGTGGAGCGTCTATTCAGGCTGGAGCGTCTGCTGGGAGGTTTTTGGACTTCAGAAATGGGAACCTCAACTAGTCTGAGCCCACTAGGACCAGGCACGTACTTTTTGACTGTCACTTGTTTGTTCTGTGCTTGGGGTCCACCAAATTGCTGAAAGGTGTCTTCAGCGTCGAAAAACTCGCTCTCGTCGATGCTGTCTCGTGCCTGTGGCTTTTTCATTTGCAGGCTCGAACTGCGTAGCGAATCACGCTTGGAACGCAGGCTATTAGCTCTTCCGCTCATAGACATGGCCCGTGCCATTGAGTTAGATCTAGAGATGCTGTTATAGCGTGGCAATTTCTCGACGTCCACTCGAGTTCCTTTTTTGTCCAGGGCTCTCCCAATTGCCGAGGCGGCTGCCAAAGCCTCGGAATCTATTACTTTACTCTCGCGCGACCTTCTAGAATGGAACATGGTACTTATGGCCCAGTCTCCGGGCCTTTTTGGTCTTGAATATAGTAAAGTGCGTGAAAAGGGGAGTTTGATTGAAAGCTTCGAAACATTTTGCATCAATTTCAATATGCCATGAGAGCACTAGCTACGAACTCATGGTAATTTCCTATTATCCTGCTAACAGTTTAGACACCGCTAATGATACATCAAAATATCATACTTTTGATGTATTTCGATATCCTAGCGGATATTGGGAATGCAGTCAACTGATTGCGTTATTATTGCTTTACATACTATGGAAATGAGCAGCCTCTAGTATCATTTAAAGCTGTTTTATTCTTCTTGATACTTGCTTCAATCTAAACGTCCCACATAATGTTTTCAAGATGTCTCGCGGACGTTTCTTTCTGTTTTCAGGATCTTATCAGCTTGGTTCGCGATTGAGGATGTCTTTCTGAGATTGGCTGCGAAATAAATTCGGCACCTAGCACAAATATCTCTTGATCGCTAAGACTGAAAAGATGTACGTAACGGCGCGAACGTCCCTCAAAATTCTTCAACATTGAATCCAATCGTGAATGGACCCCCCACTGGACTTGCAGCTCCACTGAAATTGTGCATGAAAAATCACTTGCTAGATTTTTTTGGCATTTATCGTAGGAAGAACCCCGCTAGAGTCGCCATCTCTTTGATTTGCCCTCGAAGATAGTTGTGCCCAAGTTTATCTGCAATATCGTAGGTTACGCAACCCTTAGGGCAAGGTATAAACTTTCATGAAGTTTGTTTCAACAGTTGTTCTCCCGAGCCCTCGATTTGGCGCACCGCACTACACACAATCACACACCCCGTGCATACTTTTCAAGTATATAATACCCAGCTGATACAAACGCTCATCGACGCGCATCGACGATCATATTCCGAATATCTTGTCAAGTTTCATTAGTATTTATAAATTCTATGAACTGATAAAGTGCGTCAGGTGGAAAGTCTCAAACCTTAGGTTTCTTTCATGCCCCGCAGTGTGTATTTCTTCGAAAGTAGCAGTAATTTTGTTATTATTCGTAGAATTTTGTTATGCCAATTATTAGCCGCAGCTTTTCTGTTCACTCCACGGTAACGGATTTAGCAAGATTTCTGGGGAAATCCACGTCAATGTTTTTGTTCACGGCAAGCCAGTAAGAGGTCAATTGCAACGGAACGATGTTAAGTAATCCTTGCAAACAGTCAACAGTCAAAGGTACTTCTAAGGTTACCAGACTAGTGTTGGCAGCTTTTGCGGTCCAAACTTCATCATTTTCGTTGCAAATAATGATAGGGCGCCCCTTTCTTGCAACAACTTGTTCAATGGAAGAAACAACTTTAGGGAAAAGGGAATCTCTGGTACCAAAAGCTATGATGGGCAAATTCTCGTCCACTAAAGCCAACACACCATGTTTCAGCTCACCTGCGAGAACACCTTCGGAGTGCATGTACGAGATTTCTTTAATCTTCAAAGCCCCTTCCAGAGCAGAAGCAAACTGATAACCTCTTCCCAAAAGTAATAGCGATTTTTGGTCTTTCAAATCATTTGCGCAGAGTTTTTTAATAAGAGGTTCCATTTTAAGAACAGTTTTTATCTGTTCTGGAATTTTCCTTAAGCCTTGAATGATCTCCTTTCTTCTTTCGATCTTAGACACTCTGTCATCAGACAATGACAATGCAAACATTACCAGTGCAATGAATTGAGACGTGTATGCTTTGGTAGACGCAACACCAATCTCTGGACCGGCGTTAATGTGAACACCGCAATGGGTCACTCTGGAAATAGAAGACCCTACG